>CADEBD010000282.1:5266138-5656138 GCA_902825455.1 Arctia plantaginis
GAGGATTTCTCGCAGTTGGGAGTCAAATGCCCCTGAGTTGGTGGTAGGGGCAGGCTGGGACGCGGACGGGGCTTCCCGCTCGGGGAGGTTCGCCTGGAAGCGGGCGAACTGAGCACTCAGCTCGTTCACCCGCTCCGTCAGCCTCTCGTTGGCCACCTGCAGGCGAGAGACGTCGCCCGCTAGGCCCTCCACGACCTCCGACAAAGCGGAGGAGGAGTCCTTAAGGGCCCTCACAAACGAGCCCTTAAGGTTTACGGATTTGGTGGCCACCTTGTCGATGACGGCCACCGCCGCTTTCGCCCTCTCCTGCACGGACACGGGAGCCTGGGGGGCATTTCCCCCCACCGGCTCCCGAACCTTGAGCAGGAGATCCGCGATCTCCTCCTCCGCTACGGCCTCGCCGTCCACTCGTACGCTCCTGTAGGACTCCGCGTTTGAGAACGCGGAGCCTGACGGGGTCGAGACCGAGGCCGAGGCCGGTTTACGCGCCCTCCCTCGGCGGCTGCTTGCCACCTTTGGTGGCATCATTTCGCCGGACGTGTCGGTCCCCTCCTCCCTGGAGCGTCCGCGTTTCTGGCTGTCGCTCCGCTCCGCTTCCATGGCGTCCGCGCCATCCGATGAAACGGCGGATCCGGAACGCAAACGATCCGATGCCCTTCGGCTCCCAGAGACCAGAGTCAGACTGACCTCTGGGAGCCCCATCGAGATAGGCGTTCCTGACACCATCTCACCCTCAGTGGACGACCCATCCGCTCCACTGTTCCTCTTCTCCTTCCTCGTTGCCGTGTCCGTTTGACTTGCCTTTTTCGTTTTGGTTTGTTTTCCGATCGGTTTCTGAATGTTTTGCTTATCATTATCCATAATAAATCCCACGAGTGGGGGAGAACTAAAGGTCCACCCGGGCAGAGATCCCCCATTACCCGGGCAAGCGTAAGTTTTTAACCCAACCGAGGGGTCCGCAGGTACCTCGGCTTGGAGTGCGCTCGCGACTGAACTTCCCATCAGCCATGCATCCCCTGGCCACGCACCAGAACACGGGATTCGGGGAATTTTTTAGAGAGGTTATCTTCCTCGCGGTCCGGGCGGTTAAGCCAAGACCCTCGCCCCCGATCAGAGCCGCGAGACTTAACCACAGCGCTCTTCTCGGGATTACGATATGCCGACGGTTGACAGGGAGACTACGTCCCCCTGCCTGCTCGGTGGTAGTGTGAGTACACGCCGAGCCCGTCCTCCTTTCTCCACCGCTGTCAGCGGAGAAACTGTGGCCCCTACAGGGCCCCGCCATCAGGTTTTTTACCGAGGTTTCCTCCTCCATGCTCCGAAGAGCGAAGAGCCAGCAGGGCAACCGGCAGACACGCCCACCCTGCTGGACCAGGCCTTGCCCGAGAGCCGATGAACGGCTGCCTCTTCTGCTAGAATATTGGCCGCTGGCGATAATCCTCTCCTCCAAGAGGACAAGGAGGGAACAGTACCATCGCCAGCGTTTCCAGGGTGCACCACGAGGAGGTTTTCTAGCCCAGCACCCCAAAGCCTATACCAACCCGTCTGGCCAGCGTGGTATAATAGGCCAAAAACTCCTTTTTAAGGAGATGACTATGTCTAGCAGTGGACTAGTAAAGGCTGTTGACGATGACGATTAGTTAAAAAAAAATACTTTGGAAAAAATCAAACAGGTGCAAAAAACCAGTTTATTGAAAAAACAGGGATAAATAAATAACAACTGTAAAACAAAAAATAAGACGTTGTGTGTAGTTTGAGAAAAAAGGAAGAAAATGAGAGTTGCTGAAGTCAAATTCGTTAGAAGCTTTACGAGAAAACACGCATTTATCTCGAAAAAAACGTGATTTTTCGCCTATAATTTTCTCAGCCTGTGTGACTCATAGAAAATGTATTCCGTTATAATATCTGTAATATATATATCGTTTGATTATAGTTTATAATACTGTTTATGCGTAAGAAAAAAAAAATGTCGCTAAATAATATTAGATTTCCGAACAATTTGCGATAATGTAAAATCAGATGCTTCGAAAAAACCGTACGCGATCGGTAAGAAAGCATCTTACGACAATTTAAAAATGTTTGATTTTTTTTCAATACCTTGCCACGAACCGATTTTTCCAAAGTATATTTTTATCTAAATACTTTTACTGTACTAATATTCCAATGAGATAGCAGTGTTAGGTTAATACATACCTTTTTTTCCAAAAAATAATTAAAGAACTTAATAAAACTGCATTTTACAATGAAACCTAAATGGTATCTTGTGAGGGCGCATGCTATCTCCGACATTTTTATAATTATTTACAGTATTTAATATGTAATAACCATTTATTAACATTCCGGTTATGTTTTTAGGCAATAGAGGGCGTCGTAGCGTTATATACAGCCAAAGATATTCCAGGAGTGAATTCCTTTACCTTAGCTGGACTTCCATTACAATTACTCGATGAAGAAATACTCGCTACAAAAATAAGGTACCACGGCCAAGCAATAGCCATTGTAGTAGCAAAAACGGAAAAACTCGCAGAAGAAGTGGCGAGGAAAGTAAAAGTAACCTACAAAAATGTAAGCAATGTCCCTCCTGTATTAACCATAGACGCTGCAAAAAAAGACAGTAATAGATATATTGCTGGTGATCCAAAAATAGACCCTAAGACCCGAGGGACTGATGTAAAGAAAGTTATAAAAGGAGTGTACGAAATTGAGGCACAGTATCTTTATTATATAGAGCCTCTGACTTGTGTAGTTATTCCAACCGATAACAGTCTCGAGATATATGATTCAACGCAGTGGATGGACCTAACGCAAATTGCTGTAGCGCGGTCTTTGGGAATTTCTGAGAGCGAGTGAGTATTATTTTTAGAATTTTAAATTTTTAGAAAGGAGGTTTTGGCCTACTATACCACGCTGGCCAGACGGGTTGTTTTTTGTTACTCGATCTTTTGAAATTCGGTATTTTGTGCATAATAATTATAAACGTTAGGAATATTGAAATTTTTGAATTATAGAAGTAGGATGAATGATCAATCGGAATTGTAATATTAGAAATTTTGAACTATTCGGAATTATGAAAATCGGTATTTTGAAACTCGAATTTGTGAAGGAACAAAGTTTTTCGTATTTTTGTAGTGTACACAATAAAACAATATTAAACTTAACTATTTATATTCCGTACCACCCTTATCAAATTTTTGATCCAGTTGTTCAATCTTTGATGTTGAATCCGCTGTGAACATGTGCTTTCAGAATCGTAGTCAAAGTCCGGCGTTTGGGAGGTGCCTTCGGTGGCAAAATCAGTCGTGGTGCGCAGGTAGCTGCAGCATGTGCGCTAGCCGCCAAGAAACTGAATGTCCCATGCCGGTTTATACTGCCTCTGCAGACTAATATGTCTATGATAGGTAAAAGGATGCCTGCACAGTGTGATTACGAGGTAAACACTACTGAAGCTGAATTTGAATCGAATTGGATCTGTTTATTTTTATTTTTTGTCACATAAAGAGATGGTCTAAAAATACAATGATCATAATGACTTCTGTAAAATTTGTAGACAATTTTAACTCTCGATCACTTTTTACTAAAATCAATATTTTAGGTGGGTATCGACGACAATGGTAAAATCCAATATCTCAACGCCACGATAGTTGAAGACAAAGGCTGTACAGCGAATGAAGATATTTTATATTTTACGGCAGCAGGATTCCCTAACTGTTATAACACTGAAACTTGGACTTTGAGGACAGCTAATGTATTGACTAACCTACCAAGTAATTCCTTTGCAAGAGCACCAGGTACTCTCGATAAGAAAAATTTTACTCTTGAAGCTACTAATCTCATGTTTGCGTTATCATTATCATCATCATTATCATTATCATCTACATTAAGACCAAAGGACTCTTACCTATTTGATGGACTCAGCTTACATTTACAATGTATTAGATATTTAAGCTAATACTGGCAATTAATTCATATCGTTATTTTTATTTACTAGCAATTTTTGGTGAAAATATCTTAATTCCGGATTTATACTATGTCTAAATGCAAACAAATACTCTGATTAAGATCAGCCCTGGGTTAAAAAACGTTTCATGTATTCCTTAATGTTTTCACCAAGGTCAAGGTCAATTTCACCTCTGAACTAAATTTAATATACAAATAATTATAAGAATATCGATAAATTAATCTTAAAACTTATTTATAATTATTTTAGGTACTTGCGAAGGTATCTGTAGCATAGAACATATAATGTCGCACATTGCTTTTGCTGTTGGGAAGGATCCAACCGAAGTGCGTAGCATAAACATGAGAACCGAAGACAACGATCTCCTAGAGCTAATCGAAAAATTAAAAGCAGATGTAAACCATGAAAAAAGAGTAAGAGAGATTGAAAATTTTAACCAGACTAATCGTTGGATGAAAAAAGCCATCTCTGTTAACGTCATGTCTTTCCCTGTCGTTTATTATGGAAACTATTCAGCTCTAGTGAGTGTTTATCGAGGAGACGGTACAGTAACCATCAGTGTTGGAGGAATTGAAATGGGACAAGGTCTTAACACCAAAGCTGCTCAAGTATGCGCTTATGAGTTAGGAATTCCAGTGGATCATGTGAAAGTAGTGCCTCATTATTCATTTGTATCGGCAAATAACGTATTTTCCGGTGCCAGCATCGCAACGGAAAGTGTCTGTTACTCTATAATTAAAGCTTGCGAACAAATTAAATCGAGGCTTTCTGAAATAAGAAAATCAATGCCTGAAGGAAAATGGGTAGATATTGTCAAGAAGGCTGGTGAAGATCAAGTTGATTTGTGCGCATTATATATGATGAAGGACTCTGATCCGGCGTTACAAGGATACAATGCGTATGCTGTAGCAATAGCTGAGACCAAATTAGACGTATTGACTGGAAGGTTCCAGATTGAAAGAGTGGACATCTTGGAAGATGTAGGAATCAGTGTTAATCCTAAGTTGGATATTGGCCAGGTGAGTAGATAATAAATTTTAATTTTATGTTTCGATTTTATTTTTATTGCTAAACATATTTTAATGACGATAGAACTCAATTTGGTTATCGTTTCGTTACGTACTTGCGATAGGAAGAAGTAATCGGGATTTTGCCATTATTTAGTTATATAGTAAGGTAGACGCATGATTAAAAAAAAGTATACTGTTGGTTTGAAAAGCAAAAGTACTATCAAGCATATAGAAGAGAAAGTGTAGAGTACTTCTAAAACAAATATAGGAAATGCCCACAAGGAGAGGTGATCATGCCTAGACGATAGCAATCCGATTTTATTGAAGATGCAATAATTTTTATTACGAGTTACAGGATTAATAATCACTAGTTCGGTAATTCTTCGTCAGATGACAATGAAGGATATTTTGCTTTACAAAGATATCACTGTACGTACTTTACGAATACTGGTACAGTTATCTCTACCTTCTTAGTGGGACACTGTTGGGAGAGTGGTAGTGGCTGTTGATGGGCAGGGTTGCGGCTCGCCGTCGCCGCTCACTTTCAGGGCTGCTGCACGTCTTCCTTCCATTTCTGTCGCCTTTGAGTATTGCGAGCACATTGTACTGTAGTCAATGATAATTTAAGGAAGATACGTTATATTTATACTACACGCATAAAATATTTGTTCCGTAGCCGTACATATGTACATCTATTAATGCATCTTAGAACAAAACATGCACTTACCTATGGTGTGATATTCCTTTATCTTTATTTCCCTTTTTGTCGTAATTTGTGCACTTTCGGCATACACAGAAAGGCATTTTATGAATTTTCGTAAATTAATTAGTAAGTGCGCCCGCTCGCAGTGGTCGTAATCAGGACCCTCGCGTTTTGTGCGTTGGTGGCGTATCTACCTCTTGTTTGTACTTAGGGCACACTGAAAGTTTCTGGATTCTGATAAATAGTATACATAATATGGCAGATGTGTCATCAGTTCCACATTTGAACCTTCAAATGGGCTTCTGTTACCTAAGCGGAATATGAGGATGCGTTATCGTGGTGAAGGAGGACATTGCTTCGAAGACGCTTTTCGCGAACTTTTTCTAAGGCTCTGGGCAAGCAAGTGTTGACTTACCAATCTACACTTACTGTTCTTTGATCTTCAAGCGATACTGTAGTGTTATTTTATTTATTTATACATCTTTTTTTGTACACCGCTACAGTATATATTGTACAGACATGGATGGACATCTACATTTTGGTATTACAATAGGCGGTCTTATCGCTCACGGCGATCTCTTACAGACAACCTTTACACGGATATTGTTTAATCTGATTTAGGGTAGTCTATGGTGTACTTTATAATACTTTAGATAATTGATATATAATATTGGTTTATTTCAAGGTGGAAGGCGCATATATTCAAGGTGTTGGTTACCTTACCTGCGAAAAACTTCATATTGATAAGGAAACTGGTAAATTACTATCAAACCGATCTCTGACCTACCACGTACCTCTAGCCCTTGATATACCCGTCGAGTTTAATGTTTATCTTCGAAACAACCACAAGAATCCCAAAGGAGTACTAGGATCTAAGAGTGAGTGTACAACTTCTTACTATCTTACTAATATTGTAACGAGAAAGTATGGAAAACACAAGGGAAAGACTTGAAACAGAGAATGGATTACAATGAAATTTTGCACATTGATAGTTTGGGACATGGAATAAAATAGTAAATTGTTGACCGTCATAAGCGCATGCTAAAGCTAGTCTATATACCGGTCGGATACGTACAGGTAAATTAGCTTGGAGAAATTTTTGAGTTTGTAGTAGTGTATGGTCACGTGGCACCTGCGGACAGCGTAAACTGGTTTATTCTGGTTTTGTGCGTGTTTCCACTTTCCACTATCAAGTGACGATTTTTTGCTTTAGATTGAAATATCTCGGAAACGGTGCGTCCTAGGCCAAAAATAACAAAAATTTTGACCCCCCGGCGTTTTAAAAACCTAGATGAAAGGAAAAAAAAAATTTAAAATATCGGTCTCTCCTCTTTGAAGTTTCACTTCTATCGTGTGTGAATCGCACACACGCCTTTTTTTTTATAAAGTCAAAACCTTTTTCTTTAAAAAAAAAACTTGTTTTTATTGAAAACAAAAATCAGTGTTGCTAGGGATAAGTATAAAATTAAATAGTAATGTTAGGATATCGAAACATTTTTGTATAGGCCAGAACGATATAGTGGAAACGCGCTCTAAGATCTGAGTAATATACACACCACTACATATGCAAAAATTTCTCGAGACTAATTTCACTGTATTAAGTCGTATGAGTATGTGTGGGTTAATTGTCCCTGAAAAGAAGTATATATATGCAATAATAGAATATAATATGAATATGAGAAATAGTAGTATGTAACTTGGTTAATTAATGTGTTATTTTTTTTTTAATCATTTTTAGGATTCCGCACGCATGTACGTGCGTAATTTATCGATAGATTCAAAAATGTATAACTTTTTTTTAGACATCGAGGGAAGAGGCATTCGTGTCTCTTAAAATTTAGGTGTCCATAAGCAAAAGTAGTTTTTTACCATCAGATGACACATCTGCTCGTTTGACTTATACCTTTGCCTTATACTATTAAAAAACTTTGTAAGAACCCTATAATCAAATTCAACCCGTGCTTGGCAGTTTTTTTATTATTGCTATCTCTTTTCAGCTTGCGGTGAAATGGGTATGTGTACAGCACATGGAGTCACACATGCGTTGAGATCATGTATTATGGAGTCTAGAAAAGATTCCGGATATAACACAAATGAGTGGCTTCATATACGTAAGTGCTAGAATTAGGTTTGATTAGCAACAATTTTCTTATTGTTTTTATTATTTATATAAATTACATGTTTTAATACAGTTGAAAACAATTTATTAAAAAAATTTAGTTTCCCACCAGTTTTGGGCACATTACATTGTCGAAGCTGTGAAAACTTAAAAAAAAATCTGTCTAACTGTTGTCCACTAAGATCATTTTTGTCCAGCTATTGCTCAGTCAGCTGCGTTGTCTGTCACTATTAACGCTCGATTTGTATACACACCAGCATTGATTTGAACACATAGTAGCATGAAGTTGGCCTATTTTAGTTGTTTTGTAGTGCGACACTCCATCTGTAACTAAAGTATGATCTAAGTTTTGTATATTCATCAACCGCCTTTACTGTTCCACTGCTGGACATGGGCCTCTCCTTAGAAGGGTTTGGCCTACTATACCACGCTGGCCAGACGGGTTGGTATAGGGCTTGTTTCAAGTGTTCCTTCTCTTTGCAGTGCTGTTGTCAAGCTTAGCTTATTCCCTTAGTCGGCTCTTGTTTGTTTTGTATATTAAAACGATATTTTTACTTTCAGCTTTACCGTACGAAACCGAAGTTATACTGAAGGCGTTGAATGTGAAGACCGAAGAGTTCCTCTTAAGGAAATAAGACATAAGTATCGTAATAAACTGTAACTGTTGATGTTTATTATAATAATAATATTCTACTTCATTCACACAACGCCATCTAATCCCAAACCAACCAGAGCTTTTACTATTGGTACTAGACAACTGATATAAATACATTTATACCGTTTTTTTGTAAATACATACATATCATACATAGAAACATTGAGACCAAATCAAAAATTAAATATTCACGAACACTTGAGCGGGAATCGAACCCGCGACCTCTGACGTAGCAGTCCGTTTCACAAACCTCTACGCCATCCGGCCATGTTTATTATGGATGATGTTAAATACCAAAACTAGAGAACAAATAATGTTTTTTTTTTCATTTTCTAAATATATTGTACTAAGATCAGTTTTCTAGCTTATGTTGAGCGAGGGATTGAAAAGGTGAGATTGTTTAAAATATTTTTACTATCTCCATTTACATTCTATTTAGTTTAAATATGTGTGTGTGTTTCTTGGGTACTTACTTTCCAATGTTCAGCGTTGCATTATTATTATTATTATTGCCACGTCTCGTTTCACGGCAGAAAACAAATTCTTTCAGGGCACGGAAAAATATCTCAGATCTTTGATCTCTATTCTCTAGTTATCTTTGAAAAAAAGTGTATATATAACAGCTGACTTCAATATGAAGAGTCGTAGAAAATAAAAAATGCCTTAACTGTATAAATAGTTTTTATAAATGTACTGAGTCGAAACACATTCTTTTTTGAAAGTAACTCGGTCTGTCTGTCTGTTACGCTTTCAAGGCTAAACTGTTGAACCAAATTTAATTAAATTTCGCATGGAAATACTTTGATTCTTGGGGAAGTAGGTACATAAGTTACTTCTTACCGTGAAAAACGACATACACGCGAGTGGAGCCACGGGCAAACCCTAGTTGATTGTATATATAAAATGATATGATTATATTCCAGCTTCTTGCACACTAAAACTTAATTCATTTAGCTGTTCTTATCTGTTAATGTATAATTTTGTAAAATTATTGGAATATTTCATAAATTACTGTTACTTTTATGTAGTTGTTTTTGTAAGTAAATACCTATGTTATTTAAAGACTGTGTTTTGTATTTAAATTACCTCAAAGTTACTGTTATGGCTGTCATATTATATTCTACGACGTGGTGTGGACTATTAAAGGCTGTTGATGATAATGATTATGAAGTAGCACTTCGATGTAGTAGTAGAAGTTTTAATGTATTTATAACCTGTCTGTCAGAAAAAACTTAATAAGCGTTTTCGGTCTTTGAACGTAACATAGTTTAATACATAGTTTAATTTTTAGCTTGGGAAAAAAATAAGTCAAAAAGCTTTTCATTTATTGTTTATTGTGCACATTAATATTACATAAGTGATAAGGAAATTTCATGTATAAAGGTGAGCTTAACCCAAACCTGAGTTTTCTTCCAGCGAACCCTTAGAGTGAATAGAGGATAAGTAAGAACGTAAAGTCATGATGTGTACTTAGGGATAAGGAGAAGAAAAAGTATATAATTATAATGATTAGTTTATAGCCACATTAATTGATGTAGCATTAAACTATATATATACATATACTTGCAATAAAATATACAGACATACATATATAAATACATAAGCACGAGTATACACATAGTAGTATGAAGATTATTATTTTTAAGGTATAGTAGACAAACGAGCAGACCTATAACTCAAGGGTCACAAGTGCGTTGCCCCGATTTACGGGATACTGGGATAGGGGGAGGGTGGGATTTGGGCTCCAGTAACCACATTCACGTGGTTAAAAGTAACAAAATAATTGCCTTATACTGGTTTTATGTGAGGCCGTGGTATCGGTGGTACCGTATGAAGGTTAAGCATGGTTCAGTTTTTTTTAGTAAAAGCCCTTAATGCTACTTACGGAATCAACTATACTAAAGTAAACCCTAAGTAACAATTATTATGTCAAAGATATAGGTATGTATAATTCTTGTAATACTGTGTGTACTTTTATAATGTTCGTATATCAAAAACCCTATATATAATTTAACCTACACCTATATAACCTATATAACTCCAATAACCTACACTCATATAAAATTAACTCTGAAGGGTGCTAAAATTGACACCATGTTCCGGTCTATTTCGTGAAACGCCGGTTTCAATTCACAGGCTCTATTTACCGGCTTCAAAAAAAGGAGGAGGTTCATTCATCGTAATCTTTTTTTTCCCAGGATACCTACTACAATAGCTAATCTATCAATTGATACTAAAATCTACTTTCCTAGTACACTGGAGTTGCATTCAATAATTATAGTGATCAGATGATCAGAGATCATCGATTTAGTTACTTTTTTAACTTATTGTCTGAGAAAGCTAAGTCTTTACGTATTTCATATATACGAGTAAGTATTCCATTTTTTATAACATAGACAAAAATTCGGCAAAGATGATGATATTGATGATTATAATTATGATGTGACTGCGCGATTGATGAAGGACTATTCATAAAAACGTGATTAGTCTCTAGATCTTCACGTCACATTTTCTCATACTATGTCATACGGTGGTTTATAGAGAACTACAACAGATAGGAACAGCATCGTAACAGCGAACTTGAGGATCGTTTTGCCAAATAAGCCAACAAATAAGTAGCTAATTTATGTTAAATCACTAGTCTTGAGATCTATTAAGGTTATTCCACTGCGAACTAAAGTGGTCGTAGTCCTCCAGAAAATATACAAACAATGTAAAAAATGGCCAGTTGAGTGAATATTATAGGCTGAAGCTCAGGAAACACCTGTTTATATATAAAACGTCTGAGTCTGCTGCGTCAGATTAGATATTACGTACTAACCAGATTATTTCTTGACAAATCTCACACCTGGCCGTCTGATCTCAAACTAGGCGGAGCCTGTGCTATAGTAACCAGACTAACGACAAACATACTTAAATACTAATTGTAAAACATACATATTATACTCGTAGATAAATTACATCCGGACACAGAACCAATGATCGTGCTCATCACCCAAATATTTGTATTTGTCATGATTGGGAAGCGAACCCACGACCTCAGTTTTAGCAGTCACTAATCATTAGGCATGTCAAATAAAATGTAGATTGGAGCTTTACGGCCTAAAATTGCAGCAAGTAAGAATGTTTAAACGTAAACACAATATTAGACATTGTCTTTAAAATTAGCTGGGGAGTCCTTTAATAATATCTTTCTAGGTATAGTGTAAAATGATGATTCATAGCTCATAGCATAGGTGATCGGGATGATTCATAGCCATAATTTGTGAACATCATCAGCTCATTCATAGTTGACGAAGAGTTTGGTATACTGTTCCTTTAGTGGTAAGTATTTCCAATATCTAAATAGTTATTTTTTGAAGAATGATAAAAAAATAATTCAGTAATACAAGTTTATTCTCGCATCATCAAACAAAATCTCGTTTAAATACAAAATATATGGTACACAAATAATGCAACTTAGGCCTATAATTGTTAGTTAGAATTAGGCCACAGTAACAGAAAAAATGGTCTTACAAAAATAATTTTGAAAATTAAACAACCACGTATGATAATAAAATAAATACTTACGAAATAAATTCCTAATCATTAAACTAAAATAGTTCTTATTTAATGTAAAATATACATTACAATAGTCTATACATATTCATGTCAACAGGTAAGTGTAATACAAAAAGTGCAATTAAAATTAATTTTACATAGGAATAACTAGCTGTCTACGTGTATCGCGATTTTAGCCTTTATTCAAAGAAACGTTTATTATGCATTTTTTATTTCTATTACAATCTCAATAAGGGCTACAATCGCGTGTCCTGTACACTGAATTTCAAATTTGTGCTATTGCAGGACTTTTTGCAGCTATAAGGTCAATGAATGAATTTCTAACCGATGGCCTGAACAGTCCAGGGTGCGGTCACAGAAGCGATATGCTCAATATTACATATTTACCGTTTCATATAAGCTTCTATGGTTTATTTTACATATACTATTTATAAAACTATTTCTATTTAGTTGCAGTGTTTGTATCCGCTTCAATTAGCCCGTCAATTGCAAATGTATTAAGACAATAATGAGGTTCTAGTTACAAAAAAAAGGTATGTGATTATATTTACTTCTTTATAGCTGACCAACTAATATCAGTGTCCAGTGACAGCTAACTTTTGCGTAGTTATGTTGTGTTCAATCTTGTTAATCTCTTTGTGTAAATCAGCCTAAAGAATAATACTGGATGTTAATTGCCATAGAAGAGATAGAAGACGATACTCCGATGGTATTACAATAAAAAAGAGATTAATATTATTATGGTATTAATTCAAAACCTGACTTTATTGCCCTATACGTAACAAATAATAATCACATACTATGCTGGTAACAAAAATACGTAAATTATCAAAATAAAATTGGTAGAAACTTCTTCTAAATTGAGTATGAAATTATTATTATTAAATGTAATATTTCGATTTAGAGTTTCGCGTTGTTAGACCACAAAGGAACCTCATTCAGACTTTGTCTATTAAGTAGATTTTACAAAAATGATATAAATACAATTAACATTTTTTATTCAATATATATTCTCAGAAATAACTAAATAATAGCATGGATTTCATTTCGTCAATTTTAAGTAACTCATTTAAATGATTTCGCATTAATGTTTGAATTATCAAAAAATCGGTTCTATTTACATAATCTTTACATTCTTATTTTTTACTTTGTCACGAAGCTCTGAAAATCTAAATAATATTAAAAATTACGGTAGTGTATTAAAATGCGCACATATAAGCTAATAAACACTTTGTATGAATGTTGCCAAATGTTATGACATTTTGAATAAAGTTTTAACGTCATTTTGTATTTTAATGACAAGTTTAGGTACTACAGGTAAATTAGCTTGGAGAAATTTTTGCGTTTGTAGTAGTGTATGGTTGTGCGTGTTTCCACTTTCCACTATCAAGTGACGATTTTTTGCTTTAGATTGAAATATCTCGGAAACGGTGCGTCCTAGGCCAAAAATAACAAAAGTTTTGACCCCCCGTAGACCCCCCGGAGTTTTAAAAACCTAGATGAAAGGAAAAAAATAAATAAATGTCGGTCTCTCCTCTTTGAAGTTTCACTTCTATCGTGTGTGAATCGCACACACACCTTTTTTTTTATAAAGTCAAAACCTTTTCCTTTAAAAAAAAAACTTGTTTTTATTGAAAACAAAAATCAGAGTGTTGCTAGGGATAAGTATAAAATTAAATAGTAATGTTAGGATATCGAAACATTTTTGTATAGGCCAGAACGATATAGTGGAAACGCGCTCTAAGATCTGAGTAATATACACACCACTACATATGCAAAAATTTCTCGAGACTAATTTCACTGTACATTGTGATGTCATTACGCCTTTTCTAAGCTGGATTAACATGGATAAGAACCTCGTGATTTTAAAATACATTTACTTATATAGATGTTAGCATCTAGTGAACATTGTTGCAACATGGATACACCACGTATTACTTATTATTTAAAAACTTTACAACTGCGTAATTAAAGTATAAAAAAATGTTTTGCCAGGATTATTCGTTCTAACAGCCTATGTTCAAATGATGTTTATTCTGAATGAGAAAATATACGAATGTATGTATATATGTTAGGAATATCCTATCATTGATAATACAATACTTTATAATTAGCACGATGTATGGAACACATTGTTATTTGACCTATAATAACAGTACGCTGCCGTTTAGACAAGACTAAATAGTCAAGTACCGTTTTCTGCTACGGTAGTGAACCATATTTCTTTTTTGTTGTAGAAGATACTGCAAAAAAAAATTGAGATCAAAATATTGATAATTGCTGCCCAAAGTTACAGGGTCAATTTGGGGATCTCTTAGTTTTAATTAAAATATGTGTAAATTTCATTTTTTTAATCCGGAAAGTATGTCCGTTTTCCTTTGTCATTCATAACTAGACGATAAAAGACAATGCTTGGCTCTGTATAAAGCAGGGTTCTACCATATTCAACATTTCTACTGTGTCCTTGTTGCGTCAAGGCTACAATCAGACCAGACAAAGGAAACGAAAGATTGACAGCCAGCGATATTTAAAATTCATAAACTACAATGTACTGTTATACATAATTTAATGTGTTAAGTTCGTAAACGATCTTAATTATATCAGTCCATTCGATTATCACACGTTAAAATATTCAGAATTCCCAATTAACAATTATTTACTTTTAAATTCAACTGCAAACTTAAGAAAAAGGATTCTGGTAGAACGTATTGGCACTATAAAGAAACTTTTTTTGAAAATCGACTTTAAACAATAATTATAAAAAGTAGCCGTTTACGTTAATTTAAATATTCTAAATTGAGATTCACACTTTTGCATGACGAGTCACATTAAATTTTGAGATGTGATTACACTTGCGTTTTGAATGTTTTCAAATTAAAATCTTCGTTTAGCTCGGTCATGATAAAAATGACAATTTTAAAATTAGTTTTTGAAACAACTGTAGGTTTTATTTAAATAAATAAAAATAATCCGTGGTTACCGTGAAAAAAGACCTTGTGACTTTAACCGATTTAATCCCAACAATAAAAAAACATACTTTAAGTTGACATACAATATTAACGTCAGCACACCAATACATATATTGGTATACTGTATGTACCTAACCTATGCCTATGCCTGTCGCATGTGTTGCCCCCATGGACCCGGCACCCGCACGGTTAATCCATGGAACGCTAAGAAATTGGTCTATAACCATTTTTTTTTGTACACACTGTATGTTGTCTTGTGTATATTGTCATACAAGACAATATACAGTATATTAAAAATCATCGTTTAAGCAATATATATATATATATATATATTTTTTTATATATTTAAAGTAAAGACTATTCATCTGTAGTTGTTATGCAATAGATCGCAAGTATAATCACACTTTAGGTCAGTCGTTGGTAATACAGATCTATTTGCACTAGAATGAGTATAAAATATTAGAATCGTGTAGGCATTTATCCGTTGTATTATGCTAAATGGACTTTACTCTAAACGTGTACAGGGCTAGATAAATGTATGTAGCACACTATAATATATAATACACATCACAATAATAGTGAAAATTGACTGTAATTTATGTATATACCAAATACTGTATTTCATAGGGACGTACGATATTTAAGAATGTCTCAAAATACTATGCGCATCAATAAAATGCACTTGATACTGTAGCAATCATAAACAATATAGAATGTTGAAAAGTCTGACAGTATACAGCCTTTTTGAGATTTTTGACCATTTACACAATGTCATGCAGGCAGTGCACTGTCGAACTTTCCGAGTTATCCATGTTTAATCGTCATTTTCTATATTCCATACAACCATTCTGGTTTGCAAATAGTCATTATTGGAATGTAACTTGTCCGCACACATCCAACTATAAGACATTTATCATTCCCTGTACAGTATATATACACAGCTACATGTATAAAATTGGCATTTAGACTGCGTACAAACATCAATACATACATGAAAATCACACATAATTGTATACATTTTTAAGCCGAAACTACTAAATATAGCAACCATAAAAAAATATGACGCTGAAAAAATAAATTATAAACTATTATTATTAAATCTATCATGAAAAAGCCAATTAAAATAGGCTGAATCGTTCGCTACAAAATATGAGGTATATTATTATTTCGTTTATGTCTCATCGTCCTATATTTGGTGGAATGCTATCACTGTATACGGAGCCACTTCTGTCCATAAGTATCCGGCACGACCGTTTCGAAAATTGTATTTGAGAATTTTTGACAATTGTAATTTTAAACAATGTATTTTTCATATCCATGAAATGAATATTGAAATAAAATTATAAGTGTAGAAAAATAGCGAGCGATTGTGACAAATGTAATTACATTTTAATATCGGAACAATGTTGTGGTATATTTAATGATGCCATTGTATTTATCTGTAAATTGCCATGAGTTTGTTTGCTCTTTCTTTTTATAAAGCTTTACCCCCTGGAAACGGGCGGTTGTGATCGGCACAGGCATATCATAGATTTTGTATAAGCATTTTTTTTTACTTACTATTTGACAAAACAGAGATTCTTGCTATTGTGTGTGTGTTGATCTACGACTTAAGAGTCTACATAAAAGACCATTACAAACAATTTTAATTTTTTTACGAAATAAATATATTTTGAATTTGAATAAGACCGTTAAAGATAAGGTCATGTAATAAATAGTACATTGAAAACTAAAAATATTTTACTAAATATTTGAACAAAATGGAAACAAGAACTATGTTAAGGAAAATAAATTCAATTGTGATGACATTAATGAACTTTTGTAACCTATGCATTAATATTTGGGGTACCGTCGAAAAAGTTAAAAAAAATATTTCAAAACAGCCGCACGATTACTTCAAAACACTTTCACTAAGTCCATCCTAATAGTTTTTATGATACATTCACAATCACGCAACTCCACTGTCCTGCGTGTGACTTCTCTTCTTCTCACTTCTGTGATGATCAGGCGTCGACTTTAGAATGTCCGGTTGTCCGTGAGACAGGACCCTGGCTTCCACGTGTTGGTTAAAAGTCGACGTGTGCGAACTTAACGTTAGGGTCGCATTTCTATCTGACCCTAGAGTCATCGTCGTCGCGTGGGAATTTAGGGTGTTGTGCCCAGTGGTGTGATGTGTGTGATGAGATTGTGATAATTGATGTGTGTGAGGTAATGTAGAAGGGCTAGAGTGTGGGAGTGTTGAGGTGGGCTTGCGGATTGAGCGATGACTCCCGTTCCGTGTGAGGGAATTCATTTGAGGAGTGCCGGTGCCTCCGGGCCGGAGGAGTGCGTTCTTGTAGTCGGCTATTAGATGGGTTAGCTCTGCCATCTGGAAAATCGAAATAGATTTATTAAATTCACTCCCGAAGACGTTTTATATTCCACGTTTAATTTAATTTAATTCCACGGTCATAGTTATGTTATGTTATAGTCAAAGTTGTGTTATATTACATTCTTATTGGTAGAACCGGGCATCAAAAAGTCGTAAAATTCATAGGTGACTATATAGTCTGTATAAGGAAAAAATATATTTCATCGCTTAGTAGTAAATAAATAGCGAAAATGAATTAAATTATAGATAATGCCAATGTAATTTGCTTTGATTTCTACACTAAATAATACACAATGGTGCTAATTGCTAAAATAAATTTTGTCCGGTCAAATATTACGTTATCAGAATAGGAAACGTTCTTTGACAGGACCAAACAAATTTTTAGTGATTTTTAGTTTAGTTAGTTTTCGAACAACAGAATTAGCACTAATATAACACCAACTTACTTTTGGCTTATTGAGGCTGATCAACATCTTATGTACTGGACTCACCGCGTCCTCGGCGTCAATCAACATCATCAGATCATCCTATAAAACAAATATTTACATTACCAACGTGTCGAGCAATAAATTTATTTCAATAAGTTATTTTTTGTATGGTATCAATATTGTTCAATCATGATCATGGTTGCATCACACAGCAACAACATCAGTGTAACAAGCAGTGCGGCACGACCGAGATCAAGCCAGCTAGATCGACACAATATACGGATAGTACACAAACAAATAGCCATCCGCGTGTATTTAGAGTAAGATAAGAGTATAAGTTGTAAGCTTATGTAAATAAATCAGTCATTTTGTCTAATCCGACTTTGGCTCGTTTCCCTGTCACTGTGGCCAAGACAACCTTAGCCGTCAGTAGGTCGGTCTAGTGAGCCTGCTCGTCTGGCAGTGAGAAAATCATCTCCTAAACCCCGCTCCCTTCACGTCTCCGTCTGTTACCCTAGGTCTCCCGGTAACAGACTGCCCGCACTATCTATGTATGTATGTATCTATACCCTCACCGCAGGGTCTGTATATTGGTAGGGCTAGGGAATCTAGGGAATTTAGGTACTTAGGCGGCGTAGGAGCGGGCACCGTAGTGAACCAATCAATACTCGTACAATGATTGGTTCACTACGGTGCCCGCTCGATACACGTACTTAGGTTGTAATTTTAGATAGGCTTTCGGTGTTACACGTAAGAGGTGCGTGCTGATTGGTATAACTAGGTTGCCGGTCCGCACCCGTACAAATATTATTTATATAAATAGTCTAGACAGCAGGTACCTGTAAACCTCCGAAGAGTCCTATGGAGTTGAGCGCGTACCGCCCTATCACAGACATGGAGGCGAGTTCCAACACGGTCACGCCCTCCTCGGACACCGCCAACCACACCATAGATAAGTCTGGTTGTTTTATCTGAAATTTTAAGAATTAAGTGTGTAAAATGTACCAAAATATTAATTATATTTAGGTTAGGTAATATTTAGTAAAAGGGTACAACTAATTACTATACTATACTCAAGCATATTCAAAACTATGGTCTATTCGCGTTAAGAAAATAATGACGAAACAATCACGCCCCGCCCCCTGACCAATCAGGTGTCAAGAAATTGTTGTTTCGTACGAAAGATCGCATGATTATTTACTGAACGCGAATGGACGCACGGGTCAACGTGCACGTGAACGCCACGGCCAATGCCACCTAATCAATACGTTCAATAAATAAAAAGGATGTAATATACAAAATTTATATGATTATTATTTAACAGTCACAACACACTTATGCAACATTTAAAATCTAAAACAAAGTGACAAGATTTCAGCTGGGAATGTACAATCCAAGTTCTTAGTACAGTGTATCTTAGATATAAAAAAAGATATGACTCTTACCCTAGCCTGGAACAACGTAGCACCAAAGAAAGGCCACTTCCTCGTACAGTTAAGGTATATTCGTACACAGTCCGCCGTACTACGTCCCTTGAGAGCCACCCACTTGGATCGAAGCTTCTCTTCAACGTCCCTGATAAATAAAAATATTTTATTAATATTGCACCTATACCAGTGCCTGTTGATTTAAAAAAAAAAGTATTATTAATTAACATTTGGACTAAATTGTACAAGTTTAATTTGTATGTATATATTAAACAAACAAACTTCAGAGATTCAGGTTTTACTGGTTCATTTCGACAAAACGATATTATTGTACTGTGTAAATTCATTTGTTGTTAAAATTCGAATCTATTACAAATTAATTTAAAAATAAGAACTTTGCAATGAAAAAGAAAAAGAGACAAGCGTTGCAATTCTGTTGCGGGAAAGGGAAAGAATAATTATGTAGTCAATCGTGATTTGAGCTGTTTAAAGTACTCTGCTAAACATAAGACGCATTCAAACACTTCCAGAGAGACGTACGAGTGATGGCTCTTACGCCATTCTTATTCTACGGCCGTTCTATGTGAGATGAGATTTTATAGTCCCACTGTAAATTTATTATCCAGCGGTTGATAGCTTGTCCAGCTATTGTCTTACCTAAGTTCTTCATTGCTCAGTCCTGCCCTGTATCTGTAGGGGTAGAACCTGTGCGCGAGGGGTTGGTTGTGTTGTGTGTTGGAGGGGGAGTAGTCGCCCATGTCGAGCTGGGCCATCAGCGCCCCCAGCTCAGCCGCTAGCTCCCGCGTCACGGGGAAACGGCCCGCCACCACTGCACGCGAAACATTTCACGTTACAATAAGTTTATTTTATTTATTTATTCATTCGTTTTGTACACAAATAATATTTACAAATTGTACGTAAGTCGAACCCACACTTGAGTTCTCTTTTAGCAAACCTATGAGTGAAGAGAGGATAATATATTAAACAACAAGAAAAAGTCATGTGTACGTAAATATTAAAGAAATAGATATTCTCAACTAAATTTATACAGAAATATAAAAATTTGATGTAAAAACATACAGCTGCCGTTTTCAAGTAGAAAACATTAAATCTATTAAAACGCATCTGCCTGTAACCACTACCTGTAACCTATGAATCTATACAAATAAATGAAATTGGAGTGTCTGTTTGTAATATTAAAATAACGTTTTTTACAATTTTTGTCTGTCTGTCTGTCTGTTTGTTCCGGGTAATCTCTGGAACGGCTGGACCGATTTCGACGGGATTTTCACTGGCAGATAGCTGATGACATAAGGAGTAACTTAGGATACTTTTTTTGGATTAGCTTCGCCCCGCGGCGTTGCCCGCGGTTATAACAACAAACGCGGGTAACACCGCGGGTCTCAGCTCAGCAGCATATATATATATACGTACCTTGCTGATTAACTTGATAGCACAGCAATAACCGTTCCTTATCGGTCTCACTTCTTACAGAATTCTTAAAGTATAGCCTGTTCCTGTAAGTGAGCCGAATCACTCTTGAGTTTTCGAACTTTCCAGATCCTTTTTCTCTGAGCGCCGTCTCCCATTTTGATATTACATCACATAGCTAAAGAAATACATATTTTTTCGTAAGCTCTTTTATAACTCTTAATTAAATGTAAGTTAAATTTTACGCGTATGAAAGATAACAAGTTGATAAAAACGATAATAAGGTATTCATTAGAAAAAATAAAAAAAAAATTTTAAAAACATTTTTAGCATTTCTCGTTTCAAATTACATTGTTACAAAAATATATGCAACTAATATTAAGTTTTTTTTGTAATATTATAAAACAAAACTAAAAATTGAGATTGAGAGAGATTGAAATGAAACATTAATAAGTCCAAAATAGTATAATAATGTATTAATATTTTGTGTCCTGGTAATTATAGAATTAAAATTTAACAGTTTTTTTATAAAAATTCAAATTGGCCAATTTAAAATTGTAAAAACTTTTGTTTCATTATAAGACTTATATAGTTAAAGTTGAATAGATAATAATAATAATGTTACCTTGAAAGAGTAACACTTGTATTTGGCCCGTGACAGACACCAGCACTTAGCTGAGATATTAATAATATAAAAAGAACATAATAATATCCTCACATATATCACACACGGCCATCTGATCCCAAACTAGGCAGAGCCTGTGCTATGTGACCAGACTGCTGATAAACATACTTATATATTTTTAAATAGATACATATTATAGATAAATTAGACACACCCAGACTCATAGCAAATGACCGTGCTCATCACACAATATTTGTTGTGGGTGGGAATCGAACCTACGACCTCCAGCTTAGCAGTCAGGTTCAGTAACCACTAGACCAACAGGCCCATCAATAAAGTGAGTAGAATCATACACTTACATAATACTCTATAATGTAAAAAGACTGACCTTTTTATCCGGTTTAATATTCAGTTCTAAGTCCTTTTCTATGGGGTCATCGCTGAACAGAGCAAACCCTGAGGATGCCGACTCTCGGCATCCAAGCTCTGTACTCAATGTTGATAGGAACTCTTCCACTGTCGTAGAACCGTCGAAGCTTATAACCTGGCGAGAGAAAGAGAAAACATGGTTCTGAAAGCGGTAAAGATATTTAGAGTATAGTGCTCTGAAATTAAATGAATTCGTCGTAATTAACAGGTGACAGATTATGAATACAGTGTCACCACCTCTATTCATCCCGAGTGTCGTCAGAGCCGACTAAGGGAACAAACTCTGCAGGTTAACAGCAGTGCAAAGAAAAAGAAAACTTTGAAACAAATTCTATATTAACCCGTCTGGCCAGCGTGGTATAGTAGGCCAAAAACTCCTTTCTAAGGAGAGCCTATGTCCAGCAGTGGACTATTAAATGGCTGTTGATAATGATGAAACGTTATACGTTACGTAGAAATGTATTGAATAATATCCCGCTACCGCTAAATAACTTATTTAAATGTTTTATTTTGGAATTAAAAATTATAAAACAAGAGAATGCGCAAATTCAGAGGCAAATAATGTCTATTATAGAAATCATTATTTCATTTTTATTGGATGTTCGATATCTTCGAAGAATGAATCAGGGCCATGCTGTCTACAGGTTACACTTGTTTACTATTATTAGTCATAAAACAAATGAAAATGCAAAAGATTCCATTTGCGTCGGAGCTAGAACAAATTTGTATACTCCTCTTTTTAAAAAAATCTGAAATGTAATATTTTAAGTTCTTTTGTATTTAACTTCTTTCGACGAATACTGAAAAATAACAAAGGAGAGAAATTCATCATCATCAACAACAATTAATTAATTTATTATTATTTATTAATAATGCCGGACTTAGAAAAGAGGTTTTGGCCTACTAGGAGAGAAAAAAACTTACCTGATAAGTATTATTGAGCATGTGAACAGGTATCGCATGAGGTAGACAATGGTGGTAGGGGTTCTTCAACAATATTGATAACACTTCCATTCTAGAAGGTTTGTCTTCGCGACCACCGTTGCGGATCGTCCTTTCCAAAGCACGTGAACAATATGCAGCGTATTTACCGCACTCCGTTCTGAAAGAGATTTTAAGAGTTATTTTCAAGACCAGTAAATATTCATATCAGTAATTCTCACAGTGCACGGTTGCCAGCAATATTCACGCTCCTTTTAACGTTATCGGAACTACAGTTTACAAAATGTAAGTGATTATTATACCTATTCTCTCGGGCTACAGTCGTGAACCTCTGTCATGGTCAAAACCATGAAATTGCCACAATCCAAATACACGACAACAGACTGCTTCAATAGCACTCCGTAAGGTATATGCCTTTCGTAAAATAATTTTGAATAATACAAGTAGATTATGAATTAAAATTGAGAGACAAAACAAAATAAAGTAGTCGGTTGTTGTCAACTGTTATCTTTATATCAAAATGGGTTTTAAAAGTGACTTGTATAGAAGTGTCGAAATATCGGTATTTCGTGTATAATATATCAATAACAAAATACTAAAATATTGGGATTCTAAACCCAAAAATGGCTTTTTAATTTCTTGTTTGATAAAGCTATAAATTCATAGAAACCATTTAAAATATATATATTTTAAAGTGGGCGCAGTGTTATGAATACAATTTATAGTCTATAAAATTCAACGATATTGTAACTAGATATTAGTAAAAGAATTTTCAGAATCGGTTGCAATCGGTTTCCTAAATGCAAACAAATTTTACCTTTTTATAATGTTTTTAATAGCAAAGAATACTCACTTGGAGTCAGCATGTCTGCTCAAGTGCAATTTCAAATACCACAGCAACCTGTTATTCCTCGGCACAAAGAGGCTCACTGCCAACGCTAAGAGTTGCCACCCTTGCACAAAGCTGTACGTCGGAGGGTTGCTCTTGCAGTCCACGGATAAAAGCGGCGCCTGGAAACATGGCTGCGATGGTAGAAAAAAACATATGTTGCTTGGGATAACCAACTACTGAAATAGTATAAATTTTCTTGAATATATAAAGGTAAATATCGACCTACTTGTTTAACATGTAGTCACATCAATTGAGTGTGAATACGCTATCAGTGAATTCACTCCTTATTTATATTATATACTTTCCTTTACAATCACAGGACAAAAAGATCATAATCTTGCTTTCCTCATATGAATGTGTGTACCTTTAGGACATAGGGTTGTACGATATTGTGTAAATTATAAATGGCTTCAGGAATATGCTTTGTGCAGACATCACTTGGCATTGTGGTAAGCGACAAATACTATGGTCTACAAATAAATACGGTTTGGTTTTAGGTTTACGCTTATGAATTAATGCATTTGTGTTTTTGAAAGGATTTTCAAATAATAGACATCAACGGGTCATTTATTTCCTCCAATTTGACCACATTTACCCATGGGCTTGAAAGATATGTTGTTTAATCAGTTTTTTTATATTTAATATCAATAATGCGAAATTGAATTACCACATTCATGACAAAAGTATTTTAACTTCATATAGAGGTACAAATATGCACTTTTTCATTGAATACAATTGTATTTTGTGAAAACACAATTTTTTTTTAAATATGTGCATTTGTAATTCATTTCAATATTATATTATATAATATAATTTTAGTTCAATCAAATTAAATTACAACAAAAATATTTAATAATTGAGGTCGATTAACACGTGTAAGAGTTGAAGTAAAATATAAAACAAACTCTTTATGCGTCTCAACTGCACTTACTGTAGATGCCTAAAGTAGAACCTATATTTATGGGTGTTTTTTTTCTGTGCGTTCCAATTACCTGTATAGAGCTAGGCGACCCCGCGGCGTTGGGTTGCACATCGCCGCTCTTGTTGTCGCCGCCGACGGACGAGGCGCCAGTGTCGCAAGTGAAGAGCGACTGAGTCGCGCACAGTAGAAGTTGCTGTACAAATGAAATGTTGGTAGGGGATGCGATAGCTACTGGTTGTGTATGAGGACGTGTGGTAGGGGTGTTACAATTATTAATACTGAGGGGGGGGGGGGGCCTTTCTTGAGAGAATTATGGATATATATATATACTGTCTATAATATGTATGCGTTGTGTGATAAGTATAATATTGCCGTATTGTGTATGCTTTTAATTCTAGATATGTTATACATATAGGTTTCAATCATGCTGATTGATGTGTACCTATATGTATGCGTAAAATTATGTGTATAGTGTTAAATGGTGTATAAGTTTTAAACAACACATGTACTCGTAGATAATAAATTAAATCTCATCTTGTAAATATAAAACAAAAATTAAATATTTCATATTTATGTCATAATCAACATTTGTCAATACAAACAAAAAAAATCATTATTTATAATGTGTCTTAATTTATCTTTAGACATCTGTGCATTGCGTTTGCATGAACCCAAACCTCAAAGCTATGCGGTAAAACAAAGGCGTATTCCAAAAACCCTAAAAATACACATTTACTGACTAACATTGTCATTTTATAATTACAATATATTTTTAGTGACTATTTTCAATTTCAATCTATAATTGTTAAAATATATATTATACGTATAGATGATAGACTTTCTACAGAACTTCGATATCGCCTAGTACTTAGGTTATGGAGGTCTGATAGCAGTCGCTCCAAGTAAAAAAAACAAACAAAAGCCGTGTCGTAGTAGGGAAAAGCTTCGGAGGATGTTGATGTATAAATTATTGTCAACTCATTTACTAATCGCCAATAACCACTTTCAACCTCCTTCCTTCCACAACAATGCATGGGTTCAGTTTTGTTAAAGTGAAACTTTGTTAGGCTCGTTGGGCATTTTTGAACAACAAACAAAAGAATGTATTTTATGGCCTAACAAAAAACACATTTTTTGTTTGAAATGGGAAAAAACCATTGAACTCACGGCACAGTTACCGTGACCGTTACCGACACCTCTGTTTAAGTGAAAACTTCTTAAGGAGCGTTAGGCATTTTTTGAGATGGGAAAAGAATTGAACTCTCAACACTGTTACCGTTACCGACACGTTACTTCTGTCGGCACTCCCGCAGTGCCAGTTTTTTTTGTGATTAACGGTAGTCAGTAACAAAACCAGACTCGCTCGCTCCCGTATTAAACGTAGTATGGTCACCAGTAGAAGAAATGTTGAAATATTGGCGATAGTTGTTATAATTCAGACGAGTAATTCATCATTTATATATTTAAATTTATATATTGCCCGCGGCTTGGCTCGCGTGATTATTTTATACAACCATTCTTCTTTTATTTTACCATCTTAAGGATAAAATTGCAAAAAATCCTTTCTTAGTGCTTAAAACATGAAAAGCATCAGCTGCCAAATTTCAAGGCCCTTTGGGCTCAGACTTCGGGCTTTAATGAGTCAGTCGGTCAGTCAGGGCAAGTTATATAAGTTTAGATTACTTTAGCTTCAGTAATAAGTCGCTTTTGACAATCAGTTATTGGGAACTCTTCTTTTTTCTAGACCAGGTAAAACCAAAAGGTATCTTATATCCCTCTCTGGCCCCTAGCAATATGTTTGCAAAATTCCACGATGATCAGTTAAGTAATTAAAGCGTGAAATCATAACTTACTTAAGCATTTATGATATTAATTAGAACAGTTAAATTTGTATGTAGACAGGCGGTGGGGTTGGACTGTTCCTCTTAAAACGTTAAAAGATTCTATTATCAGAAACTAACCTGCTATTCTATATTACATCACTTTTTAACTAGTATTCAAGATTCACTTTTCCGTCTTTTATTAAACTTATAATGTCATTTTTCAGTAGATCCTAATTCCACTTTAGTTATTGCGTTTCAAATTTCATTATAAAAGCACAAAAAAGCTTTCTTTCAAAAAGTAATATTATTATATTATACGCCGCCAAAGTGGACCCAGGTCCAGAATTTGTGTATGAATCTGTGAATACTAAAATGTGCCCAAAAATGGGGTAATGGGAATGAATCAAGCATTATTAGCGGCAGTCGGCTAGATTATTATTTGAATCTGCGACATCCGTGTAGTGCCGACATCTAAACCCGTATATCTTGAGTTGCATTTTGTGAAATTAATTTATATTTCTTTTAAAGACAACTCCCGTATTTGGAATATATCCTGTGTCGAGGGGGACTTTACAAACATACATGAAACGGACAGAAAGAATAGGATCGGACCCACCGCACTCAGCGTAGTAGTGAGCGGCGTGGCGACCGCTTAAACCACTACGCCATCCGTGCAGTTTGTCGCTCAAATATGAGTTAATGGTTCATCTTTCTGAACTTTATTAGTGTGCGTAAACTGTTTGCAAGGAATACAAATGTATTTATTACTTTTGTGCGACACCTACGGGGAATAACCTTAACCTTTGACAGATGATTGCATAAAACGTTTAATTTGCCGGCAGAAAATTACTATGATTTTCGACTCAGAATGATGGTCTGGCTTTATTACATATACAACACTATTTAGTATTCGTTACGACGTCCCTTACATCCTGTATATAATATCGACATTATCGTGAACAACACGCCCTTGCAAACTAAAAACCGACCTTAACTCATCTTTAACGGACTTATGACAGTATAATATAACTATCGCAATACAGCTTGTTGTCAGTATCTCCCAGAGAATGACAATTAAGAACTACACAAATAATTAGTGCTAGTGCAAGACACCATGTGTATGTGCTATATTAAAACTTGGTATTTCCCTTGATACAATTTAGTTCCCGTGTCTACTAGTAAATATATATATACAGTTATGTGATTAAATGTACAGTGTTCGTGTTTATTTATTGATGACTGCTTAACATGCCGCGTTTTGTAGCAAATTTTAAAAGTGTCAATACTTTATACATAGTCAAAATATCGGAAAGTTACGGAAGTAGATAAATTAATATTTTATTTTAATATAAAATTATAATATCAGTGCGTATTTTCGACAGATTATGCAGTCAATCAGAGCTTAATCCTAATTATGCCTACTTACCATAGACAAAAGATAGACAGGACTAAAGTATATTGATATATAGGAGTAAATAACAGTCTAAAAACTTGCAACATCAACCTTTCAATACAAAGGAGATTCAACAGTGCGAAGGAACACTAGCTATGATATATATGAATGATAGATAAACAGAATAAAGTTTTCATTCCCTAAATCTATGGGGATTGGGAACAAACATTCTCGGAATAAAAACTAAAAATCAGGGAAAAATTTACACCAACATTCCATTTGAAATTTTGCAACATAACTTTTTGTTGTGGCAACATTAAAACCTTTCAAAAATCGATCGTAGATGCATTTGGCTGCCATTATGAATGTTGCCAAAACTGAACGGATCAAATTGGAATAAAACCTTATTTATTCCGTGTCATAAATTTTGTCGCAAATGATATAATATGCTTACGCATATTTTTATATTCGCATATATTCCGATGAAGCCAATATAATTGTATCCACAATACACAATTCCAAATTGATCGACCACGATAAAAGCTCTCTTATAGCGACACACAAAGCTTATACTAAACAAAAATGGTTTGTTAGTGTATATTTACAGTTTTAATGCAAATAAATGTTACAACTTTGAAGCGACGGTAAATATACATTGTGCTCTTTTTTAATGTTTAATACTAGCAAAGTCCCAGTTATATGGGCTTATGTATATAAGGCTTTGGTCGATATTGATAAGTCTTTAATAACTTTTTAAGATGCTATCCATAAATTACGTCACACATTAAAGGGGGAGGGTATTACTGGAATGTGACATTGTGTGACAAGGGGCAAGGGGGATCAAAACTTTTGCGACCTCATATGTTCAAATTTAAAATATTAAAACGCGAAATTTGTCACATCACATCAACAGCCTTCAGTAGTCCACTGCTAGACATAAGCCTCTCCTTAGAAAGGAGGTATGGGCTACTATATCACTGGCCGGGTTGGTATAGGGTTTTGTATCAACTTTTCCTTCTCTTTGCAGTGCTGTTGTCCTGCGTAGTTTGCTCCCTTAGTCGGCTCCTACGACACCCACCACCACAAATCCACCACCACACGGGCGCGAAATTTATATATGAATAAAGAACTTTAAAAATTTACGATCCATATTTATTAATAATTTTTAAATACAAACATAACATTGAAAAAATGTGTGACGTCACATCAGGGGGAGGGGGTTCTAAAAATGTGACAAGGACGGGGTTAAAAAGTCCTAAAATACGTATGACGTAAGTTATGGATGGCCCCTAAATAAGAATACTAGCAATATGGTTTTTTGAAAGTGTAGGGGGCAAACGAGCAGACGGGGTACCTGATGGTAAGTGAAGACCGCCGCAAATGGACGCCTGCAATTCATCCAGGATTTCCCTCACTCATATGGTGAAAATCACCGAAAGAGTTCCCTTTGCTGGTTTACTGTGAGGTGGTAGTCTCGCTCCGGTCGAGCCGGCCCCATGGGTGTCACATTATCAATATTTTTGTTGAACACTCCAGCTGAGCATTAGCGCCTTTATTAAGAGTGGGTTAATTGGTCGTTTGTAAAACTTTTATTTTTAAAGGTCTACAACGATTTTATAATAACTTAAGGATTCGTTTTACGATATCAAATTAAATATACTTTTTAAATGAATGAACCCTTTTTTTGTTTTAATTAACTAAAATAAATTTTGTTTGAAATTTGTTTCTAAATCTAGAAACGTAAAGTTTAGTCTAACTCTCATGATTATGAGGCTGTAAATTGATACTTTTACTTATCAAATATCGACACAAAGCATTCCAGTACCCAACTAAAATTAAGTGGTGTAGTGTGCATAAATTACAAGTTAAAATAAACCCTCTTGCTATATCCTTAGAGCACAATCTTCTAGTACTACAAAATCTAATGCGTATAAAAAATAGTGTCAATTTTTTTAAGACCATGAAATAATGACATATGAGAAAAGCATCGAAGCGATCGCCCTTAAGCTTTGCCTTGCGAATATAAAGCAGAAATATAATATTAATTTTTGGTTAAAACACATTATGATATGCAAAATTTATTAAATATACCGATATTGACATAATTTTACCTGATCAGGTACGGTGTAGCATTTTGTCATTAAATTCCAGTTAAACTCAACTAAGAAAACATTGGACTAAACTATTTTAGTTATGATAAGATACTTCTTGATGTAACTTATAAACGGCTAATATTGTTTAGATAGCTTGTAAGCGCAGTTGGCTTAGTTGTTAGCTTTGTGTACTACAAGTACATAAAACATTAATTGTTCGGAATATGTTTCAGCAGTATTTGTACAAATAATTAGGCTCACGTATAATAGGTATATTTCAAGCCTTAAATGATTTCGATTTAATGTATATCATAATGTATTTAAACCATGTACCATATTCAAAATATATTTATGTATAAAACAGGGGAGATTCTCGTTAAAACGTCGTCGTCACACCTAAAGCCATGCTATAGTTATATTAGAAGTATATTCCGTTATAATAACAGAGAGCGTTATTATATTACAGCAAACAAACCAATGAACAAGATGGTAAATTCATCATCGTAATGAATTTACCATCGGATTATTCAACAAGAATAACAATTATTTTACTTTCATATTAATATACGTTATATCAAAAATCCATTTAAACACTTAATTAATTTTATTATTTAAGTACATACGAGTAATATGTAATTGTTATTCTTAACGAGTCGTGTGAATTCATACAAGTGTACACGTTTTCTTTATCAAAAATTTGATATGAAATCACTTAACTCCTCAATACGGTATGCTGTTTGGCTAACAACATAATCTAATTAGTATAAATTAAGTTCAATATGTATTTCATAGACATTGTTCTAAACTAAAGCTTTTTAATAATTTAAAAAAATAATTAATATATAAATAATAACACAGCAAATAATGGCCTCACTTAATATTTTTATTTTTCAATTATGCGCCTGTTTATATAAATAACGGCTGTCATCCCTGTTACACATAGATTGCTTACAAATCCATATATTTACCTAGAAATGATAATACTTTTCATTGTTAAGAATATAATACCTCAATAATTGTAGCGCTTTATAATCATTTTTAAAGCATTTTGGTTATCGATATATTTCAATCTATTAGAATATCACTACTTTATGCATTTTTTCTAATATATAAAATTTTCGTGTCGCGGTGTTTGTTGCCAAGCTCCTCCGAAACGACTGGACCGATTTTTATGAAATTTTGTGTGCATATCGGGTAGGTCTGAGAATCGGCTAACATCTATTTTTCATACCCCTAAATGATAAGGGTAATCCACCCCTAAATTTTATTTTTTTGACAATATTTTTTATATTTGTTTTATTATTATTTAGCATTGAAAAATACATACAACTTCAAATCTTCACCCTTCTATCAACCCCTGTTTTTTAATGGCAAAACGACGTTTGATGGGTGAGCCAGTATATTTATATATAATATATTTGAATCCATGTTATGTATATCATTATTAACTGACATGTGATCAAATTGTTAAGAATAGTGAGATTCGACATTGACCTTGACTAAAGGCCAAGGTTGGAATCACCTTTTGATATTAAAGCTCAGACTAAAACAAGTTCATATTGTTTTTACCATTTCAAAAAATTCAATATTTGACCTTTTAAAAACGATGTTAACGGACAGCCTTGTCTTCAATGTCGACCTCGAACTTGTTGAAAAGTCCTCCAAATTCGACCTCGCCGTAAGAAGGTCGACCTTCGGAGTAAGGACGGAACCTTCGGTGCGACCTTTACATTGAACAAAGGCCATGATATTGCTTTGACCATGAATATTGCAGTCGATAATTTTTATCATTGATAATTTTGTGAACGCGGAAGGCTAAAATAAGTATTGGTTAAAATAATTATTTTTACACGCCTATTACGTAATGTTTGCAGATTAACTTCTCTTACTATTTGTTTCGTTTTGTTATTTACCTATTTTTAATTAATGTCGTTACAATTAGCGGGTTCTACTTAAAAGTTGAATGTTATAATTTTTTGCAGGCCATATTACCTACTGATCTTTAGAAAAATTGTTGTAGGTCGAGAAGTATGATTAATGTACATACACGGTACGGAGTTATAACGTGACTTTATAATAATACGACTTAAAGTTATTTGTCGTTTTCGCCCGCGGTTTCGTTATCGTAAAAGTGAATTTATTCCATTAGTAATAACTTTATTTCATTTTAATTCGATTTCATAACGAAATTAATATCAAAGAACCAATGTCTCGACGACTTATTAAAATGACTCACAAAGAGAGACAGTTGTTAGCCAAACAGCACGCCGGAGACGTGGACAAAGAAATAATAGAGAGGCGTTATAAACTTACATTCTTAAGCTTGGCGGCCTTAACGTTTAGCTTAGCGTGTCGAGTGGGTGTCGGCGTGTTTACCTGCACGCCGTGCTTGGAGTGCGTGTGCGGCGTGACCTGCTTGGCGAGCACGGACGCCAGCTCGTCCTGCAGCTCGCCCACCTCCAGGCACTGCTGCAGCGCGTTCTGCGCCAGCACCACGTGGTAGTCGATGCCCGCCTGCTCCACCGCCACCGACATGAACAGTTGCACGCACTGCGCAACACCATGCCAGACAAACAAACATCAAAACAATTGTCATAACTTCACACTACTGGACATGTCGGGATAAAAACTCCTTGTATGAAAACTATCGTGTAGAACAGCGCCAATTATACAGATGTTACAGAAAGGCGTGATCTGTATGTCAATATCAATCTGTAGTGTTAAATGCAAAAAAAAATACTTTCCTAATCTAGACGCACATTTCTCACTATTTTATTATTTTATTTCGGATAGATATCAACACTTTAGATGTTCATCAGTTACATTCATATCAGCAAGTCGATTTTCAATTTAAATTTTAAAATAACATTTCTATAATATTCTTTAGTTTTCTTTACATCACCTGGTCATATATTTATGTAATATTTAACATTTTGCAATATACAAAGTCACAACCGTTACTTTTATTCAGGTTGACATATTCTTGTAATAATTAAAAAGTTATTTTTACCTTAAAAAGTTTGAGTGCTTCAGCTTGTAAAGCCTCGGAGTTTAGCGAAGTAAGGGGTGACGTCAGATTTTCTTTGGAATACAGAAGCGTAGGGTGCCTCCATAAAACACAATCTGAAAAATAAAAGTATGAATTACTAGCAACTGAATAATTTCAATGTGTTAAATGTTTCCTGCACAAAACATATGTTGTTGGCTAATGTACCTGGTTGACTTAGACTGATTGTAAATCAAATATTGAGTGACTATGAATGTGTAAATTTCTTAGATCCAGAAAACTAGCTTCTAGAGACTAAATTGGTGGCTTGTAATTAAAATAATGAAACCATCTCATCTCGTGTATTATCATTGTTATATTTCATGAAACTAAGTGTCATACAAGGTGATGAAATGAAATGTTATTTTTCTTAATATTTTCAAGTTTCTTTATATGTTATTCATGTACACAACTACAGATTCATGCACCGTGAAGAAATTGGAAATAAATCATAAAAGACTTTCTGTAGCACTTAAACTGTGTTTACAATATTTGAGAACGGAAACCTTCTATATTATAAAATAAAGTCCCCCGGCCGCGTCTGTCTATCTGTATTAACGCGATAAAACTCAAAAACTTCCAAACGGATTTTCTGTACAATTTTCACCAATAGATAGTGTGATTCCTGAAGTAGGTTTAGGTGTATAATTTATGATGGAGTAATGTGAATAGACTGCAATCTAACGATTATTGTTAAAGAGGTCAGAAAATCTTATGCTATATAAACCGGGTACTCATTATTTATTTCTTAATGCACATGTTGTACAAAGGCGGACTTAATGCCATGGGGTATTCTGTCTAATTCTGTCACAGTCAACCTTCGGGAGATGTAGAAATATGATGCGGTAGGTGCAATATAAAATATAAATTTGACATAATAGAATTCCATAAGAATACACAATACATAAACACACATACATGCATAAATCTATACAAATAAATGTAATTGGAGTGTCTGTTTGTAATATTAAATTAACCGCTTTTTACTAAATGCATATGTATGTTTACACGATACATAGGTATACCAAAATAACGTTTTTTACAATTTTTGTCTGTCTGTCTGTCTATCTGTCTGTCTGTTTGTTCCGGGTAATCTCTGGAACGGCTGGACCGATTTCGACGGGACTTTCACTGGCAGATAGCTGATGTCATAAGGAGTAAATTAGGTTACTTTTTTTAGACTAGCTTCGCCCCGCGGCGTTGCCCGCGGTTATAACAACAAACGCGGGTAACACCGCGGGTCTCAGCTAGTAGAATACAAAAAAACTCAGTCGCATACTAGCGTTGTGACTGTTCTGAAAATTCACTCCGAAGAAGATTATTATTAGGTTATAAGTATTAGGATGTGAATTTATCGATATACTTACTAGGGTCTCCGTCGGTCTCCATTAGTTTCTGCACTAGCTGTTCAAAGTGTGTACCCTGGCTCAACCCCCCACCGCTCACCACCGTCAGATGGTACAGCCACGAGTCTTTGTCAGCCTTGCTCTCGAAGAGCAAGTATGTAGGACCCTGGAAGTTGGAGTTTAAGAGGTCAATATCATGCGAAATGAGGATTAGAAGATTCAACATTGTATTGCTTGATCAAACTAATAATAATATTTTCGGACAAGTAAAAGGAGTATTTTTAATAGCAGTGACCAGAAGGTTTAAAATCTTCAAACAAACAAACTAAATTCTCAAAACAACGATTCTTAGATATTTTATGCTTCTCTGATAAGGGGTCATTCATAAATTGTGTCACACGAATTTCAAAGTTTTTTGACACCCACCCCCGTCCGTGTCCTAGTCACATTTATGAAGCTCCCTCCCCTAGTAATTTCACATCTAGAAATTATTAAAACTAACTTTGGAACTGCTATTTTATAGCAGTATTTTATTTAAAATCAACATCAAATAATACTTGTATACTAATTGTATAATACTATAAATAATTCAAATCATTCTAGTTTTGAAACGTGACGTCACAAATCTTAGGAACCCTCCCACCCCTTGTCACGCAATGTCACACTTCACCGACTCCCCCTCCCCCCCTAACGTGTAACGTAATTTATGGATGGCTCCTAAAATGATCTAGTGTGATACTATTTCATTACAGTAATTAAGAAGAAAACCAAAAATTATTATTCAATTCTAGATATGTCGCTTAAATGCTAGATATACAAGTACTATTGACGACCGAATGGCGTAGTGGTTTCTGTAACGGACTGCTATTCCAAAGGTTGCGGGTTCGATTCCCGCTTAAGTCAAACATTTGTGTGCATGAACATTTAATGTTTGATTTGGTCTGGGTGTTTCTATGTATATGTATGTATTTACAAAAAAAAAGTATATATGTATTTATATCAGTTGTCTAGTACCCATAGTACAAGCTCTGCTTAGATTGGGACTAGATGGCGTTGTGTGAATGTGGTAGAATATTATTATTATTAATACATATGTTGTGTTAGGGTTTGTTATTTTAAAGGATTTAAAAGTATTTATTTGACTCTTATGCCATTTCACTTAGGTCATCAGGGTCATCTCATCTCTGTACTTTTAATGTCTTATCTTTTATTATTATTATTTTGTATCCCATTGACGTTTGTAAGTACACTGTACCAAGACCTACTCAATAAAGAGTATTTGAGTTTATGTTAATATAATAATACACAATGAAAAAACTAAGCTAAAATTAATTACAATGTATCATTGTAGTCAATGTGACTACAACTTAACGTGTCTCATAAAACTATTTCTAAATACGCTAGTAAATTATACTATGTGCCAAATTAATATATGATAATTAATTCTATAAGTGCATTCACGTTCACAAGACAATATTGTATAATATGCTGATATTCACTGACCCCAGTTACCTGGTGTTGCGGATAGATGGCGACTGTGAGGTTTTTTCTCGTGTCGTCAGTCTTCTCTTCGGAGTCGGAGTCGGACACGTGCTCTACGTCCTCTACTCGAGCGTCACGCATGTTTATCTGGCCGGTTGGATTCTAGGAATAATTAAAATAAAGTTAAATATAATACAAGAAAAATATTCGTGATAATTGACAAAAATAATTACTAATGGTTTGTCGTCTTGGAGGCCCGAAATCCAACAGTGATTCATTATGTGACAAATAAAAGTAAACTTTCATCGAATGTTAAATCTTTTTAATTTAAGTAATTGACAAAGTAAGTAATATAATGTATTTCATTGAACCTTGTTGCCTTCACGACTAATATTTAGCAATCATATTTATTACTCAAGTTATACAATAAAATACGCTAAAATTCGATTAGTTTCATCTGAATTTAGCATATTTCGTATTTCTTTTAGTGGCACTTACATATGGCCGATCAACGCCAGTAGCCAGTTCTGGAAACTGATATGAAATCATATTACCTGGTCTCCTGGAGACTTAAAGTACAGGAACATTTTGCCAATAAGCACGCACCAGCTCTTCTTGGCGTGGCCATTCTTAACTTTAGTTAGCCAGCCCTGAATAGTGGGTTTGTTGTCTTCTTTGCTTAGAAGTAGCTTCGTCGCATTTCGTCTTTGTACGTTCTGAAAATGAAAAAATCATATAATATTCCAAATCCCTGGAATTATTATCCGTCCAAGAATGAATGCTTCAATACAAAATCATTCATTAATACGATTCAATTCAAAATGATTTGATGATACCCCATACATGATGGAAAACATAACCGTTGATGTTGATATTTATTTATTAATGACACTCAAGTAAAATATTACAGAGCAATTTAATGAGGTAGACTTAATTTCAAAGTAGTAACCACATTTTTTAAGTAGAACTCCTTTAAATTTATTAAATGGTGCAATGGTGTCAGTATACATAAGACGAGATATGGCATGGAGTCAGTGTAAACAGAAACAATGATTGTGACATGTCATCACATCACATCACATCATCAGCCTTTAATAGTCCACTGCTGGACATAGGCCTCTCCTTAGAAAGGAGGTTTGTGACATGTAGTGAGCAAAAAATTAAAAACGTACTAGAAATTTACTGCAAGACCTTGTTAGTTTCTTCTGTACAAAACCTAAAGTTTCAAGTATACAATAAACTAAAAAAAAGCGCTCTACATACCTGTAATACCCTGATCCAATCCTCCATGGTAGCGATGCTGTCTGCCGTCAAGTAATAAGTTCTGCTGCCGGTGAAAATCTCGAAGGTGGCAGCACCTTCGTTCCTGGATATCTTGCAAGCTTCGCCCAGCCCTATCTGTCCTTGAGGTTTCCGATTCACTTCGGACTGGGACTTCCAATACGATAGAGTACCATTTTTAAGAACGAACCTGTAATTGAATAGTTTGTTAAGGTATTCTTTAATTTTTATTATAATTTATAAGCTGTTACTAACCTAAATATTATATAATAATGCAACAAAGCTTCACATTTATGTTATGTGAATAAGATTAGAATGTATTTTAGCACATCTATATATTTAAATATGAAATTAAAATACTTGACCTTTTATACTTGTAAGTGATAACTAAACGTCATAAAGGTTTTCCTCTCGAAAACTAAACGCCTCCAAGAGCGTCCCATACAGAGCACGACAATACACAGTGCATTCTTATTTTACTCGATCTCGAAAGAATCTTACCATCGTTTTCTCCAAGTTTTCAGTTTCCCTCCAAGCTTGGCCAGGTGTCCACTTTTCTCTAAAGCATCGTGCCGTCGCGGAGAGTCCGTGGTGGGCGGAGCGCGGCACAGCGACGCGAGTGAAGGAGACGCGGTACTATCGCAGGAAACTGCATCCGGTGGGATTGCGTAGTCATCTGACATGCCGGATTCGAATGATGTGTCTGGAGAGGAAATATTTTAAATATTGTTGATTTTTTGTATTACCCTTATTAAATGCCGTATGAAGTTCTGTGAGGATGCCTGATCGGTTTAATATATTTGTATTAATTACTTTTTTTTTAAACAAGCTTTTGAAGCTATCGGCAAAGTATTCAAATAAATTAGTTTAAACTGGTTTAAACACTGATCATATTTTATCATACAAATTTGTTTTTATAAATGAAAGATACAGAAAATATACTATAAACATAGTACATTTGCTTAAGTATTCATCTGTAGCTATTTTCAGTAAAAGAAAAAACGCCGTAAGGTATAAAAAATGAACAAAAAAATAGGCATCTTCAAATATCACAACATTTACAACACTGAAAGGAGACCTTATAAAGTCTGTGCGTTTTGTCCTCATTTTAAATGTATATTTGGGCGTGCACGTCAATTTACAAATTATATACTACTAACGAAGATAATAGGATAAAACATTTTGTTCCAAGGTCATATAGGAATCAGTAACGAATGTGGGAAAATGGCCAACCGTTGCGAAAGTCATGAATAAATAAGCGATAGATGGTGGCATCTACTTATAAAACCCCCACAAATACTATTTACCCCCCCAGTCTTCTACACTATTTGAAGAAACAACACAGTTCAAGAAAAAACATTCAAGTTTTTAATTGTGAGAAAAGATGAGTTTTTCGAACAAAGTCGTTATTGTTACCGGAGCAAGTTCTGGTATAGGAGCAGCTACAGCTATAATGTTTTCTCGAGAAGGAGCAAACGTAGTTCTTGTTGGAAGAAATGAAGTAAAACTGAAGCAAGTTGCTTCTGAATGCGAGGACCCACTTATCATTAAAAGTAATATAACGAATGAAAATGAAGCAAAGAAAATTATCGATGAAACTATCAACACTTTTGGCAAATTGGACATATTGGTGAACAACGCAGGCATTGTAAGATATGAAAGCATTTTAGATGATAATGTTTTAGAACTGTTTGATGAACAGATGAACACCAATCTACGTGCTTTGTTTAATATGACACGTTTAGCTGCAAAACATCTTATCAAAACTAAAGGTAACATAGTCAACATATCGAGTATTGCTGGTAAAACTGTTGCTGTCCCAAAATTAGCAGCATATGGTATCACAAAAGCCGGGGTTGATAACTTTACTAAAGGTTCAGCTCTAGAACTGGCACAGTATGGTGTAAGAGTTAACAATATAAGTCCAGGGCCAGTAAGGACTGATATTTTAATAAACGCTGGGGATGAAACTCCTTGGGAATGCTTCAATTCAGCAGCTCCTCTAGGTAAAATAGCGGAACCAGAGGAGGTTGGTCATTTGGTGCTGTTTCTGGCTAGTGATAAAGCATGTAGTATTACAGGAGTTGATTATGTTATTGACAATGGCGTGCTTTTGAAATAAGAACAGACGATCGTGTTTCGCCTTTGGGAAGATGGTAGTAAATACTAAATGTAAGTATTTGCTTAAACTTCTAGAACCATGTTTTTAGAATAAACATAGATTAGTATCCTACTAGATTAGATAAGTAGGCAGATTGTTTAGTGTGTAGAACAAATAAATAATAAATAAATTAATGAATGATCGTTGATGATTTCTATTCTATTTTTTATTCTAGTCATAAGTGTTTTTCTGAAATAACTGTGATGCATTTCAAGAAATAGTGCAAAGTGCTATTTGAAGAAATTGTTAATAGACATTCAACTAACCTCTGGTCTTGCTCTGTTTACTCGGTGATCCACTACTGGACCTCTTAGCAGGTGACAAGCTCGAACTCGTCTTCACACTCTTCGACGGGCTACTAGCGCTAAGACTGGTATCAGATGAGCTGCACTGCCCGTTGGCACTGTTGGTTAGCACCAAGCCGTTGGATGTCTGTTGGATGGAGGCTGGAAGGACGCTGGTCAGGTTCACGTTGTTGATTGGGATTTGGTTAGAGGTGGTGCCACCTGTCATGAATAGTTTAGTTTAAGTAATGACGACGAACTAACAAACTAATTATAGATGGTTCTGCACTTTTCTAAAGGCAGAGTAATATTATTATTGCCAAAAAAATATATTTTGGAGCTTACTATCGAACTACGTATACTTATATTATTTGTGTTAACTGTAATAAATATAAGAATTAAAACAAGAATAAATAAAAAGGGATTATCAAAAGGCAGCCATTATGACGCTCGTTACGATATATTATTGCTAACTCTAAACTCAATAAATAATAATGACTTCAACTCCTCACACTTTCTTGAAATGTACGTGGCATATGATTAGATAAAATAACTACCGAATACTGGGTTGACAAGCTGGTGATGTGGCGTGTTATGGACGGTCACTCCCATGGACTCTTCGCCGTCTGAGGAGTCGTCTGACGAATCACCGGTGAATGGCATCGATCTTATTTGACTAGCACGCTGCAACAGATTGATAACACATTGATAAGTTGGTAATTTTTTATACAAAATATTCTAAAATAACCTAGAAAATAATAAAATATAAGTAATATTTTAATGTGTCAAATAGTTAAGTTAGTATTTAATCGATGACCTTTTAATTTTGCACCCTCATTACGCAGAAGGTACTCGTAATGTAGAAAAAACGACTGTTGCCGAAACATTTAAAAAATATTTTTACGCTAGAAATTCTAAATGCAAAAGCCGATCATTAAGTAAATGAATTTATTTCATAGGACTATAATAAATGTATGAGCAATGTCCGGTAAACATACCCCTTTGACAGTGGCGTAAACTGGGACGGATATATCCTGGTAGCTGGTGGATTCGTGCATTGGTCTGGGACAAGGCGGTGGACTCAGTTCCTCCTCTACAGACTGTTGGAGGCCGTCGTCTGCTACCTATAATGGAATTACAAAGTCAATAAAACATTTGAAATTTTATTGAGCAATATTATAATACCGCACAGATCGTGTTAGCTGGTCCACATCAAAAAGCTAAATACGCACCTGGTAAATTTTAGCCTCCCAGCTGGGGAACCTATGCAATGGTGGTGTAGGTGGCCGGGGCTGTTCGGACGTGGAGCTATCACCAGTAGACGAGCCGCCGCGACTGTTGCCTTGCACTATCACATTGACTGCGCCTTGCCACGCTGGAGTTCGTTCTAGAAGTTTACAAGGATATAAAATTCTTCTTTTTTAGAAAAAGAAAATATTAAAATTAAATCCTGACGGGCCTGTTGGTAACTACTGACTGCTAAGTCAGAGGTCGTGAGTTCGATTCCTACGCAGGACAAATTTTGTGTGATGAGCACGATCACTTGTTCTGTGTCTAATTGTAATTTATCTATGATATGTCATCCTCATCAACAGCCTTCAACAGTTCCCTGCTGGACATAAGCCTGTCCTTAGAAAGGAGGTTTTGGTCTGCTATACCTCTCATAAATTTATATAATTACCTCTGCTTGGTGTATATATTTCTGCGTAGTCGTGTGTGGTATCTCCGTCAGTCGAAGTGTTCGGCGTCGTTGGAAGCACGACTAAGTTTTCCACTGCGGCCTGAAAGAAAAATAGACGTTGCAAATAGAAATTAATAGGAAAGTTTCTCTAGGGCCTTTTTCAACTACAGCTTAACAGCCTGTTATATTATTAATATAAAGATATATAGTTTGAATACTATATCAGTGCTTTAATAAATTTGGATAAATTAATGTTTAAAAAGATTGACCATTCCCTCACCAACCCTTTGTGATCGATAGATTTAGTAGGTACTTAATAAGAATGCAAGGCACTTATTGTTGCATTTTTTTTTATAATTTATTCCGTAGCTGCTACGGAACTTTAAAAAAATTCAGTCACTTTAGTCCCTAAAATACGATAAAGTTTAATAGGCTGTATTCTCTATCTATTAGTTTTAGAGGAAACTAGTTTAAGATGTAATATACTTCCTTTCATTCAAATGTAACCTTTTGTACAACAAATTCAATTAATACAAATTATCGAAAGCGATTCACAAATTTATCTTAGAAAGCGCATAATATTCACAAAAAAAAATGCAATAAGATTCTCCTTGGTGAGAATGGTTCAAAATAATTCACAGAATGAATACATACAGCCAAGTCATCAGCTAACAAGCTGGCCGTAGTCCTCTCATCCATAGTCTTATTCATAGTGGTCAACCCCGGTGGGTTGGCAGCATTAACGTTGTTCGCTATGTTGGTAGCGCCGATTGACAAGTTCCGTCTGTGTCTAACTGGGGTACTATAGTGAGGTTCCGATGAGTTTATTGGTAGCTGTGAATATAAAAAATAAAAATATATACTCATCCTCGAGTTAAGTGTTATTAGAAACTCATAAGTTGTTTTGAAAGTCATGGGATTACTACACTAAATTAAAAAGTTAAAGATATAAAATATACAAAATTAGTTATTTATATTTAACTAATTGTAATTTAATTTAATGAATTACACTGATGCAATTTAGCTATTATTGGCAGCAGCACTAGAGTCTGAAAACAATATTGCAATAATTTAGCAACCCAATATCTTGATGAAGGCAGCATGATTTAATCCAGCACGAATATAACAAACAGGTTTTACGGCACGGACAGAAGCGTCAACATTTAATGTACTGCATAAACTGTTAGCACTGAAACCATAACTGATGATTTTTTTGGTGCAAAAATATAATTAAAATAACATAAAATTGTGCAGTTTTAACAGAAATAGCAATATGGTTATAACACAAAGTTATTTTATTCAAGTTACCTTACTGTTACATAATCCTGTGTTTAATAGTAACAACCATCCCATAGAGATTTAAACAAAACAAGGGAAAATCTCTAACTTTTAACTTTTGGAAAGTATTTAATTTGAGGATACTTTATTTGTTACAGACAATTTTAATATTTAATAAAGGATCAGTCTGTTTTAAATAATTTTGTTCTTTTTTTATTTTTAATATTGAACGGAGGTTGTACCAGTTAAATTATTTTTCATATTTTACAAGGATTTGTTAACTGTTATAGAACCACTGGAAGTTGTTGTTATATAATAAGCTTAACATAAATTTGTGCTCTTATTTTTAACATTAAACTATTTGCTTTGACATTTAACGCCCTAAGGGCAAGTCACAGTGACTACCTGCGGCCCTTCGAGGCTTTCTGATCGTCTTCGGTTGTTAGCCAAGAGACTTGACGTGGCTCGAGGAGAACCGTCGTCCGTCCTCACTTCGAGTGAGAGGCTCGCTCGAGTTGGTAGGAACTGGGGAGGTAATTGGGTACAGTAAATAGTGTTGGTAATGTTTAGGAGACATGCTAATTTAGTAAATAACCTTATTTTATTGAATATCTTGTAAAAAACTGCAGTTCATTTTTTATTCAAAGATAAACTAAAAATTTGAGTCACCTAACACTAGTATTCGAGTTATTAGTAAGGGTTTTTGTGCAAGTAATTAGAGCCATTGTACTGCATTAAGTTTTCCATAACACACATTACCAAGTTATCATATTACTCCTTAAACTTTAACAAAAAATCCACTGATTTAACAGTACCTATAATATCATCACTAGAGGTATAATATAGCAAAGGCATCTTGTATGTTCAATACATAGCCGCCTGTAGATAATACTTACAAGTGCAATATATATGTATTTCGGTGTTCGGACATAGCCTAGTCCAGCATTAACACTTTATGAAGTTGTAATATTTATTTATTTTATAACTTTTTGCACAAGCACATGCATCGGAGGACTTAATGCCCAAGGCATTCTCTGCCAGTCGACCAATTGGGTGATGTTGAGAAAGAATGAGGTAGGTGCATTTAGCCGGGGGGGTAATAAATGATAGAGGTTTATTTATATACCAACTATCTTAGAATTTGGTGTATACAGAATGTACATGTTGTATATGTCAGAATATGATCCAAAGTAGTAGACAAAAAATACTAGCTTCTACCAAGCCAATTCTCTATGGACTTTTCTAAGGTCGGTTTCTATAGTTTTAGTTATTACAGGTCCTGCATACATAAGATCACTGTAAGATCATATAAAATTATAGTATTATAATATTGAACCTATTATATTAACTTAAAACCTAGCTTTTAACAGAAGCCAAATAGATACAAGGTAACTAAATATTATGAATTTGACGTGCTTGCTGTTAAATTTCTCAGCTTTTATAATCTTGAAGAAGAAAGTAAATGAAAGTTTTAAGCCTTCATAACATAACAATTATTATTTTCAATTCATTGTATGATATAAGTTGACAAAATAAATATGTAATGAGAACATTGATAAATACAGATGTTATACAAAAAAAATGTATCCTGATTGTTATTTATTAATGACACGTAACTGTAAATAAAAAATGCAGTCCCCGCAAGGTCCGTGCGACAACAAATTTTAATACCCACATTTTTGATTAATTATCTAAATAGCCTATTAATTACTGCATAGCATGAGTGTCTAATAATTACCTTTCTCTCCTAAGCTATAATAGTATAAAATAACTTGTGAAAATTCTTACCGTGCAATTCCTGCTACCCTGAGTTGCTATATGATTCCGTAACAACTCAAGTTGTTGATTGCAACGGTCGTTCTGTTCTCGTAGCAACTGGTTTTGCTGTTCTAACTCCCTCAATTTGTTTGTAACCCACTCTTTTATGCGGGCCGCCTTTGCTTCCACCTGTTTCGCGTCTTGGAGTCTTAACTGCTTCTGTCAGAAAGGTTATCAGTCAGTGTACAGTATGTAAAGAGAATTGATCTCAACTTTATGAGAGACATCATGTTCCTTTCTGTTTTTTTTTTTTACTGAAATCCCAAAAAGCCATGCTTTGTGATAATGTTGTTTTTGAATTTAATTTATAAAGACTTCAATCTGGATTAAAAATATATATAGCTATTCTGGGATTACAGAAAATTTAGAAGGAGAATAGAAGGCAGAGATTTTTTAATAAAATATTTAAAATTTAAATATTTTCTTAAAAGCAAGAATCAAAAGTTATTCTCACAATCTCATTTTTGGAAAAAGAGTTTGAATGGTCTACATTAGTATTGTTATTAATTCCTGTTAATATACACTATACTACAATTCTAATCCGTTATTGTATAATACTTATATTCTCTATGATTATTGTCATCGATACGTATTATTATTTACACTACCTACCTACATTCTTTTTAATTAATCTCTACTTACGTGCATCTTGTACCAAGTATTCGTATTCGTATCGTATCTTAGCACGTATCATAATTTTTTACCACTGAATGGGCTAGTATTCGTTTTATATGTATAATGAAAAAGTAATGTGAACATATCCTTGATTGAAATATATCTTTTCATTCAATAGTTTTACTAAAATAACAATACACAACTTTGTTTACATACAATTTCCACTACCTCAAAAATGACATTAACATTCCAATAAGTTGAAGCGTAAGTTCTGAAACCGGTTACGAAGACATTAAAAGATGCGTTCTAAATTACTGAACATTAGACATTGGTCAAAAACACAGTAAACTATAATTTTTACGTACGTAGTTTTTTGAGTACGTAGGTTAGGGTTGCTAGGCAGGTAAGTTAGACGCTATTTAATAGTAAATCTAGTATATTATAAAAAAAATATATAATTTAAAAAGTGGTTGCCGAGTTTGACCTTACTGAAGTACTCTTCAGTTACTAGTTCATCATCAGCCTATTCACGTCCTGCTGCTAAACGAGGGCCGTTACTAGTTAACGGAATCAAAATAAATTGTTGTCTGTTACTAATGTGTCAAATTGTTTTTTAATGCCTCGTTTAGAATAAAATCTCTTGTCATATTTGTAATTTTCTTTCCACAAAATGAAAAACACTGTTGCAAAATAAAATCTTAACTGTAACACGATTCATTACCTGTTCTTCAATCTGGCCCTCCAGCCGTGTGATAGCTCTGGGTGCACCTTCAGTGCCCGCTGGCCACTCGCACAGCCGCTGCTCCATGGCGCGGACCTTTAACAAAATGAAAACAAACATTATTAAATCAAGTTTAGCCATGTAGTAGTAGATTTAATGGGAACTCCAACGTAGTTTGGGAAAAAAACTTGGAGGAAGAAAAATTATAAATAAGTTCAATCACCTCTCATACATACTATGTTACGTACATATTTTTTAAATGAAATAATGATTGAGAAAAAACCCTATACATGCCCGTAATGCACGTAGCCTATTTGACTATTTGACTACAACATCATATTTCTCCCTTTTACATTATTATTTTCTGATGCTTAGATTCCTTATGTTGGAGTCTTCAGGTTAATCATGATTATTGGAAACTCACCACCATAATATGACGCAACCATGCAGTTAGCAAACAAAACCGCAAGATTTGAGAGCATGTTGCAACTGTATTCAGTTAGATTAATATCAAAAGCATATTGCGGTCACAAGCTTCGTAGCAGTCTAACCGCAGTGTGATAGATATATCTACGAGTATTTTAATTGTTGAGATAGCTATCATATTACATATTTGTGTAGGTAGATAAATAAATTATAATGTATTTGTACACTAAGGATTTGAAAAATAAGTGATACAGTAAACGTTTCGTATCGTATTAAAAATACGGGCTAAAGCAATTTGTCCCTAATGATAATCGTGTAAAGGGTACTTTAAGCAATATGTTTGGGATAAAAACCTAAGCATGGCTACACCCTACACCCAGTACCAGTAAGTACAGGTGGTGTCCAACACAGGTGTCGATGGAAGCAGTTGTTTAACCTCAAGTGTATTATTTTTATTCAGAAATGATGCTATACAAAATACATTACGTTGTCCAATTAAATTGTACTATTTAATACTGTAGTATTGTGTATGATTTTCCTAAGCGATTTTCAAAATTCATTGCTATGGGACCACCGACCAAGTGTTTATTATGAGAAGCTTAGAAACAAATACTTGTACAAACTTACACAAGGAAATTCAAATTAATTACGGTTCCAGTAATGTAAAAAGTTTAACAAATTAATTAAGGAACCCTACGTAAATGTAAATATCAATTAACCTAAAAAGGGATTAGAGAGAGACGGCAACGAAATAACAGGTATTTCTTCGCAGAGAATAGAGGTTAGTGTGATTATAATATTTAATCACGAAACAGGCTTAAACTAATAAATACAAACTACACCAATATCAAACTGTAAACATTGATCAAAGGCACGCGCGTCGTATTTCATTAGACATTAATCCAATCACGAAATAGGGATTAACTGGCGTTACTTGTTATTGAAACAAGTTATCCGATACGGACAGGATTATCCACACCTCACCCCTACTTGAAGTTATCGATATCAAAAAGTAGGTAGTTTTGGAAGTACATGATAACTTATTAAGATTTGAGCAAAGAAAATAATTTTTCATAGAGATCTAACAGATGCTACCAAATAGTTTTAATATTTTGGCTTATTATGATTGCCAACTAAAATCTTGTAAATAAACTTTAAAATAAAAAAATAACAACAAGTTTCTGAAGTAACCTTTTTATTAATCTGTTGCTTTCAGCTTTAACTCAAACTTACGCGGTTTTATTGTCTAAACTGTCAGATGCATAAAAACTATGCAAAGATTTTGTGCTGAGAAGTTTCTTACGACGGAATTCAGCAAAATAGTAGTGAGATCTTGATCGAAAATGAAAAAAAAAACACCTCACACTTCTACAATTATTTAAAAAAAAAATGAATATATTACTTGACGCTGAAAGATATCTTCAGACAACAGACTAGCTTATTATTATCAAAGCGCTATTTAAGTATTCACTTTATAGAGATATCTACCTAAAATTGCTCTGTTTCTTTTTAAACAATTTTTTAAGAGTATTAAACGAATGAAGCTCTTGTATTCAAAATCAATCAAGCATGTAACATAAAGTATTCCGATGGCTTCACGTCTTCGTATTTCGACGTTGAATCATCGGAGCAGCTTAAGTTTACAGTCCATAATCCTTATTGCACACGCCAGCGTTAGGTATACCATTTCCGCTGTTATAAAAACGCGTAATTTAGTTTTTACAACCTATTAAATTAGTTCGTTAACCCTGATTTTCACAACCAAAAATATTAAGCTTTCTTTACAATTTATGTAGGTATATAATTGCTTGGCGGTATGTTAAACGGGTTGTAACTTTAACTGTGTCTATTATCAATATTTTGAGAAGAATATGTACTCATGTTTGGTACGTAATACCAAATAGAAATTTACAATAGGCATTTAAAGAACAAAGGAAGGTGAAACATCGGGTGAAGGATACGCTCAGGAATAGCTCGCATTAATCACAAACTATAATTTGCCTGACTCACGACAAGAGGGGACGCAACGAGTATCGGGAACTTTCTAAATCGGGCCAACGTTCAGATTCAGAATGCGAGAACGATGAAAAATAACCAATAGAAAGCCATAATATTTACCAATAAAATCCAAAAAGGAAATATTTCGGTAATTCACTGTGAATTCATTTATTATTCATTTCTTTATTTTACTTATTTCAAGTCATTCTTTGAATTCATTCATTTAAAACTTTTTTATTGATTAAATCAATGAGTTTTGTGCAAAGTTGCATTAAATAAACTGTAACGAATTGACTAAAGGATAAATGTAATTTTGGGGAATGTGGCATGAAATAAAAATACTGTACTGTAAATAAATTACTAACATGAAGCATTACTAATGTCTTAAAACTTTAAGGCCCTTTATAGTAGATGCTGCATCAATAGGGAAGGCCTTATGGCTAACGAAGTCAAGAATTACGTTTTTTAATAAATAATAGATAGCTGTCATATTACCTGGCCCGATTTAATTGTTTCTACTAACCCTCATTTAATCTTTTATTAATTTAATTTAAATAATTATATTTACCTATTACTAAGACATTTTCCTTATAAAATTATAGAAACAAAGTAAAAAATAAAAATACTGTGAACAGCTGACAGTCTTTGTACAGCTATTGTAACATTTTGCATGCTCTAAATACTATTAACGATCTACAAAATTTAATTACTTAAAAAATTAGAGGCATACATTATATTTTGTTTATTTTAAAAAGTAAGATGTCTTTAATGTATTTATTAAAAGTTCTTTAAATGTAAACACACCATTCGTTGATTAGGTACCTACTCCGAGTCTAATTAAACTTAGCGGCAATGCACTCTCCCAGTAACTAACTTCCTTGTTTATTCAGTCTCAACCAGTAGTTAATTAAGTAATGACTTTGTTAGGAAACAAGTAATAAAGGCGAGGTGTTGAATTAGTGTTAATTGCAGTCCATTTGCGGCCAATACCCGTTTTAAATACATGTTAATCTATCAAGTGACTTATGCGTATTAGTGGTTCGCCTTCTTCTACTTACATATTTATTATTAGGTATCTTTGTTCGGATTTTTTACGTTAACATCAAATAGAAGAACGTGTAATTTGGCATACTTTAAGTTTATATGTAGAAAAAGTCCAGAAAGTTTAAATTTTTAGACAATGAAAACAAGGATCCATATAATTTTCATCTGTCATGGTATTGAACTCTATTCAAAACATAATTGTTTATAAATGTATTTCAATCGATGTAATAAAATAAGACTTTTCAATATAAATAGATAAATTCATATATATATATTTTAGTAAAGTTTACACATGGGTATCTTAAATTATGCCAAAGCTAAATTATGTTTTATTTAAACAAGTAGTTAGTCCAAATGTATTTATTAAAGTAAAGTTTCTAGTAAAGCTTCTGGTCAAAATATGAATCATCGTAGACTACCCATTTATTCAAATTTCAGTGTTAAAATTAGTCAAGTGTCGCCGCCCTCTGATTTATGATTTGAAAATACCCCAGTAGTGAACGCATCAGTAAGCGCCACCGGATGAGCATAGACATTTTTATTTCTTTTTTTCATAGTCAATTGGAAGTAACTGAACGAATATAATCGTACCATGACTATAAATTGTGCAAAATATATTGTAGCTTTTAATATTGTTTTTATAGTATTTCAAGAATGTAATAATAAATAAGTTGACCAGTTTATTACATAAAGTTTGTTTTTTAAATAAAAGGAAGTTTCACACAACAATAACAGAGAACTATCATCGTCTCTAGTATTATTACTGTTATCTGTGGATTGTCGACATTTATCATTTGCAACGCAATTCAGTCGAATTTAAAAGTTAACCATTTTTTAAATCGATTAAAAATGTATCGACTAATTGTTGGGAAGCCCGACGGCCGAAATACAAAGTAACAAGAGATGGTAAAAACATAAAAATGCACCCTTCATAACTAACAACGTTAATTATCTTATCCTTATTAAAATAGAGATTAATAAAAAAAACTGTAGTCATAGGTATGCTATGATAGCTTATAATGAACGAATGAAGTACTTGTATACTGACAGACGGGATCAATAAATAATAACTGCACACATCACACACAAACACGGCCGTCTGATTCGAAACTAGGCAGAGCCTGTGCTATAGTAACCAGACTGCTGATAAACATACTTATATATTTCTAAATCTCTCTCTCATCTTCTCTGCATCGCCCGATAGGTCGACTGGCAGAGAATGCCTTAGGCATTAAGTCCGCCGATATACACATTTGTGCATGAAGTCATAAATAAATAAATAAATACATATTACAGATAAATTACACCCAGACACAGAACAAATCATCGTGCTCATCACACAATTATTTGTCCTGGGTGGAATTGAACCCACGACCTCCGGCTTAGCAGTCAGGGTAACTGACCACTAGACTAACAGGCCTTCTTTAATAAATGTACAAGTGCTAAGAAGTTTATATGTATAGTAAGTTCTTCATACTTATAAAAGATTTAAATCATAAAGACATACTAAATACAAATGTATGCACAACTAAACAAAACTATTTAAACCTTTCCTTATAACAATCAGGACTGAATTTATTTTACAGAAATATATCCATTAATTAATTACATGATATTAATTAATTTGTAAGTTAATTTCAACTAAAATGCAAATATAATAGTGCCGACTTGCCATTCTAATTTACCTTCTTACCCTTTTACATAATTAATTTCAATCTCCTCTATCACTCGACAGATCCTGTTTACTCCTTTTCTAGCCATATCCTCATTATAAGTATAGGCATACATAATATTAAAGGGCACTAAAACGACACTAGAAAAATAATTAGGTATGGAGTAGAGTAGGCTTTGATAACATAATTTTACTGGATTTATAATTATGTTATCAAAGCCCGTTTGTTACTTATAAACAAAATTAAAAACAAATTTACCTTTACATTTTATAAAAAGATACATAACAATAACTGGTTACTCAATAGGTATAATTGTAGCAAAATAGAAAACCTTATCTAATCCAAGTCCAAGAAATCGTTTTTTTAAGTAGCAACTGACGACGATAATCACCGTTTGTTATTACAGCAACATCGCAATCAATTGCTGTTGACGCGATCCATTTGCCGCCCAGAATAGATCAAAAGTCGTTTCGATGTCGTATCGCGGTTGGTTACTTTTGTGACTCGGATGTGAGACATCCGGAGTTCATAGAATTTAGGCGATTTTTGGAACCACTTATTTGGGAGCTAAGTGGGTGGTTCGTATAAATGTTTTATTATTTTTCTTGTAAGTGTTGAAATCACCAGCGGGAGAGCAGTGCTTCGACAAAAAGGGGCCGGCGCTACCCGAGTGATACACCAACTACATACAACCACTGTTAAGCAATTCTACCGTTGACCGAGTGAGTGAGGTTACCTGAACCCGAACCCCTCCCCCTCTGATTATGGAAAAGGGAGGGGGGAGGTGATTTCGTCGCTTTTGACTTCAAAATGTTTAAAAAAATTAAGAAGTGTCTAACAACTTTTTATAGTTATTTATGATAATCTTTAGCCTGACATGGAAAAAAGTAGCTTACAAGCCATGTTAAAAATGTGACGAAGGGTCAGTCCAGTAGATGCAGAACTGATTTTTTAAGGTATGAAGCATAGTTTTGCGTAGAGTTTGTGAAGTTAGGGTGTGTAGAGTTAGAAGCTTAGCTCCACATGAGATCAGACGATAGGGATTCTAGAGAACGGAGCCCTTTTTGACAGTGCGAGCTAATGTTTCTGGTGCTACTTTAGTTACATGATGCTACAGATAAAGAAAAATAGATGAGATACTTTGAACAATATTAGTATCGTACTTGCTGAAGGACGAAAAAAATACTTTTAACAGCGTATCACACGGCAAAATTAAGTAATTAAATAAAATGCATTTATTACACGGAATATTTAGGACACGGAATGGCACATTTATGTACCCGACCCGGTCTACCTATAAATAAAATAATATAATTTAAACTTAGACAAGGTGTTTTTGTTAACTGACCGGGTATGCAGCTGTTGAATACCCACTTATAATTTCGATAAGTGTTCTAATTACAAATGCAAGAAAATTCAATTAACTTATATGTTTTAACTTTTGATATGCAAGTACATTTCAATAACAAGGTGGTCTTTTGATGTGAGAGCATCTGTTGAAAAAACCCCGGCTAGGTGCAAGTTGAACGTGCATCGATACAACGAATTACAAATGTAAATTAAACTTAAATTATTAAGAGATTAATTTTTAGGCTATATTTTTTTTTTGTGTTCAGTTTATCAAAATACAAACATTCAAATGTCGTAATGGTGCTGATTTTCTTAAGAGAAATGGGATGAAAGAATATATTACCTATCTCCATCCTTTCATTAAAATCCTATAAAATATAGAGATTATCTATGCATATTCACAATTTTACTTCAAAAACGAGATTTTCTCTGTCAATTTTCGTTAGTTTCCTCTTCCTTTTTGTTAACTGAGTCTAATTGCAGTAGAAGAATGAGATTACAATATTTCAGCAAACGGCGTAGTTTTTTATAGAAAGGATCATAGAAAAAACATCCACAATTTACACGAATGTAGGACGCATAGAGTTTTATAATAAGCCAAAATCTCATTTCTTAGAAGAAGCCTATGTCTAACAGTAGACTGCTAAAGGCTTTTGACGATGATGATAATACACTATGCATAAGGCCCTGTGCGACATCGTCAACGGAGACATCGCATTCCAGTATTGAATAAACATATTTACATATCCAGATAAATAAATCAAAATCCAAGGGGTGTAAATAATAAAAATTAACTTCACGTAATTGTTGTTAAGGAAATGATTTAGGTTTATTTAAATTAAAAAAAAATTACTAATAAATAGTATGCTAACAAGGCAGTAAAAACATTTTTTCATTGATTGAGATTGGTAACACGGACGTCCTTGAAATTGATTGCATATTAAGACCTGCCAAGCGTGAAAGTGGTTTCACCCCTCTTCAATCAGTCGATTGGAGCAATCTTTCCCCGAGCACTGTTTAGACAGACATGCCATTTATTTATAGATCCGTTTGTTTAAGAAAGACCTGACACTCCTCAGTGTATGAGATGTCTAACCACAGCTGCGCTGGTAAATAAGAGCCTGCGCTCTTATTTTGATCGAAACATGAAAAATATTAAATTATCGGCTGTTATATGTAAGAGGTTGATATAAATATACATACACTTGCTTATAATATATACCTTCTAAACATATACAAAGTTATATTACACTTATTTACCGCAATATTTTTTTGTTGTTGTTAGTCACTAGTGGAATTGGTTAATCTAATTCAACCCCTTAATTATGAACTGGACTAATTGCGAATTTTACTAATTGTGAACTGGACATTCTGCGAACTGGACACTTTGCGCCAGCTGGACATTTTGCGAATTGGACATTTGGCGAATGGACCACTCAATCTGGGAATTAAAAGTAGGTCGAAAACATAAGTGCTAAATTATAACTTTAGACCACCGAGAGAGCAGAGTCGAATGGTTTTACTTAGTAATAATTAAATATCTCTAATGTGTTGCAGTTTGAACTTGTCAAAAGCTTTGAATGCTATAGCATATATGTGTTACAATATTAGGAAGGCACAGTGTGACGTTCGTACAACGTAGTGATAGTTCTCTGTCCAGAATAGGTGAGGTCATGACCCGCAAGAGATGCCAGGCGGGCCACGATATAAGATTGTAATAATATTTATAATATCCGCTTTAATATATAAACCATTATTTACTATTATTACCGTTTATATATTGAAGCGCGTGACAACTTATATTGCGCGACAAAGGACTTGTAGTTACGATATAATTCAGGTTATTTCCCTCAAATTGCGTTTAATGTCGCCTCAGTCGTATAAAAATCTAACCACACGAAGATTAAATTGTATAAACTTTGATTTCGCTACTTCTACTGTAACGTATTTTCAAACTTTTATTTGTAGAAACACCAAACTTCACGTGCAAACTATACTTGGGGAGTATAAAGTTTCCAGTTTGTCTGCACCCAACACCAGCTTTAATTATCCCCACATAGAAGGTATACGTCATATGCGACGCCGCACTGCAGGCTAATAATAAATTATTGGCCATGGAGCCCTCGTAAATATTTAGCTATGACAAGCTTTTTGCATTAGAAATTCAAAATGAATACAAAATTAAGTAGCAACTCTTAGCTGTGTTAATATTTAACACTTTACAGTTAGAAACCGTAGCATGGCAAATTGTATTTAGGTAGGAAGTCTCAATCATTTTAGTCATTCAGATGAAAAACGACTTACGGATTTGCGTATTTAAGTGTACGTTCGCTTGAAAATGATTAAAATTACAGGCTATATTCATTGGTCTACTGTTAGTTCATGTAACCGCGTATATCATGGGACTCTTTTCTTTATTTTCTTTTTTTTTTCTTTATTTAAGCATCTATAGGTACTAATGGTATTTAGCTGAAGAGTTTGTTTGTTTCGTTCAATGCGCTAATCTCAGATACTACTGGTCCGAATTGAAAAAATATTTAGTGTTGCATAGATTATAGATTATATAACATCAACTACACATCACAAAAGTAAAGATCCAGAACTAGAAATCTATTTATCGACAATATAGGAAAATCTTATTATTTTTGCAGGTTTCTATTTACAATGTTTGCGGTTAATTACCGTATAGTCGGGGTGCCAGAGTTCCAGACTGGTCATTTCGATACTGGATATTTAATGAAATCTGTCTTAAATTGATGGTTCACATTTAAAAAGTTAGAATGGACCCGTCCAAAAGGTTTTTTGTCATACTTCATACTATTATAGTTAGTAGTGCAAAATCAGGCCTAGAAGCGGCCACAATGTTATAATATTATTTAAAAAATATGGAATATTTCCAATTTATTATAAATGATACTTATGTCTGTAAGTAAATCTTTTCAGATGTTTCCTAAGATTTACTCTGGGAAGAAGCGCCGAAACAAACCACAGAGGTGTTTTTTTTTTATAAGTTTGCAAAAATATTTTACTTCTATTACAGATTGTTTGAAATATAGTGTTGATAATAAAAGTTATTGAAAGACTTTTTAATATATATCTGTGATATGTTTTTTTTTATTACACTAGCTGCAATTATTTATTTTATTCGTAAATTATTATTTAATGATTATTTAATGAAATGAAAATGGCACCATTTTTTCTCTATCACCAGCTGTTACGTCTATAGCTATCATATATATATATATATATATATATATATATATATATATATATATATATATCAAATAATAAAACATAAAAGCAATAGTTATTATTTTATCAAAAATAACGAAAGACATGGTACAGATATCACTGTTCTGTGTAATATATACTTAGTAAAGAGTGGCATACATTACTAAACGTTTGAGAATGAGATCACCTCGGTATTTTCTTATTCGATTCGAAATCGCAATCTCTTGCTATTTCCTCACCACGCTACTTTCAAAATAAATCCTTACATTTTGTTATTTTGAAACTGTTACTTAATAATAAATTTTTTTTTTCGAATAACAAGAAGTCACATTACTGTCGGTTGGCAGACTTAACAACTACTGTGAGTAATGATAATTTATCATTTATTTCTATTTCATTTTGTAATCGCCAACATTGACTATCAATATTGTGTCCTTTTGAGTTGAAAATACCTGTTATGACATTTGTATCCCACAAATGTTTTAAAAGAGTAGCTGAATGAATTTGAAACCAATTTATATTACGAGGATTGACCCTCAGGAAAACTGTAAATGAGAAGTACAGTTCGATTTAGTTTGTGATCAAGAACTTAAATTAATCTGCAGGATTGTTCCAGCAACAACGACTGAAGAAAATAGTTTGGGTTTGTTCGACTTAAGAAAAATGATCTTAAAAACTTATTTGTTTTTTATTATAAACATATACCTTTAACAAAATGTTCTCAAATCGATCGACATTGATCGATTTAGCCAGTTATGTCATATAGTGCTATGACTAGTGAGTTATTGGTTTTGTGACATCTGTCAGCCGTATCAAGCTAAATTTTAAGAAGTATAGGTACAGTTATTAAACTCTCAGCGCAATAATAACTGATTCACATCAAAAAATATATTATACACTGAATATATACATGTATATATGTAATGTGTATACATAATATACATGTATATATGCATATATACATGGTTATTTTTCTGATTTATGTAACGAACTACATATATTTTTTTACAGAGACACAAATAAGCCCGAGTCATTTTCCAGATCATCTTTTATTCAAAATACTTTTATAATTTTTATGTTTAAAAACTACAAATTCCAAATACGAGTATGATTTAAAGTTTGTCAAAATACTTTATGATGTTCTATTGCCAATTTAGTTTATGGCAAATATCCTTTCAATTACAACATAGCATTCAATAAGGTTGGCCTGAACATGATACGAGTTTATCATGTTCAGGCAAACAGGGGTGTTCATATGGTTTTCATTAATCGATAGAGGGATTCGTGGTAAAGATTAACGTGTGTAAATAATTAAGGTTCCGTATAAATTTGCTGAAATATGAGGATAGTTATTGAATATGTCGAAATATAATCGAGCCCCCTAAGATCTTTATTGGCGTGGGCTCAATGTTTTTAAATAACTCTTTTGGTTTATACAAACCAGTAGAGTTATATAAAAACATTGTATTACGACATTATTCCTCTTTCAAAAACCTTTTACCTATGACAGGCAAAAAATTAATGATTATACCCGTGCGAAACCGGGCGGATTTCTAGTTTCGTATAAAAGAGACACTAATTGTGTCAATATTATTAATAATAAATAACATCAATTTTATTAAAGTACTTAATTCTTTTAAAGTTGATATAACCATATGCGAAAGAGATCCAATATCATATACATATTTTTTTATATAGATAAATTAAAAAAATAAATAAGACAAAACTACCCACCCAAAGACATCATTATTCTGACACTTAACAGCATTCGAACAATGCGTTCCATTTTCGAAAAATCACTGCGTACAGTTGAGATAGAGTATTTAAAATTCAAACACACACAACACAATATAACGCATCAATAAGGCAAGTACACACTTATACGAAGTAATTCCCAAAGGAATTCTCGTTTACGGTTTATTTTATAATTGGAATGTGAGCGCGACGTGTACGCTCAGTGCGGCACGGAAGCGAACTAACTGACGCGAGGATATCCTACAGGACGTGCAGCGTTTACGTTATGAGAATCGATATTTACATAGTGCTTTTAATATTCAAATTTATTTGTAAGTATCATACTAATTAAAAGGATGTATTCTGTATCCGGTACAAAATTTTAGCTACACACAGTTTAAAAGCGTGACCAAAATACCTATACCTACTACCAAGATTAAAAATGTTCTGTTATACTACATATTAGATTAATCGTATAATGAAAAGTAAAACATATAATAGAGGAACAGAACTAATGATGAATCGAAGAAATCTGTAAATTTTTCTACGCCCACCTCTGTAAACTTGATTCCTTGATTCTTCATGTTGGAAATGTCGCTTAAATGTCTCCATCTATTTTTATGTTGTATATAAATATCAACATCGACTTACGAATTACCTCGTGAGCTCCAATCCTAAACTGAGAGAGCTCAACGCGCATACCAATCGTATCCAAATAGCGACTGTACTGTTATCCTCACTCTTGAATTTCTAATTTCAAATAATAATATTCCAAATTTGAACGGTTCGCACCGAAATATCTATTGGTATCTACAAAGTTTTCCTTTTAAAACACCGAAGCCGTTTACATCGAAGAAGCATCTTTTGATTATTCTCAACAAAAAAATCAATTAATATTAGTCTTCAATACAAATATTTAACATATATCTAATAATATTTTTATGTTACAAATTCACATTTAGTAAATCTAAACTTTTACTGTTCTCCAACAACATTTTAGTTTAATTTTTATTCTATGATTTCTTTGTTATTTTTAAAATAAAGAGTAGAAACCCTCTAATTGCCTGAAGTTCTCGGGAAATTCTATAACAGCTAGTAAGCGTAGCGTTCTAAGAACAATTATAGAATTTAGTATTACAATTACTATATCAAGTAATCAGCCTGATTGGGAGACATTCAAACAATGAATCAAATTGGTTTTGTTAACCCTGGCCAATTGAGTTCAAATGTTATCGATGAGATCTCAACTGGACAATGTCAAGATATTGTCTTTACGAAGGAAGATGATATGATCTGTGTTACGTTACTAATTGCAGTATTAATAATAATTGCGTGGTTTGTTTTCATTTCACGTAACCGTTTCACTTTACGAATTGTCAATGTATCTGCTTATTTGCATTTATAGTTTATGGTAGACAGAATAGACAAGGTCTGACAGAGAAATGACAATCCTAGTTTCGTAATTGTACATTGTTACAGGCTACCGTAACTACCATGAATGAAGGGAGCTCTAAAGAAAAAATGACTCCCTGAGAGTTATCTGAAGTGATGCTCAAGATCTATAACAACGCAAGTGAAACTGTTAGCAAAACATATTGAAACTGTAACTTCTTTATGCACATGCAGAATTTGAGTTAAACCCAGTGAACATCATAATGCTGTCATATTTTGTTGGTACATCACTAGACACCAGATAACTAACCAATTGCGTCGGTGTCAACCCCTGACAGGATCACACAACACGCGAAAATATATCTTATGACTATAAATACCACTCACCTAAGTTAAACACTACAGTTTAAATATAATATTATTATATCATCATCATGGCAGTCCAAATAATAATTTTATCACATATCATAATAACTTGATAGCAAGTTAAGGGTTAACAAAGAGTTTTCATCACCGTTAATGACGTCATAAATTATGCCGTAAAGCTGTTTTCGTAGAGAGACTCGTGCCTGATAAGAACTAATTACATATGTAAATAAACTTGTAAACATCATGTGTGCTTTTAGAATAATAACTTCCAAAATGGAAATATGTGGGGTATATTTTACTGCTCTTAAACACGTTAAATGGTACTTTAGAAGAAGAAATTGTGACTATTCGGTGCATTATTCCTGTCATTTTAAATATAAATTATTAAATTTTGTTATAGGGTGATGAATCAAAATCCAGCATGGCGAAGGTTGACGTACAGTAAACGTTCGATTTTAGTGCAAAAAAAACTACATTAAAACTTGATACAAAAGTTGCCAAGGCACTTTATTTCTATTAGAAAAATTAATTGAATCAATTTTTTATAGCTAAGAACTTAGCCGTTTTAAACGTACGTCTGAAGATCCGATTTTTTATTTGTTCAGAAATCTGCCGATATAGTGTAGATTGAACAACCAAACATATCAAAACATACAGGAAAAAATAATTAGCGTGCATGCAAACTTTTACGGTGATCGGTAGTAGTAGTATGAAAACGTAATATATAATTAAAAAAAACAATGTTGTATTAACAATATGGGTTTTAGCTTCCATAGCTATAAAACCTCAAATATAAGAAAATATTTAAACTTTTAGATAATTATTCGCACAAAAAGTACTAACAAAAGTTAATCGGCATGACAAAAGATACTGATTCTTGAATTAAGCCGAAGCCTGTGTCTTAGAGAATTTTCAGAACAAACAAAATAACCATCAAGACAATAAACTGACATGGCTACCAAATGCTATGATATACCAATAAACGTTCTAACATGAGTTTAAATCTCAGAAGATTAAAAAGAGTAATATAAGTTTGCCATATCAAAAATTAATCCACAGTTTTATTGCGATGCGACACCCAACACAAATAAAATAATACCGATAAAAGTAGTGAAATACTACTGTATATAGGAAAGATCTTGGAAGTAATCCAGTAACAAAACGAAGGCGAATCTAGCCTTGAAAATCAATAGGATTTTGTGCCAATCTTGGAATTACCAACCCGAATCGAACTTTTCCATCTTACTTTGAAATTATGTTATACGAAGTGGCAGATTCTCTATTATTCTGTCTGGAGTATACTAATTAAAAGAAAATACATAAAAGTGAATTTATTTCATGTAAATATTACAAACTAGGTATTTGTCTGCTAATTTGGAATATTATAATACCATTAAGATCTAAGTCAATCATGAGAGGGACACACGAACTGATTAAATTAGTGGAGAGCTTTAGAAGGCAAGCAGTATCAGACCCGTTTTTTGTGGATATGTATAGACAAGACGTATGTGATATAAGCAACCTACCCGATTGTACGGTAAAGACTTGACTTTATACCATGAGTATAAAGTCCTGCAACCGCCTAAATATGTAGAGAGTACTATACAAGCTTGCTTTCACTGCAAACAATGATTAATGGGCAGCTAGTAAATAGAACAGTGTAGGATATGGAAGTGTAAGTCAAACCTCTTTCTTTGGAAAATATATTCAAGCTATGAGAGTGCCTAGGTGTCTTTTACAGGTACTTCAGCTTAGCTCCTTTTCTTCAATTGAGTAGGTATTCCGCTATATATTTTAGGAATAAACTCTACATCGCCGTCAGCATTGAACTGCAAGGAATCAATTTATTTATGATATTACTGCAACGGTGCTTAAAGTTAACAACATATTTAGATCAGATTTAGACACTTACTATGATAATAAACTCCTGGATGCAACATAATTCGTGCAAATCCTCCACATCCCGTGTAATAAATCCAATAAATAACTCATATGTAGATCAAGGGAAGCAATGGAAATACGATATTTCACTCGATAAAGTATCAATTTCAAGTTGGAAAGTTTCCAGAATGGTTAATCTGGAGCGTGTCTGCATTCAATACGACAGTTTCTTCTAATGTATTTCAGATAGGTAGCAAGTACTTCGCTTTGAATAACAAATTAGTCTCTTTATTATGTTAATGTTTGATTGTATGCCTTATTTTCCTTGAACTTCTTCGCCCTATCCGTTCCTTGCCTTAATCACCTCCTTATTTTGTCCCGTCTGAAAATGATTCCACTCCACATGTACGTTGGCTTTAAGCAGGCGAAACGCCATAAAAACACTCCTAAGCCAAAAAACTTTGCGGTATTACACATTGTGCCTACCCTAAATCAAATCTGGTAAAGGGCAAAAACGTCATAATACGAGTAATAATGACGTGACCTAAACAATTCAGTCATCAATTGCTTACATTTTAAAAGACACCCAATGCAAATGGTGTTATATAAACACAGCTCTATTAAAGAACGCAGTTAGTCGAGTTAGTGACACACGAACAGCTCTCTCAAATCGGTACACCAGTAAAGGGTTACAGAGAATAGAAAGAACTATGCGGTCTATGGTATTAGTACGAATGAGCGGACATTGTGCATGGATACTTGTGCAATGAGGCGATGGAACAACTCGTACTGTTAAAGAACGATAAACAACCTGTGCAGAATACAAACGATTTGGGAGAAAATATTCCTCAGACTGTCTCACGTGCACAGTATTGAGTCCATATTTGGTAAAAAGGAGCAGGAAATTTTGTATATAGCTAGAAAAACGTGTTGTTTGAGTGTCTTATACAGATATATTTTGTTTCCTAAAAGAATTGTAGCTAGTTTTTAGGAGCGGTTTCTGTTCACGGCTTTATGTAGAAGAAAGATTTAAACTCTCACGTTCTCAATAAATGGAACTGAAACTGTTAAGAGAAAATGTTTTTTCTTTTCTAGGAATATTTTAACTTTAAATTTGTATTCTATCTGAGCACCTCGGGAATAAGCTAAATTATCTTTCAAAATCTTCACAATTTTTGATTATTTAATTTATAAATTTGTTCAAATTTAGTTTTCAAAACATTGTTTTTTTATAGCGTGTTATTTTATTCACGAGGGCCTTCTTCATACACTATTATGGGACAACATCTTTTTGCAGCATTTTATATGCTTTTGAATTTCTTAGAATCTTTTACATTTTGAATGAATGACGATTTTTGTCTGCATAAGAAGCGATGATGTAACAAATTTACCCATGCCGTTCCCATTTGGACATAAGCGTCGCTGGGTGAGATGAGGGACCCATTTTCAACGGTAGAACGAACAATGTGGACGACTTTGGTCGACTGAACAGAAATATTTAAATAAACATTTCCCAATAACGAGTCATAATTTATTTGTATACCCACCCGAAAATAAATTTGCGACCATTTTATTGTATAATTAGCATTACATTTTGAACTTTATCAATTGCTGAACTGAATTGTATAAGTTTTTCATTTTTTCCCCTTTTTTAACTGTAGTGAGAAGCAACAATACCTATGGATCTTGGTCTTTTTAACTAACTATAAAACTATATTTTACTGTTTATCTATGTCAACAGTACCCTGTATTTTAAAACCATAATAACTGACCTGTAAGAAGGAATTAATAGCATTGGCAGTACAATTTCCATGATAGATTTAATTCCAATGTGATTATAGATACTCATTATTAGAGAGGTACATTGAAACACGAAAGAAAAAGAAACAATTTCTAGAAAAAAGATAACCGTATTGTATAGCAGTATAATGAGGTTACAGAAACTTTCAATCGCCTTAGTGTGGTAACGTTGATTATTTGATTTGAGAAAGTAGTCTACGTTGTTAATTAGTAGTAATAATTATATTAATTATTGAAGTTAAATCTGTTCTTCTTAAAGGATGGTTTGCAATTCAATTAAAACACGACTGACGACACGCAGACAGCATACAGGAAGTCCTTAATAATTGTATGGAAGCACGATATGAAAGTTGGTAGTTTTACAGTTCTATATAGTATATAGGTTAGTAGCTTAGTAGACCTCAAAGGAAAGCTAACTTGGTCTTACATTAAAGGGTTGATGAGAATATGTCGTCGGAACCGCGTTTTAAAGCCACGAGCATCTTTTTGATTTCCTTAGCCAGCTATAGCAAGGAATATAACAATTTTTATGATGTAACAATTTTTTAAGGATATGCGGAACACGCATGTGTGTATTGAACAAGCAAAATTGACTTCGAGTCCAATAAGGACGCTTTATGAAGGGTTGAAGCGACTTGTCCTATCAGTGTCAGACGTCGTGACAGATCGAAACATACGTAAGTATAGCAAAAATATAAAACATACCCACAAGAGAGTGATAATTCCGATTAGAAAAAAACAACCTAGGCCTAGGGCGACAATCAAGGCCAAGGCGGCAATCGTGACCGATGGTGGTGGTGACCCTGATAGTGGCGCCGGTCATGAAATACTTATAACAGTTACAACTCAGGTAACACAAGTCGAGAGTTCTTTATTTCATCATACTTAGGTATACTTAGTCTTACTTCTCTGAAAGTTTTCTTTTTATTTATTTGAACATTTTATAACTTGAATATAAGTTCTGTGTACGCCTAAAACAAAAATAAAAGATGATGTCATCTACTACGTCAAATTAACCGTACAAGGTTATATCGATATGGACGCGAGGGTCTATGACGAGACTCGCTTGATCCGCCAGGGTGAGAGCAGCGAAGACCAGGACGAGCTCGAAATGCGGCGGAGCACTCACTGACAGGCACTGGTGCGGTGGCGCGCGCGGCTGGAACAACCGCGGAAAGCGTGCCAACGTGTTGTCGGCGCCGGTCTGCCTAGCCTCGAAGCTTGGGAGGGAGGGAGGCCGCGTCCTACTGACACTGTGTGGTGGTACATTCAGGTACTCCCTGGGCATGGCTGCTTCGGTGAGTACCTGAATCGGATTGGACGCAAGGAAAGAGCACAATGCTAGTACTGTGCAGACGACTGGGACACCGCCCAGCACACGCTGGAAGACATACTGGCGGGTGAGAGGTCTCTTTTTATGAAGCTGTAATGCTCCAGAACATCAGCGATATCAGCCGTCGACGGGGCCAAAGGCTGCCAGAGGGAAGGGACCTCTGGTGGCAGATTAAATGCTGCGGTAGGCGATAGGATGGCGGCCTGGTCGCAAAAATTCGATCGGGCCGCAACATATTATAAGGATTGGGCCGATAGGAGGGGGAAGCCCGCAGCTTCCCCTCGATAGGGCTTCACTAGGCGCATCGTCGATCCGATGGGGACCTGAAATAACATGGTCAAAAAGGCTCCCATATGTCTAGAATTTTGCTAATCTTCTAGTATTCAATATACGGAGTGGTATTTCAATGTTGCCAAGAATTCCTGTAAGGTCAAGGTTATTGGATATTATCCAAAAGCTTTTTACATCGAACTAGTTATTCACGACCTAAATAAAACTTTTTTTCGGTACTTCATTATAATATATGTGCCAAAAATATTGATTAGTGAGTCAAAGTCAACCCTTAAAAGTAAGGTAGGGTATGTTGCACCCCTGCTACGATGACTCATACGAAGGGGTCTTAATTGAGCTAAGATACATTGTTAGGTGATTTTAAACCTTATCTCCTTACAATAAGAGCTGCAGTCTCATTTATTAAGAACATAATGATCAAATATTTGGCCATTAGCTTGATGAAATAAAATATGTTGCTATACGAAGTTGACTTTGAAAGTAATAAAATCGTAAAAAAAAATAAGATGAATTTAGAAAGTGCAAATTTTATTGACTGAAGAACACGTTGTGAATGAATTGAGACATATTATTTTTATTATTTGTGGCACAAACAGTTGAATACACTAATACAATATCATGAGATACATCTAAAAGACTTATGGGAGCAAACTAAGCAGGTCAAGGAATATTTGAAACAAACCCTATGCCAACTTGTTTGGCCAGCGTGGTGTAGTAGGCCAAACCCTCCTTTCTAAGAGGAGGCCTATACACAGCAATGGACTCAGCTGTTGACCTCATCATAAACGTGATTCCGTGAAATGTAGATTACTTTACGAGATCGAACGTTTTGAACATAATGATAGTTTTGATCTAAAAAAATAGATGTGTAAAGTTAGAATTACAGTAGGTCGTCGTAAATACTTCCGTATTCGGGCCTACTGTAACTCTATTTTTTTAATGCATACACTTTCCGCTAAAAAACTTGATCAACGCCTAATGCCTCGTCAAGATTCTAACACAGTGTATATATTTATTAATTGTATTTACTAGCTGTACCCTGCTACGCGTCGCTTTGGCTCATTGTGATTGCATTGTAAGAAATGAACATCAAAACTTATGCAACAAATAAATAAAAACAATCTTACTTTCCTCAGCAACTAGATCATATTCTACAATTTTTATTTAAAACTTAATACATATATATATATATACATATATATATATATATACATATATATATATATATATATATACAACAGTGTCAGTATATCTGATCAAGTTCCACTCAAGGGTATATAAAGAGTTTAAATACACAGTTTTCAGCGTGAAGCATGAAGGAGGTCACCGGAGAAATTTGATTAAAACTACCTCCCGCCATGTTCCCGAGCACTGAATACGAGTATGTTATCCCGTGAATATAAATGCTAAATAAATTAAGTTCAAGTTATATCTCTTGATATCGGTAACTGAAGAATGTTTAATTAATCGATGTTTTCTTCAATTTAGGAAAAAAAACGTGATAGATAAATGAAAAAACAAAACATCCAATGCTAATGCTAGTCTAAGTGATTACATAAGTGTAATGAGATAATAAATCTTTATATCAATTATCAGTTTAATTAAAAACAACCAAGACAGCGACATTTGTTTAATTTTTAACCTTGCACCTTGCATAAACATAAAAATTAAAATAATAGTAAAAAAAAGAGTTACTTCATGTAACAGTATTAAAAAATATGTGACTTAAGGCAATCACATTTTAGTCAACAGTCAAAATCATTCAAATTGATGTCAAAGTCAATAAAATTGATCATAAATACCAAAATTGTAAAAGGCAAAATTGTACATAGGTCTCTCTTTAGAATGGAGAATTTGGTCTACAATACTACACTGGCCAGACGGGGTGATATAAGGTTTCTATCAAGTTTTCCTTCTCTCTGCGGTGATGTTGTCCTGGTGTAGCTTGCTTGCTGGTGTAGTCGGCTCTTGCGACACCCGTAGGATGAATAGGAGTGGTGACTGACACTCTGTATTCTTAATCCGTCAGCACACGGAAAGGTTGATTAATGATGATGATAATTAAGTCTTTGCATTTCGGTAAAAATTATATAAGAATGGTTCTCCCATCATCATCATCATCATAATCATCAACAGTTTTTAATAGTCCACTGCTGGACATAGGCCTCTAATTAGAAAGGAGGTTTTAGCCCATGGTGCTCCCACAGCGGAATAATTAGATAAATGGATTAGACACATGGTCTTTTTAATATTAATTCAAGTAAGAGTGGACACGTGCATGGATGTTACAACATGATGTTAGATATAATATTTTTCATTCAAAATTCATTCCGTATAAGTTAAGACGTCACAAGTAAGTAACAATTTCGATCCACCAAAGTACAATATTGAAAAAGTATTTACGTGTAACGAGAATGTTCGTGCGAAACGGTCATGTGTTAATAAAATATGTATGAGAAGACGCCGAACTTGAATATTTGGATCAATATGAACTTTTATACACCCATTGGCAGATAAAGTTGACATAAGTCAATTTTCTATAAGACTCTGTCTTTATTAGTCTCTCTCTTTATCGAGTGATAGCGGAGAATAAAAAAAGAAAACTCATTGTGTTTCGCTTTAAACAGCGCTAGCGTTTCCCCACATTTAATGACCACTAATTTCGACAGTACTTTAAAATTGTGTTAAAGAACAAAAATCGATTTTATGCTCACCGAATCACTATGGTCGAGCCAGCCCATATGTGTCGAGGTATAGGTCTCCAATAGAGAACTTTAGTAATAATTAAATAGAGAATGTTCAGCGTCTATCTTCAACACGCAGGCAACGTTTTATCAATTAATATTTCGGACATGTTGCTCGTCGAAACGATGACAACCTGGAGCGATTGATGGTGACTGGAAAGGTAGAAGGGAAAAGACCCAGAGGCAGAAGTCCCAGAAGATGGTCAGACCAGATTACTAAACAGCTGGAGATGCCAATAAGTATAGCACTCCACCATACGACTGATCGAAACCGATGGAAGCCGATGGTTGACAAAATGAAAGGAAGTCACGATCCTCAGCAGTGAGGGAACGATTAGGAAGTATAATAATTAGTAAATACTTTTGAGCATTCTTATGTACCTTTCAAGATCTATCTCAACTAGTAATAGAAATCTGAAAGAATGAAAAGACGAGAGAATTTTCATAGGTAGCATAACATTGATATCTGTTTTTCCGCATGAAAAAAAGAATAAACTGTTAAAGCAATGTTAAAAAACTGCTTGTTATAAAATAAAATGGACACACAAGACGTCAAGAACATTAAAAACGATACTAGATACTAAAATGTTTTCTTTTCATATTTAAATGAGTCTAATCAACGCGATCTTAAGTTCTAAGTTAAAGTAGCCGTAATATGACAAACTGCTGTAAGTGACGTCAACTGACAGACAGATTCAATAGGGCTGTCACATTACAAGACAAAGGATTTGAACACTTTATCGTCTTAAGTTTCCACTTTTTGCATGATAGAGTTTATTTGACAAAATAAAAAACATTTTTACAATTTAACACCATAATAAACATTAAAAATGTTTAAACTCTAAATCAACTTCTATATAGGAGTCACAATATGACTACAGACTTCGTTTTTTTTTTCACCTGTAACACCTGCTTATGCCAAGAATGATGTTGACCATTTTTGCAACAGTTTTATAAAGCCTATAAGCCTTTAGGCTAGTCTAGTCAGTAGTAGTAGTAGTGTCTAGTAGTAGTAGTAACTAGTCAGTAGTAGTAGTAGTATAAATAGTCTTTCAGGATAAGTGGGATACCCAACACTAAACAATTTTTTTAATTCGAACCTGTAGTTCCTGAGACTAGCGCGTTCAACCAAACATACACTTCAGTTTTATAATATTAGTATATATTAATTTAAACTGATCTGAATAATATCCTAGACTTCGAGGAAGGAGCAACCCTGGCCCCATGCATGAGTAACGTTCGCAAAGATAGAGCCCGTCCCTTCACCCACGTGACACCCACAGTGGCGCCACCTAGGCGAACACGCTTTTAATATTAGAAACAGTGCTGTCATACTGCTTACTTCAAGCTCAATTACACCGTTCAACGATCGCAGTATAACGATTGTTTGCAGAAGACGACCGAGTTTTATGTTAATGTTCACTTCAGTTATAGCTTTTTTTTTGTTGCGCAAAAGGAGTGTGTGGGACTCCCGGAGAACCGGTCTACCCACTAAAGCCCGCGGCGGCCTACCTCGGCATTCGGGAGGAGCTCCTGGAACGCATCGGCGCCTTCTGGAGGACTCCAGAAGCCGCAAAGTTACGACGATGGTCACTTCCCATCAGGTGACCCGTCTGCTCGTCTGAGTTATTGTGATTGGAAAATAAGAGCTAATAAATACCTAATAAATTCATTAAATACTAGGGCCTCCTTCAAAATATTGAGAAAACCGCAGACAGAATCATCATCATCATCGTTAGCCTATTGCAGTCCACTGCTGGGCATAGGCCTCTCCCATTGCAGACAGAATAATGTACATAAATACACGGATTAACAACCGATCTTTTGTTTAAATTTAGATAAAAAGAAAAACAAAAAGTGCACCAATTATTGAAAATAATATCGTCAAAAGAAAAAAAAGTCGTAATGTGTTAACTTTTTAAGGATGGTAATTGGTAACTTTTGTAAATGGAAAATGATAATTTTTATACATTTGATTCTATTAATTACAGAAAAAAATGCGACTAAGAAAAACCTGACGATTTTTTAAATCACAATTGACAAGTTCCCACTTTGATAACCCAAACTCTGATAAAAATTAGCGTATTACAACTTAATAACAACACGAAACACCAGTTTTCAGCTCGTACAAGTTGAAACAAGCTATAAACATAATGCGAATAGTACTTCAACAATGTTATTCACATTCTGTTGAGCATTTATTTATTTGATTAGATCAAAGCAAAGCATACAACATGTTCTAATATTATACGCAAAGATGGCGGGGTCGAGACGTAAATTATAGACCGTTGTGGATAGAAACATTAACTAGTGGTTACACTAAGACTCGAAATAATCTGCTTTACAAACATGTCATGTACAATTTCATGGTTTTTACTTAAACTCAAATGATTTTTTTAACTAGTAAGAACTTTTTCTTTAAGCGAGCCTACAGCATCTTCATACATAATAATAATAATAATATTCTACCACATTCACACAACGCCATCTAGTCTTAAACTAAGCAGAGCTTGTACTATGGGTACTAGACAACTGATATAAATACATATATACTTTTTTTTTGTAAATACATACTTATTATACATAGAAACACCCAGACCAAATCCAACATTAAATGTTCATGCACACAAATGTTTGACTTGAGCGGGAATCGAACCCGCGACCTTTGGAATAGCAGTCCGTTACACAAACCACTATGCCATCCGGTCGTCATAACATAACTTTATGCTACATTATATTGATAGCTTTTTTATTTATATAATATATTATTATATGTATATAATATATTATTTTGTGCTCTTTACACCTATTGAAGAAACCCTTCTAGTCATCACTCGAGGGTCGTGGGAGGATGGTAGTCGGAAATAAATCGTGAAGATATCTTTAGAAGAGAGTCGTAAAGGGTGAAAAGCAAAATCTGGTGTATCTTAGAAGAAACTAAAATAAGCTGTATTTGCAATAAGAATAGATCTCACCAAGGAGATGACCATTAATATTTAAGCCCATACTTAACCATTCCATATTTATTGCCAGGAGAACAGATATACGAGTACATACTTACTTACAGCGTAACTCATTATACTCCTTCCATTTAAGTCTGGAAAGTCGCAATTTGATGCAGAAACTCAAATTTACTTCAAAAACTTATTTTAGAAAAGTTTAACTAAGACTTAAAGAAATGTTTTAATGAGTGCACAAGTACCTAGTTAAGAAAAATCTTTTTTAGAAAAGAACATTCTATAATTTTATAAGTATCTGAAATTACAAGAACCCTGTATAAGCACCGAAACAAGTTGGGAAAACTTTACAGACATGTCACCCTAGTGCTTCAGTTTCAGCTCAGTAGTCTGGTTATTACTTTGTAACAAGTTTAAGGATTACTGGACTTCGTGTACACGATATATTCTTCATTCCATTGAACTGAAATATAGTATGATAGAAGACTCGATATAGATATAACTTATTCACATGATAGTAAAAAATATGAGTTATTATTAGATTTTAGCAAATAAAAATAGTTGGAAATAAAGATCTAAAAGTTCAGAATCTTAGATTATTTTATCTATGTATGTAAAAAATGTCATTTATATATAAAAAAAGCATTAAAAACCGTTAGCAAAGATTCGACCTCAGTTTCTTCGACGAAGCCCTGTCGACGATGTCCACGTTTTTCCTACCTAGTTGATAATACTCTTTAAATATTTTAACAAAACATTATGGATAGTTTCAAGTATAAAGTACAAAACCCATATGTTTTTCACTACATCAAAAAAAAACCTATACCAGACGCAGACACACGGCTCGTTAACCAAGCCATAATGAGGGAGTTAGGACCGGTGACCAATAAAATGACTATTAAATGTGAGTCAACTTGTATATGAGACCATAAGTTACGGAGACTGAGGAAGTTAAGCTAATTATAAACAAAGCCCATGGATCTTTGTTCATAGTTCCTGTTTATAATTAGCTTAATTTTTTTATAAAAATAAATATACTTTGGTATAGATTAGGTATGATTTTAAACAGACTTTAGACGTTCATTGCTGTAGAATGATAACTGACGGTGAGACAGCGCCGTAGCTTGCAGGCCTTGACTACCCCATATTCTCTTCTTAATAATCCTACAGCTCCCACTTATCTCACTTCACAGCTTAAACCGCTATGCTCCAACCATGACAGAGACTTCGGTCCACTAATAATCTTTTACTCCTGTGTTCAATACACACTTCTTTCTCTTGTTAATTCTTCATTTGCTGTCCAGTCTGTTCTACTATGGAATGCGCTCCCACTTGAGATCAGGATGTCAGCAAGTCGTGACACGTTCAAAGCTAAAGTCCGAGAATTCTACAGGAAACAGCTAGCAGAAATATCCTCATGATTTCGTCACCTGACATTATTATATTTATTTTATTCCGTAAATATAATTTATTAATAGTTATTTATGTATTCGTCTATGTATTTTAAATAGTATAATCAAATTAATGTTATATTTTCATAGCTTCTCTTCTTTTTACATAATACATGCACATGCAGATGGTTCAGTAAGGGACATGGCAGGTGCACACCTGCCATGTCCCTTACTGAACCATCTTAAGGTTGACTGGAAGATAATGTGGCCATGTGGCATTAAGTTCGCATCGTGCAAGTTGTATGCAGGAAGTGTAAAAAAAATAAAAAATTATGACGTGCTATAAACAATTGTCCGACTGAAAAACCCCTTTGCCTTGTGTAACAACCTAATCCTTACCGTTCAATACTCGTAATATACATAATACAATACACTAACAGGCGTCTAATAAAGCACGCACATGCCTGATAATAAGACATTTCTGTTACGTATCGCAATTTCGGTAAAAAAGCCCAACGCAATGTAGTAAAGCTATCTAAGTGTGATCTACTGTTTGGCAGAGGTTTTGTTGGCAGTACAAAATGATAACCTTCTACCTATTTAGTTTTGGAAAAAAATATGCATCTATATATCAATACATCTGAGTGAATCAGGTCTAACTCAATGGAGGTAACATATACGTTAAAGCAGTGTCAATAATGTCTAAATTTCCATACTGGAGCAATCGAATAAGTCACGCAAACTTACACACGTTTACCTCGTGTCAAAAAAAGTTAAGTCAGCAGAGCCACGGTTTGGCGCGAGTCCAAATACAGATGCAAACTGACAGTTACCCGTAGATGTGTATGTATTTGAACATAAATGTAAATCGAAAAGGTTAGCAAAAAATCTTTTGATTTTATATGTCGTTATGTTAACTTTTAAACTTTCGCGTTCCATGATAATTAATATTATTTAACGGGAATTAACGCGATCTCTTATTTAGGGTATTACATACCTCTGGTTTGCCTGACGTTTCGACCAGGTTGCACCGGCCGTGGTCACAGGCTGACTGGTCGAAACGTCAGGCAAACCAGAGGTATGTAATACCCTAAATAAGAGATCGCGTTAATTCCCGTTAAATAATATTAATTATGTCGTTATGTGTTTAGATTAGTTTTTATCAACCTGAAAAAACTGTAAATTTAACAACCTCTAGATTCGCAAATTCTTAAAAAATAAATAGGACCCAGACTTCATGTTTCAATTACACAAAACTTCTAGAGCAATGTTGATTTAGATGTTTTGGACATTTCATAAAATGTCATTTGTGAAAACTTAGATCTTTTTAAAAAAAATCCTTGCCAATTGTTTACTTCTTGAATATTATAAAATATAGAGTATATAGAGATTTAAAATTATTTGTTCAGTCCTTAAGAATGACTTCTTACTTTCCTTAAGTTTTCCTTCTATTCATATTATAAATGATATTTTCATTTATCTTATATTGAATCTGTACCTAACGAGCCACAAGACTGAGCTTATTCTCAGTTGTGCAACTTAGACTAAGTTAATTCTTTCCCATAATCCATATTGTCTAAGTGTCAAAGTTAAGGATTAAAAGAAGGAATAATAAGATTAAAAACTCACCTGATTTTTGAAACATAATGCTATTTGTAAACCGCCATAAATCATCTTGAAAATATAATACAATAACTGCAGAGTCAAAATAATTTCATTATGGCTGCACAGAATACTTTTCTTTACGATGTCCGAGATCGACTTCATCGAGATAAATGTCGAGGAGACTACTATACTGTACTCTATACTATACTCGAAAGGAGATAGATCATTAAACAATAGGATTGATGTAGATAAACACCTATTGAACTATTGTTTGGGAAACTGTAGCCACTTTTATTGTGATCACTGTCTGTACAACAGACAAATATTCGATTATTTCTTTTGTTTCGTGCCGTATCTAAAGTAATGTTTGTATACTTTTGGTGGCTTTCTTCAGCATTTCTTAGAGTAAAATAATATGCGTATAAACGTATCAATTTTGATCTTAAGATTGATCATAATGTAAGCAAATTACGCTTACTTATATTACTAGGGTAGAACACTAGTGTACATAAAGGGAAGTGTTGTCGGAACTAATGTCATTCTTCATACACTATTGGTAATTGTTTTTTTTTGTTAGAAAAAGTATTCCTCAGATTTAGGTTCACGTAGATTCGATTGGATCTGATAACAAAAACCATAATAAAATATAATGAAATTCTTAAGCTCCGCTGCGTTTACGAATTTTATGATTCTTAACACGTTTATGGAGAAGGCGGGAATGTTTATTGATGTGAATTGGATTTCTATGGAGGTTTTAGTTTGTTATCGTCCATATTTAAGTCATTACTCCTCCATTTTTAAAAATAAGTGTAAAATAGAAAGATTTGTTACACTTCGAAACAAATTAAACAAATTCGAAAATTGCTAGTGCGCTTCAATTGAATTGACCGTAGCCGTCTATTTCTTTGTAATACTCTTATTTCTTTAAAAAATGACATGATAAGGCCTCGCTATTGCTATTGCTAATCTGGTGGGAGGTTTTGGATATATGTTTCAACAAAATGTTTCCCCAAACATAGATTTATTAATCAGGCAGGTTCCGTCACAACTTCCGAGTATGATGATATTTCATCAAAAGTTATGACCTATTGGTGATTTTTATATAAGTGCTTTAAAAGTTTTTGATACTAATCACTTAACGTCTCCTCCAAATAAAAAAAACGATTGAAACCAGAGACGAGTTGTCTATTACTTCAAGCGACGAGCAAAGAATATAAATTAGGACTACACATAAAGGAAACGATACGACACAATATCCTCAACCATTTTGGACATGATTTCCTGTGTTGCGTAATGTTTGTTTTGAGTAGTTTTAACTTTTTATTTTAGATTAAAAGTTGGTTCTTGTAATGTTAAATAGCAAGGAATCGTTACTGACAATCTCACCGCCGCTCAGGGTCACGATTTAGATGGCACGGATCATGCCCTCTGGCCTATCATAGATATTCTATCCAATTCAATCCTTGGTCATAAAAAGAGACGTATTACAACTAATCTGAATTTACAAAAGGGTTTCTATACCTGCAGTTGCGAGTTGCATTTGTACTACAAATATACTTGTAGTTTCCGCGTGGTGACGGATTAAGGATATTCACTAAGTGGGTGTCTTAAGAGCCCACTAAGGGAGCAAGGGCAACAGCACTGCAAAAGAGAGAAACCTTGACACAAACCCTATACCAACCCGTCTGGCCAGCGTGGCATAGTAGGCCAAAACCTCCTTTCTAGGGCTCTCGCCTATTTCCAGCAGTAGACTATTAAAGGCTGTTTATGTGATGTGCTCAATTTTTAGGAGTTATACATTTCTATCGTATCAAAACTAAATTAATATTACGTTTAGCCACAAACATATTTAAATCACCATCATCACCTTAATGACTTTCTCGGAATTCTCTATGGGCCGGCACAATATTTTTTATGGCATGGCAAACGAGGTCACCTGAAACTCAAGAGCCACAAGTGGGTCCCGCCCCCCCTGTACCAAAATAAGGGAAGGAGGCTCCGGCCTCTGAAGTTTGGGCTCTGGTAACTTCATTCACTCGGTAAAAGCAACAACGGTCAAAAAAACAACAACTTTCTGAACGGCCGCATGCCAGACGCCGACCTTCCTTGGTAAATCGGTTTCAGAAATGATAAAGGACTCTCATGAATTGGGAAGAAGACTAATAAGGCAAGAGAGCTATGATAAGAGATATCGCGAGTGGATGAGTGATAGAATGATGCTAATGATGCGTCTGTTTCTAGCAGTAATTAAAAAAGAGTGGACATGAGTTTGTATGCCCTTTCTTCACAGAAGGCTCAACACTTGAACGGAAACGGGCGGTTATAGATCGGCACAGGCATATTGGATTGACTTCATAATTAATTGTAAAAACAGGTTTATGCTATTGTGTGTGTTGATTTATGACTTTAGAGTATAAGACGATTTCTAATAATTAAAAAAAACTGAAGATATTTTGAGTTTGATAGAGGCTGCACTGGCTCAAAGATATATAAAATTAAAAAAAAGCAACTCGGATAAGAACTAACCGATTAAACTTAAAAACAATTTAGGAATAGATAACATTAATTCTTAACGCATGCTGAACATAATAAAAGATTTAGTATCTTCTAATTTTGAGTGTGAGAGAAAACAATAAAAAATGTATTAGGACGACAGCTGGGCTCGATGGCCGATGTTTGGAAATATATGTAAATGCGCAATGCGTCATACCATGCGCGTACTCATGAATTATGGAGATATCCGACATAGGGCTGCCGCTCTTGACTTTATCACTCTTTATTGATAGTTTGCGATCCCGAATTCAGCAATAAAATCGATATAAATTAAAATCATCGATATAAAATAATTTATATTTAAGTTTCTCAGACGGTTTATAGTTGATACCAAATGCGAAAAGTATGTTATGTTATCACACAAATTTTATAAAGGCGAAAGTTTGTGAATGTGTTTATGTACGTTTGTTACTTCTGTACGCTCAAACGGCTGGACCAATTTTGATAAAATTTGGCAAGAAGGTGGCCTGGAAAACATCATTGATTAACACATAGGCTACTTGTTATTAAGAGAAAAGTAGTGTTCCCGTGGGATAAGCAAGGTATTACTATTGTGCTAGATAGATGATGCTAGATATTTGCTACTCTTTTACCGGGGGGCGCAGCTAGTGATATATATTTTTGTTCGTAACCAACCAAAAGACAAGGAAAAGTAAAAGTACAGTCAAATCAGTAAAGCGGAGTGCTAAACATCATAATAAATAAATAAATAATAAGAACCTCGCACATCTCACACACAGAGGTCTGATCCCAAACTAAGCAGAGCCTGTAGCTTAGCCTGGTATTACGGTAACCAGGCCGCTGATAAACATACTTATATATTTCTAAATACATACATATTATAGATAAATTACACCCAAACACAGAATAAGCGATCGTGCTCATCACACAAATATTTGTCCTGGGTGGGAATCGAACCCACGATCAACTAAAATGCTTTAAAAGCATGCCACGGTCAATTTCATAAATTATATTATGCTATACTAGCTAACCCTAACTTACTTTGTCTGCGTACCTCAAAAAGAATAAAATTCCCCATTTTTGCAACATGTTTCAAAGCCGCTCGGCTCCTATTGGTCTTATCATGTTGATATATAGCCTATAGCATTCCTCGATAAATGGGCTATCTCAAACTAAAATAATTTTTCAAATCGGACCAGTAGTTCCTGAGATTAGCGCGTTTAAACAAACAAACAAACAAACTCTTCAGCTTTATAATATTAGTATAGATTTCCCGCAGGCTTAGTTTGAACAAGATTGCAAGTAATTTAGAGTGCACTTAAAGAAATACTTTACTTACTTTTAGAACTTATAAAGTTATAACAATCATGTTCATACAATCTAAACATTTATATGGTGAGCATTTGTGTTTTTATTGTTTATAACCTTAAAGCACTGTGTATCTACTACTATTACAGAAAGTGTCCCTGGCTCAGCAACTCAGCTGCCTCTGAAGGCATAAGGTTTTATGAGACACTTTTATATATAGGCAACCCTACGGAGCCTAGACCATATAACAGACGCCTTTCTGCTTGCTACTGATGGTTTTATAGTAAATATTGTTTATATTTACCTAGTTTTATGTGCGTAATTCGTGATGTAAAAAATAAAACCTACAACAACTCATGTCTGCTTTTCCTTTGTGTCCGGTGACAGCTTTTTATTGTACACAGGTGATAATATTATAATACTTTAATTGAATCATAGATTTTGATGGATTAGAGATTCCGCCTCTGGAAAAGTGCACGCACATGCTATGCGAGATTTACGCCTGCAAAGCTGGTTAAAGCAAAAAGATAGAACATCAAAAAGCCAGTCAAAATTGAACTTATTCAATAATTTCTATATTAATTAATTTAAAAAACTAACTTTACTGCCCAAATACAATTCGATTCTTGATAGTAAGATAAGCTTTAGCTAAAACTTGGAAAAAGTTCTTATTACATTTTTGTGGCAGGCCTTTTTATAGTGTCTTAAAAAAGATTTCCTCAAGCCTAACGAAGTGATTTTAGAACAGTTCACTATTAGACTTCTACTACTCTCCTAAATATAAAAAAAATATATTTATTATCATTAAAGTCATATAAAGTATGACTATGTTGGTTCCTGTAAAAAAATGTGATTATTCAAAACAGTAGTATAAGTCAGATTACCGAATCAAGCAACAAATAAATAAAGTTTATCGTCAATATAATAAGTTTGTACCTACCAGTCTACTCTATTCTGTTATAATATGAGAACTTTAATGTGATTGAAATCGATCACCTACCTACTCACAAAGTATGAGCGGCAAAGAGTTTGTTGGATGTGGGCAGCACAGGACCGGTCGTTGTGGAGAGCCTTGGGGGAGGACTATGTCCAGCAGTGGACGTCTTTCGGCTAAGGCGATGATGATTTGATTCTGTACCTTAAGTAATAATAATAAAGTTCGATGGCGTAGTGATTTAAGGGGTCACCTCGCCGCTTACTACTACGCTGAGTGTTGTGGGGCCGATCCCCACATAGCACGACACTTTGTGTAATCCACAAATTGTTGTTCTGAGTCTGGGTGTTCTTTGCATCCGTTTCGTGTATTATTTCGTATTCTTAATCCGTCACCACGCGGTCAATATACCTGATCCCTACTACAGTCGGCAAAATTTGTTAATTTACACCTACACCAAGTCCTACGGAGATATAGTTGGAGTCTGCTACCTTGCCTACATTATTGAACAAAAGTAATCATTATTTGTTAAAGTCAACTTACACTGAAATGTTTACAATTATGCTAAGAGAAGCGTCTTGGAGCCAATGTTTATTCAAGCAGCTAAAGCGATATATAATAACGAAAACATGAATAATAGCGCTATCGTGACAATGTACTTAGACTAAAATAGAGTCTGAACATCTTGCTTTATGCATTATAAAGCAGGTTTATAAAGACGGTACAGAATAGACGTCGGAAAGACAGCGAATGCAATCTATTTAGTTATTCTACTATTGTTTTGTACGTACATTATAGGAATGAAATTAAGTATATTAACATGACCAAAACCTCCTCTCTAAGGAGAGGTCTATGTCAAGCAGTTAACAGTTCAAGGCTGTTGATAATGATGACCATGACAAGGAAGAAAATGCTATGGATACCGATACGAAACTGCAGCTGAAACACTCTAGCGTTTATCTAACCAGTCTTTTCTGGAAAAGAATAATCAGTGTGCAATAAGAATGCTACGGCTAGGATGTCATTCATGATGATGTCGTTCTAACAATAAGTAAATGTTTTTTAAAATAATTCTATCCACTAGAAAACTTTTTTTACAGCATTATAACTCTCATCGCTTCTTCTTTTAATGATAACCAAGCTTCCTTAGTATTTGGGTTATTCTTCGCTCTCTTTACTTCTGCGTCATTACACGCAACATAATAATATTGGAAAATAAACTATTTATTATTTAAATTCTTGTCATTATGACAAGTGCTTCATTTAAACAAGTGATTGTTTTAGAACAATTACCAACGGTGAATTTAGTTTCTGCAGGAGGTGAATGGCGTAGATAACTAAAGAATTAAAAAGAACGAATATTCTACCATTTACCTAAAAGTTCTGTTTTTCTTTTTATCATGTCGTTTTGTCATTTTATCATCATTTATATAAAAAAAGAAAACCGTAACCGTAGTCTTGTTTTTCCTGAAGTGACAACAACGTTTCTATGAAGATTTTGTTGTAAGCCAAGGCTAGTGATTTTCATATGCCACTGTGTCCACAGTCACAGTGCTTGCTTTTTACTAACACTACAGAGTCCCTTCCTATATATTTTTTTAAACAACACTTACATGGCACTAATTTACTTAGCTTTCATATACTTAAGGTTTTTTTAGAAGAGTCACGAATTTTTAGGGTTTATTGTCTTGTAATATATTAAGACGTAACGTACTTGGAAACGCACCTTAGTTCAGACATGCCATAAATACTGATTATAGCGGGACAAAGCACCTGTGGCCGATATTAAACACGCGACAAAAGTACTCATACAACAAACCTCTTACTATGAAATCTCTCAAAATTGAAATAAAAAAAATGAGCAAAGATAGGTCTACTTAAAATTGGTTACAGTCTAAATACCTTGTTTTCTTTTTTTAATATTACGAACATCTGCTAAAGAAAAATATAACACGATTAGTTTTTAAATTTACATTATCGGTTTTGCAATTATAAGTCCTACGGGTACCCATACCAATGCTGCAGTTTGCCTCAGGTGGATTCTCCTGTCACGCACCAGCATACAATACTCGTACATACGTTTAATTTTTACACTCTCAGATCTGCTATGGTTTTGAGTATCGGTTGTTCGACAAGCTCATATTCTTCATGCAGTCTTTTATTACTCATATTATTCAAAACAGAAAAATACTTAAAAAAAATATTATACAAATTCAAAGAAATATACGTTTAAGTACAATGGAACAAATCCCAAATCCAATTACTTTTCTTGAACTAATTAAAAACAAAGCAAAATCCACTCGAGCGAGTTATAAAACCTCAAACAAATGTAACTTCGTACCAGAATCTTCAGTTGAAGTGGAATTTTTTCCTCGTCAAGCATTTCCACTCTCGCAGCGTTTAATACCTCTATAAAATCACGCCTTCAATAAGAATTGTGAGAGAAATAGAACTGCTATCGCTCGACCAGAAGTTTCCTTAAGCTGAGAGTCTGTAAACTAATCTACCAACTGATCTACAATGCAATCCGTCTGGACAAGGTTATTGCACTCGGTGACTCACAACCATTTCCACTACTATTACCACGGAGTTGTAGAATAGTGTTCTACAACTCCGTACATTCCGCTTTTATGAATTGGTTATGAGTTTACGAGGTAACTCGTCTATAGAGTACATTTACATATTAATGTTACCATTTAAAAATGAAATTAATGGTTTTAGATGTTATAGTAGAAAGAGCAAATAGGAAGAAGAAAGAGAAAAATAAGAAGTCCCTAAATCAAAACTTCTTAGAAAGTAAAACAGCCCTTTATGCTACTGCAATAAAATAGCTAATCGAGTTGTTTCTGCAAATTGCGTTCAAAGTTTTGCAAAGTACTCGTATAAGTGTCTATTTATTTATTTTTGAATTTTCTAGGTTTTAGTTTTTTTTTCTCTTATCGTGACGGCGAGCTGTCAGGTTGTGTAGTTCACTAGGTGATAGTAGAACACCAGCGCTTCTTCCTTAAAATTTCATTTTGCCAACTGCCATTTCTGACACCTACAGAGGTATGTGTTATTTAGTAGTAAACTTTATTTTGTATGTAATTTAATATTGTGTAAATCATTATAATACTTGTCTTCCTTTTTGTGTAGTATCCAATATTAATTTTACAAAAAATATTTCGATAAGCTTATATTTTGGGGTAAGTCCTAACTCTTATTAATGTGCAGGTCAGTTTGTTTGCTACGCTTTCAAGTAGACTTGCAACGAATAGTATATTCGGCAGTATACCGAATACCGAATATTCGGCGAGGCCCCTGACCGAATAGCCGAATATTAGGCAAAAGTATTCGGCTGGATTTTAGCGCCAAAAACTTGTACAGACGTGAATTAAATTATGTACCTGTTTTATGTACCAATGACTACTTAATAAATGATTATAAAAGAAATGAGAACCTTACCCTTCTAAATTTTGATTACCACAATAATTCAAATACATAGAATCCTCCATTTTTCCAATTCAGAAGATGATTATGTACCTGTGTTATGCACCAATGACTACTTAAATGATTATAACAGAAATGAAAATATGAATATATACGTAATCAATCGATTTTAATTTTTCATTTTACCAATTATTTCTCAATGACAAAATATATTATTTAAGTATTCGGTATTCGGCCGAATAATATGTAGATATTCGGTATTCGGCCGAATATAATAAAAGCAGCCGAATAGGCCGAATACCGAATAGTAACCGAATATTCGTTGCAAGTCTACTTTCAAGACATTCGAATTTTTGGGTCCAACTTGTTAGCGGTACAGTATGATGGAAGGAGTCAGGTTCCTGTCCTGAAAAGTTCTGTGTACTTTCCATCTGAAGAAAGGACTGTGCCAGAAGAATTTTGAAATTAGTTAAACCTGTTTAGCCGCGAGTGAAAGCGCACGTAGGAACTCGTGTACTCAAAAAATGGGAATTCCGTTTCGGGGTGAATAGAGTAGGATTCTTTTTTGTTTAAGATTTTGCTTGCTTTGATCGAGTAAAGTTCTATTTTTTTGAATTTCTCTGTGTTGTTGTTTTTAGTTTGATAATTGTCTATAATAAAGATACACGATTTACCTGATAATAGCGCCTCTCAACCTTGTAGAGTGGGAAGCGCTGGTCACTACATCATTATAATGCGGGTTGATACTACCGGATGGCGTAGTGGTAGGTGTAACGCACTGCTATTCCAAAGGTCGCGGGTTCGATTCCCGCTCAAGTCAAACATTTGTGTGCATGAAATTTAATGTTTGATTTGGTCTGGATGTTTCTATGTATAATATGTATGTATTTACACAAAAAAAGTATATATGTATTTATATCCGTTGTTTACGAGTAGTACCCGTAGTACAAGCTCTGCTTAGTTTGGGACTAGATAGTTAGAATATTAAATGTGGTTAGAATATTATTATTAATGATGTAGTGACCTAGTAGGCTAGCAGCGCTGATGATCACAGTCGGATTCCCCATTACGACATTTGCTAATAGTACAGTATTTTATCCTATTCTGCCCTGAAATGTGCATTCACATTAGAATACATATTCTAGTGACCTACATTTAGGTGTGTATTATTTTTATTATTATATACACATTCAAAAATACATTTTGGTACAAATTTTATTTATTTAACGACTATAATTACAATACTTAATGTAGCGTTTTATTCATGCTGATATTACAGAACAAAAAACAATTCCAAAAACTCCTAAAGAAAATGGCAACAGTTATGAGCTAAACAATTGGGAAAATGGGAAAAGGAGGAGTAATATCAATATCACTTACGCTACGCACAATGTAGACGGTATTGTTTGTCACAATGGATTGCTCAGAACAAAAGGATTGTTTAGGGTCACAGACAGCCATTATATATCGTACCTAGCTTTACTTCAAAAGACGTAGAATGGCAAAAATCTGAGTTCAGCCTTTTTTAGAATATTTACAGTATATCAATTACCATTGTATAACGGTTTGACTTTTAGAACAATTTTGATAATGATAATTTATGAGAGCCAAAGTGTAAAAATTAGTGAAATCGCAAATTTTAAGAAGGGCGCAATCCTAAACTTAAACACATAAAAAAACCAGTGACTGAAAACTCACCTTAGTCATATCGACCCGAATATCAGCTGTGTGCGTCGTTTACTAACCAACAATAATTTAGGTATGTAGGTATGCACGCGGAAACAAACATACAAAAGCTTAAAAGCTTCCGATTCTTTCCTGAACACCGTGGCTTTGCGTGACAAAGGTTTTGCGTGTTTTTAAAGTTAATTAGCATTATATTAAGTTCGTTTTGGGCCAGGTTAATGACCAAAATATTGTGATCTATAAACGGATTGAAAGGTAATTTTATGACAGCGCTAGTTAACAAGTTAGAAGTGAAGTAAATATAAAATAAAAATCGTGTTTATTACATCCATATATCAATCATTTTTGCTTAAAGACTGCAATATAAATAAAAATACTTAATTTGACTTTGCTAGAAATAAGCCTTAGGAATAAGTAAAAGTATAAATGTTAGTATAAGTAAAAGTTTAGAACTGAAAGGTGGTCGACATTTTTCTGAGAAATTTCTTAAGCAGCATTTTAGTGCCATTGTGGGGCAAAGTTCAAAGATGGCGGGAAATGTTACGCGCATGCGTACCTGTCTAAACAGCTGAGTGGCGTCCATATTGGATCGTAGACTCATGTGATCACCTTTACAACCATTTCATTTCATATCTTTGATTGTTTTTTATTACACAGAGTGTTCTGCATTATTTTACTCCTGTGTCAAGTTTTGATTATCATTACCATGTAATGTAGGTATGATATAATGTAAAAGAATAAAGGCAACTGATTTGTACTAAGACTTGACATGATTCAGATCCTCTTCAAGTTATTTTATAAACACTCATAAGAGATACACACTAACATTAGTAGATCAATAATAAACTAATTTATCAAAGATCAATTTAGTAATTTAATACACCATTACCCTATTTTATTAAATAATAATCGATAATGGATTATTAGTTTGTCAAAGTGGCTCCATGTGTATTAAAGTGGTTGTTTATTCTATAGTAGTACTGAATTCAAATTCAAAACCAAGTCTGTTATTGCTTTTAACGACAGAGACATGATTACAGACAAGTATTCTGTCTAATTTTTAATTCTAAAATTACTGGGCATTGAAAACATTATTAAGTTTTTCTTAGATTTAAATACATAGACAAAATCAAATTAAAAAAATACTTGGATCGACCAGAACAGACTTTGTTTGGATTCTGGTTTTGTGCTTTTGCGATCGATAAAGGTGATAATAAAGTGCAGTACTTACGGGTGATTGCTATGAATTAGATGGATCTGTTTTCTTCATTGACTGTCCACGTTTCTCAGCAAACTCCGCACTCAGTCTGTGTGCCTTCAAAGTGTTTGGTTTCGACATATTTACACTATCACTAACCCGTAAAACACCGAGTAATAAAATTGACTTGAATTTTATAACATAAACACTATTATTTAAAATACACACTTTCAAGCTTTAATAGAAATACGTTCGTTGTCACACTTAGGCTTAAGTACGTCTTATATCACAATGAATACGATATACCGGAACACATTTTAGCAGTGAAGAGCGATGCTTTCTTATCTAGAACCCAAATAAATTAATAAAGAGCTCCTATTGATCAAAAGTATTTTCTATACGCAACCGTAACGTTACCGCGCGCGTTGCTGTACTGAAATGTTCTGTAAATGACCACACCGACAACTTGAAGTTGCGATAGAAAGACGGATTTAATTTACGTTTAGTATTCTATTAAACTCTTTAAATAATAAGAAGAAATTCTTTTGTATATACAGGTATCGGGACGAAGTTGTGGAGTACCGTAGCTTGGTACATTGTAGTGAAGTTGGCCGTCGTAAGGGCGCATGCGTGATAGGGTCGCCATTGAAGACTTTTCTATTGTTGCCATAGCCAGACATTTAATATAAAAAAATGTTGTATAGACCTGCTATGAGTGTTTTTATATCAATATGTATTGTATTGCAACGCTATAAAGTTTACTATTATTTGATAGTTAAAGAGCCAATGTTATTGGGGTGCGTACTACATGGGGTAGATTCGGTAGGGTTATTATGTCATAGCTTGTGTTTTGTAGCATAGAGATTTGTATCGGATACATTTGATAATGTAGGCCGATAAGCTTTTGATAGATCGACCGTTGGAAATTGCACAATTCAAAATTTGTCCTGAGAACTTCAACGTTACGTATCAAAATGAAGCTGAATGTCGTTTGCCGCTGTTGGCTGCACTAAATCATATTATTGACATGCAATTTGAAGCTCTATTTTAATGAGATAAGATTAATAATTTATTCACAATTTAAAACTAATCGAGCATTTTGCCGCCTACTCTGAGTTAACTTTTTAGATCAGAATAACCACTGAATTGAATCAATCGATTTCGCAGGTTCGTTCGATTCTCACTCAGTTCATATTCTTTGGTATAAAAATCGGCATAAGTACACAGAGAAATGTCGAAAAATGATAAATATATAATAATTTTTAATGGAAAGTTAAGAATACCAAACGGGCCTTATATGGTGTTTACGCTTAGGTATTAGAAGGGAGATGAAAAGAAGCAGAGAGACACTTTTTGGGATGGAATCTGTCCCTGATTCACCAGGTACCTTTGGTGACCCTGCAGTGGTCGCCTATGCATGTGTTGTTTCTAGTAGTAGTCAAGCTAAGTGTTGAGATTTAGAGATCAGAGAAAAAATCCATGAGTTTTTTTGGTAGTTAAGTTCATGACCTTAAAGAAATTAAGTAATCCCAATATTTTTTTAAACATCTACATTTTTGTTTATTTGCGTGAGAAGCAAAATTATTATTGCACACCCTGGAGATACAAAGTATGGTGGCGTGTACTGAACATAGAACAATAATGTTTTAGCAACGTTTACCAATAGTAGGAACGCACCGATTATTTCAATTACGAAGTTTACCCTTTTTTTTCCTGTGCTGAGAACCACGAGAACCCCTTGGATACTACCACCCTATAGATACCCACCACAACAATTATTATAAAAAAGAGGGTAGACCCTCTTTTTTAATTGTTAAGAATATTTAGTCAAGATTTCAACCCTGTCATTTAATTTTTTCATATTTCAAAATTCTTAACCAATTATACCTATCAATTTAGAGGACTATGACGCTATTTCATGCAATCACATTTTTATAGGAAGCAAATGCTGTAACATTGATCATCACTAACGATCATGTATTGGTCCACCAAAAGATAACTGTATGCATGGAGTTCAATAGGTTACTAACCGCTGATAACAAATTCTAAATTCTACCACCCGGCCCAATACTTTTTCATTAGTTTATAAGGAAACACTTAGCTTTATAAATCATTTTTAACTGATATCATCAGTCCGCAGGTATTAATTGCAAAAAAGTAATTAGGACATTGAAGTAATTAGGACAACATTGCTTTGTTGGACTCCTGGCATGAAGCACATGCTAGTCAACAACGTATATTAAAAAAAAACTTTCACTTATTTCTTCAGTTACATTATTTTATTACTTCTTCAGTCAAAACTTCAGTTTACATAGATTGTTACCCCTTAAAAACATACACAGAATTTTCGCTAATTTTGAACGTAGGTTCTTTTTACTGTCTAAGATTATACCTCTAAAGAGGTTTCGGATCAAATGAGAATAAATGAAAACCAGAGTGTGATAAACTTTGCAGCATGATTTACACGTATTGAAGTCACTTGTACTTTTAAACTGATTATTACTTACTTTTATAGATTCGAAAATCATGTTACTATTGATAAAAGTTTGTTGATAAAAAAGGAGACTCGTGCTCAATATTATAAATCAGTCCAGACAAATTGAATTTATTATCATTGAGCTAACACAAATACAAACAGAAAGTTCTACAAATCAATTGAGGAGCATATATTCAAGTTACTTAACCCATGACCCCCTTTAAGTTTAAAGAATTCATAGTCATCGACATCAGAATAAAATAAAAACAAGCGTTGTCGCCCACAATCTTGGCAAAGGGGTGATAAAATGTCGCATCGTGGTCGAACAGTTAAGTTGCTGAGTCCCTACTCCCTAGTGGGTCGTCACTCAAGAAGTGGTTCGGATTGTGATCACGTTCTCATACTAAACTCGACTAGTAAACATCCTTTTGCGACTACTCAAAACAAATGATTATGTAATAACAATGAATTTTTGATCGAGTCTTTGATTTAAACTGTCAATGGAAGCTGTACTGCACTGAAGTAAACTTTTTAACTGATATAATCTATCGATAATTAACCATTACTAAGTACTTCTCTGAAGGTTTGGACGGTATGTAAAGTAAGAGAGAAAGAAAGAACGTGTCAAGCATGGAATACATCAACAGCCTTTAACAGGTCTCTGCTGGACATAGGCCTCTCCTTAGAAAGGAGGTTATGGCCTACTATACCACAAGCATGGGATACAACTAAAATAATATCAATTCATAATACATATGTTGTATTACTATACATTTTAACATTTAACATTTCATAATCCTGGCTAATATTATTATTAATTGTAAAACGATTTCATCATGTTTGTTGACCGACCAAATCAGATAAGATAAACTTAAATAGCTTTTTTTAATAGATTGGCGCCAATTTTTTTTTAAATATTCTTCGATGAAGATATTAGTTAGCCTACTTAACGTAACACATTATAATTATATACGTATATAATGGATACATTGTATTGGTGAACTAACAGAGTAAGGTCAAGAACTAATTAAAGCATTAAAACTTTAAGATTCTCGTTTTTGATGGTATGAGAATACTTATATTATAAACCCTATCCGGGTTACATTTATATGGTATATAGGGTACTTAAAATTCCCTGGGAAACGCAATCTTCGAGAATTGCCAAGTCACAATCTGACGGCATAGAAACAAAATGCGACGTTGTATAAATGACCGGAATGCCAAACGCTTCAGTCGAAGTTACTTGAGACAATGGTTAAATCTAAAGTTCGAATTCAATTCTGATCATATTTATGACCGAATTTAGAATAAGAGCGACATTTTGTGGCAAGTCAAGTAAAGAAGACAAAATATATACGTATGACCGAACGTTCTGAATTTACCTAAATACATAAGTATGCGGTTTTTTAAACCATTTAGCATTTTCTAATGGACGTAAAAAAAAAACTCTTCAGTTTCTACTGTGTTTTTTACTTCAAAACAAAAACAGTAACCACTTTTTATCTGTATACAATATAAAAAAGACAATGAGAACCAATAACACAGTTTACTTACATTCTTTCATACATAAGTTAAGTCTAAATATTTGTAATGTCTTATGTGCTAATTTGTGAACAATAAAGATATAAATAAATAAATAAAATAATCCGCAGTTGATGAAAACTTATCCATAAAGCGTAAAGCGAATTGCATCTCGTACAAATTAATAACAAACAGGGCTTACGAGTGAGTCATCATTTTGAAAATCAATAGTGGGCATCCCCGCCTCGATCTATACACACTTGTGTACTTTTGTGTACTGTGTACTCTACGGCTCTCACAATGCAGTACGGTTGGGAAAAGAGCCAGCATTGTGAAATGCATTGCAGAGGTTTAAAATGTTATGTTGACTTTTTGTCGTATTTTTTAAATGAAGTTACTTGATTAAAATGTTTTTAATAATAAATAATTATTTGTATACTCTAATTAAAAGTTTTTAATGAAAGTGGAAAAATAAAGACTTAGTTTACGTCACGAACTTTTTTGTTTTTGCTTCATGTGGCTTTTTTCTCGAAATGCATACATACATAAACCGAAATCTTTCTCCTTTGAGGTAAAAGATCGCATATCCTCCCTCCTTTTCTTACATTCTCACGAGCTTCCCCTACCGCCATTCCGTCATTAAATTCGTCTTCTTTTCTTTCTGTAGAATATCACCTATTTGATCACGGTATGTTCTACGTTTTACTGGATATTACACAAAATCTACTAACGTTCGCCTTATCAACTCCTTTTGTCATTTGCTCCTCTTTAAAGCCTTACTGCTTCCGAATATCTATATTTCTGTTTCTATCAACGTATCTTCCTCCACATAATGTACTTCGCATGCAATGATCTTGCACGGATGGCGTAGTGGTTTCAGCGGTCGCCACGCCGTTTACTACTATGCCGAATGTTGTGGATTCAAACCCCACATGGGACGACACTTTGTGTGATTCACAAATTATTGTTCCGAGTCTGGGTGTTCTTTGTGACCGTTTCATGTATGTTTGTAAAGTCCCCCGCGACACAGGAATGTATTCCTAATGCGGGAGTTGTCTTTTAGTAAAATAAATTAGTACTATTACGATTGCTATTACAACCTAATGCCTTCAAAGTTTTAATTCACAGCTCTGTCTCTAAATCAATGCCAACGAAAGAATTGCAACACTTATTATAAAATAAAAACATTACCTGAAATTCTAAAGCGTTATGTTCTGCTTACGGTACATCACCCCACCCATAATCTCGTCCCCGTATTTCTCTGTCAGCAATTGTCAGCGTGTATTCCAACAAATGTCTTCAATAGACCCCACAATTTTATGACGTGGCCGCCTAAATGACCCCATTTAAGCATTTCATATAAGCCTCGGGGAGGAGGAAAACTCAGTCGGAAAAATACTTGGTCTTTTAACATTTGTGGTTTGAACATAATAATATATTATATATATTGGAAGTGAAAAAACGCTTAGTCAAGGCAATTACGAGTGTTAGAAGTAATAGAAATCATATTGTTTCATCTAATATTTGTAGGTAATTCTTTTAAAGGGTTTGATAAGAATACGACATTGTGTAAAAATTCAAAACGGCTGGCAAAGAAATTTTAGAAAATTATTAATAGAGTAATGGCTATGTTAGATGTTCATTAATGTATTCGTACTGTACCAGTACGAATACATGGCGAAGACGGCGATGTGGTCACACAGCGACAAAGCCCTTTAATAAAATAAAAAAATGCGATCATATTAAAAATTATCTCTTAAAAACATTGTTTTTGTTTTGTTTTTTTGAAAAGACAACTCCTGCATTAGGAATATATCCTGTGTCGAGGGGGAATTTACAAACATACATGAAACAAACACAAATATCAACATGACTCAGAACAACAAAATTTGTGGATTACACAAAGTACTGTCGCTATGCTAGGATCGAACCCACGACACTCAGCGCAGTAGGAAGCGGCAATCGCTTAAACCACTACGCCATCCGTGCAGTCAAATTTACTTCTAAACTGTACAAAATAAATACAATCTAAAGAAGTATGACCGAATTCAGACGGTCGCCTTCAATTCTTTGAATAAGTCAAATGTAGCACACTATTCAATTAAAAGTTAAAGAATAATTCCACAAAAATTTAAAAATAACTAACTTGTATACGAAAACATAACACATTGTTATAATTGAATACTGAAAATGTTTATATATATGGGTCTGAAAATACATTTTGGCCAAAAGCGTAATTACACTGGGATTCCATCGTACCGCAAACGTTCCGATTTTTAATTAATTTATTGAGTACGGGTGGTATACCAGTAAGTACACACGGCGAATGGAATACCAGGTCAGGTTTACATGTGTGTTATTCCGGTTAGTATAATATTATTATACGTTTACATGTATGTAAATAACTCCAAATAATTCGTTTCTGTACTCGTACATTTGCAAATTGTTATTGTTTTAAAATCTTTATCAATTTCTCTAGTAAAAGTTCAATAAAATGACAGGTAGGTACTTCGTATCTGATCAGGTATTTTGTAAGCCGCGTGTACATTCCATGCTACAGTTACACGGGCGTCATTTAATTATTGCTGCCGCGGTTATACTGGCACAATGCTTTTGCAATGTGTGTATGGCTCCTGTAAACGTAATGCGTTTAAAGGTACGTTTAAGGCCAATATTTTTACTTTTCGTCGTTAAAAGTCTCGGATTTTCCGACAACAACCAGTAAAAGTTACAGACATGCGACCGTAACGTGCTCCAGTTTTTGCTGACACTCCGGAATTCATCCGTATCAAAATATCCGTTTTGTTTAACTCTCAAATCCAAATTTACGTGATGAACTTTTCTTGCTTTTGCTTGTCATTTAAATATCCAATCGTAATAATCAAAATATCGCTTTCCTTTTTCTATTTCAATTTACTCTAATTCTGTTGGCAAAACATAGGTTTAATACGCCTCTGTTAGCCACCTTATTCTCAGATATACAGGTTTGAGTCGAGAGGACCTAGAACCCGCACATGTTTAGGAAGGCTGATGGAATTTAAAAACCTCATGATTTTATATAGACATAGAAAAAAGGTCTTTAAATTAAATAGGAACTTGAGAGGTGTGTAGGTGTAACGTACAACTACGTTATTACTTTACTGGCAACTACTTCGACATCACCTTCAGAGCTTTTTAACAGTTTTTTGTAATTACTTTTAGGTATATTTTTGTGGATAAGTTCGGTTCTTAACAAATTTAATACAAAATTTAGTAAAATTGTTTTTGGGAACTTAAGCTGCGGCGGCTTATTGAGAGAAGTTATAACAAAACAATATGAATTGACAATAAAACTGGCTCAATTTTATCCTGCTATAATACCTATATGTCTATTTGAGTACCCGGGGTGACGAAGGTCTTTGACAAACAAAGGCGTTGGCACGACACAACATGGATGACTTTAATGGGACCTTTTTGCCAACAGCACTGACTTGCACATCTGATTCTTGGGGAGAAAGAATTTGAGATTAAAAATCTGTTTTATTGAATAAACGGAGCTAAGAGTTGTAAGGGTACCTTTTAAAAAGTGATTAATTGAAGCTACGTTGAATAAATAAAATAAGTTGTTTATACTTGGGTAAAATAACACAAAATTTTGATACAACTACAAAAGCACATTTTAATGGAAACTTAAATTAAAGAAATTCGATTATCTACCTCTTAACTAGACCATAGACATAGCTTATTTGGTTTGTTTTGGGTAGTCTAACAAACTGAACTTGCTCATGTAGGTACTGCGCCATGCCCCCATGACATGAGCAAGTTCAGTTTGTTAGACTACCCAAAACAAACCAAATAAGCTCAAACTCGTGGATGTTACTAGTGGCCCCTGAAGAGTTCTCCTATCCATCACCTGGCTCTATTTTTTGATTGTCTCTAAGATGCCAAATTATGCTAACAGCATTCTAACTACATAATATGTACATGCAAAGTTTTGTTTTGGGTGACAATTAGAAATAGGTTATAATTGACTTCATTCCTCCAAGATTAGTTCACATAGAAACTGACAAGTGAATCCATTCCAGTTGAGAAAATAGTGACGTAAAGATAATCCCGCAATCAGGTTCCAAGAAATTTTTGGAAACTTATGGGGCTTGATCGATGTGACACTCAATATTGTGTCACTATTTTCTTAACGCGAATTAATAAAAAGGGAATAGTTGAATAGTACATAAATTTGACATATTGCAAAGTTAAGAAATCTTAGCCAGGTTAGTCTATGGATAGGTTCATTCTTAATACGTTGGGACTCCTCCGTGCCTCGGAGAGCACGTTAAGCCGTCGGTCACGATTGCCATACGAACATCTGTGGCTAGTCCTAAAAGTCCAACAACATAATAATATTAATAATATTCTACCACATTCACACAACGCCATCTAGTCCCAAACTAAGCAGAGCTTGTACTATGGGTACTAGACAACTGATATAAATACATATATACTTTTTTTTTGTAAATACATACTTATTATACATAGAAACACCTAGACCAAATCAAACATTAAATTTTCATGCACACAAATGTGAGCGGGAATCGAACCTACGACCGTTGGAATAGCAGTCCGTTACACAAACCACTACGCCATTCGGTCGTCAAACCGTACTAATCGTAATCGTACAGAACTTCGAAATCGCCTAGTACTTGGGTTATGGAGGTCTGATTGCAGTAACTCCACGTAAAAAATCGAAGTTTAACCTTGTCGTAGTAGAATTAAAGCCGACACCAACCTAGTTTGGAAAATACCATAATTAAATAAAAGGAGTTAGATGGATGTAAACCTCACATAGTAACTGTCTGAAGCTTACGTACACCTTACTACATTTTAGTTTAGTGAGTTTCATCAAGTAGGTACAACAGTAGCTAAGTAAATAGGTAGTTAACTGAAATTTGTAATTGTATGTTTTATTTATATTTACCTTATCTTCCGCTTCCTCCGCTCTCCCTTCAGCTTCCAGGACCCTCTGCTCGAGCTCCGAGAGCTGAAACAATTACAAACATAAATTAATGTTAAATATTATACTAATATTACTTTACATTAATAGTGAAAAAATTGGGAACGGATTAAGAAAAAAATTGGTATAGGTACTTAAAGACGGTATAATTCAAACACGGACTAATGAAATAAAATTAAAACTTAATAAAAATAGTTAGAACTAGAGAATCAGGCGTTCACTGGTACATAATTACTTGAAACTTTACAATGATACCTCTCACGCCATCTGTTGGTAAGGAGAATAAAACAGATTCGTAGAAACGTCACAGGATAACTTCGTCGCACATGAAGCGTTTAGGAGAGCTCGGGTACTACGTAATACCACGACCACCCACTAGATGGCGTTGTTGAACTGTAAGTATTTTATTGAACCACGTGGTCTAGGTTACGAAATATAACTTGTCCATATATCCACCTATTTATCAGGGAGGTTGTAGAAATGGTATTATTGTTATGTAAGAGAGAGTATTCGTGCGGTTTGTGGAGCGGGGGCGGCAAATCGGCTCCCAAAAGGGTGTATGCCACTTGCAAAATGTTATAGCAGTGATATATGTTCGTAAGACGCGATTTGGATTGTATTCGAATGGTTTATTTTGCGACTATGAAGTGGGCTATCCCTATTAGAGATTCATACACAGGCATACTATGCATTTTAGATAACCTTAGTAGCTAAAGGCATTATAATAAGGAAGGTATTAAAAACCGTTTGTGACTTTTGTGTGAGTTACAAGAATAGGCAAAATAGCCAATTTGCAAGTAACTAGTAATGTTAATAAACCAAATTTTTTTACTTATTTACTAATAGACTTCAAAATATAACTGAAACTTTGTATGTATGTTCTGCGGTTATTGTTGAATGTTTTCCGAAAGCTGCATTCCTTTTTTGCTAGAATATAGATATGATTCTAGATTCTATTCTATAGTCATAAAAAAGTATAAATAATAATACATGTATTTGTAATTAAATGACTATTCATCCCGTGGGTGTTGTAAGAGCCGACTAAGGGAGCAAACTAAGCAGGACAACAGCACTGCAAAGAGAAGGAAAACTTGAAACAAACCCTATACCAACCCGTCTGGCCAGCGTGGTATAGTAGGCCAAAACCTCCTTTCTAAGGAGAGGCCTATGTCCAGCAGTGGACTAGTATAAGCTGTTGATGATGATGTGATGTCTATTTATTTAATTAGATGACTTTTCATATTATATTATATACCATTGTATATTGTATATAATATAATATAAATAGTCATCTATCAGTCATTTGAGGAGACAATAATTTTAAAAGGTCACTTGAAATGTTACTAGACAAATAAATACACTATTCACCTTGACATTACCTGACATAGAAAGAAATATACGTCAATACAGTGATGGCAGGTGACAGGCAAAGATGGTGAGGCATTTTCTAGTACCCAAATGTGTGAAGGCAAATCAAATATTTTAGTTGTCGTAAGTCACTTTTCTATACATTTTGAACAGTAACTACAGCTGAATGTAGGACATTAAAAAATATAAAATTAAAATACATAACCGATCTATACCGTCAGAAAGTATGGTATGTTATTAGTATTCTTAATTTACGTATAAGTATTATAAATATTAAAGTGCACACATTCTTTCGTTTAATTTTTTACCAAGGACGTTGTCAGACCATAAAGATTAAAAACGGAACATGAACTGAAGAAACCTTTAGACTTATGCTACAACTATAATGCCTAGCGCCTGTTTTTTAAATTCCTATTTACATGATTGTGTGACATTCGTTGAATACAAGAGGGAGGTCCCTTTGTTTTAACGAAATATGTAAAAAACTGACTAGGCATATGGTAAAAGTTAACGCAAGTGAATACGTAAAAACCTCGCACGAGGCACACAGATTGAATATTAATTTTGACGGAAAATTTAACTGCTGAAACCGTGGATAGCATATTAAAGCAATTTGAACCCTACGCCACGCAATTTGTCTTTAATTATTGGATCGTTCAGGATTGGGGCGGGCCTGACCGCCTGAATAGTGGTCAAATTCTTAACACTTCTTATTACATAATAAGAAGTGTTAAGAATTTGACCACTATTAAAACTAAGTTAGGAAATTCTTTTTCTAAGTTCACGCTACTTCTTTAATAAAACAGTAAATAATTTGAGAAATAGCCATTATTTCATAATCTAACTAAGTAAGACCATTGAAATACCTTTTAATAAACTAAATTTAATAAAACATAACGATGATGGAGATGATCATAAAATTAGACGCCAAGGAATGTTTTTAATCTAATCATTATTTTATGGACACATTAAGAGCCATATTTTTATAAAGTTAACCGACTTAAGTTACAAAGATCATAGCTTTTCTCCTGCAGTACAGAATAAAACCATCTCAGTCTCTTTCTCTATGATAATATTTGCCGAATGTAACACAAAAATTTATGTGATAATCATATTTATAAAGTAGGTACTAGACGTTAGTTGGGCTCACGTTAAATTATAGACTTAACCAATTCAGAAATGCCTCTGAAACTTGTCTGTAAGTGATTTTTTTAAGATGCACTCATACACACACACCCTGCGTCCTTGTGTGTTACGTATGTGTGATACAGTCGCGTATCACACACGGATAGCATAGTGGTTTCAGCGGTCGCCACGCCGCTTCCTATTTCACTGAGTGTTGTGTGTTCGATCCCAACATGGAATGACACCACTTTGTGTGATCCACAAATAGTTGTTCTGAGTCTGGGTGTTCTTTGTGTCTGTTTCATGTATGTTCCATGCGACACGGGCTATATATTCCTAATGCGTGAGCTGTCTTTACAAAAAAATGAAAAAGGTACAGGGTATCCGTGTGTGTGTGTATGAATAAATTCACGATGATTGGTAAAGTGGTGAAAGTCTGTAAGCCTCCTTTCACGAGCCAACTACGCAATAAATAACAACGAGCGAACCTTATGGTAGTCGCAAGATTATGATGTGTAACATCTAGCCTCTCGCTTACCATCTAATGGCCAATTCTAGCACCGCGGTCACTCAGTTATTGTTACACATTTCCGTCCCTTTACACAAAATCATTCATCATTCCAGACAAACGAGAGAAGAGGTGTTACACATCGAAAAAACAAACTGATTTTCGCATTTATAATATTAGTTATAATAACTCAACAATTTTTACAACAAATATGTTCTATTTTATGATTTTATTTATACAGTAGCCGAGAATTTCCTTTGGAGAGTTAAAAGGTTGGTTCGAATTTGATTTATTGCATGCTCTCGAGGTCTTCCTTTGACAGTCGTGTTCGCAATCTCGCTGCGACATACTTTTATTTGCCTCTTCGTTACTGCTAAATTTTGTTTATATAAAGAAATAAAGATTATTTACTTCAGACTTGGGACTAGCTAGATAGAGTATACGTCATTTTGTCTGGAGAAGTGATCGTTCTTTTAAGCACGGTTTTAGCCCGTCTGTTCATTGAAGCTTAACGAATTTTTAACGTGGATGGAGAGTATTTAGTTGATTAGTGTTTCGATCTGTGCACTATCCTTAAAGAGCTTTTAAACCCATATCTTTTTTTTTATCAAATTTTTTTAGTAAGGTGATAGAATAGCTTTAGAAATTAAAAAAAAAATCATAAGAATGAAGTCGAAAACCAAATGATAACCTAGGTATGAAAAAATTGAATATTACTTGTTATAAAGTTAAGAATAAAAAAGTACTGTTAAAAAGAGAAAAGTTAAGTCTAGAGCAAAAAAAAAAAAACAATTAGGTAACTATAACTAGGTATATAATGCAATGCCGGTCACAGTTACTTAATAATGTTCTTCGTAAATCTGTAATTAGTATTTAGGTCATCTAAAGTAAGCTCACTACTGTGGTTAGTACTACATAGCTGCAGAATATGGAATTACATATTGTGAAACGATTACCTACACCTACAAGCATAATGGGTACATTTAGATTATGATTGTGTGATTCAGAATGAGCGTCAACTGTAATTATTACGGTATTAAATAAGATCAATTAGCTTTTCGGTAGTTGATGTGTCTTGGAAGTTGAAACTAGCTGTGTACTTAATATATTATATTAGATATAGTTAATAAACTTAGTACCATTTAACAAGAAGAAAGTAAAACTAAGTCCGTTTACGTAAATACACAAATAAACTTGTTATTACTGCAAGTGTTAAAATATACAATTAAAAATCAAACAAAATAAAATCAATTTATTTTCAAGATCCCTGACATACATTTGAATTTAAAACTATTTAAAAAAAGCTAGCTTAACTATTAACTTATTACTGTAGATCTTTGTTTGTCGTATAAATGTCATATTTTTAAGTATTCCCCGAGATTGCAGTACAAACCGTGTCAATACGACCCTATTCCATCAACCCAATGTTTACGACTTCTAACTACACAAGTATAGCACGTGACTTCACCCGGGGCCACATATCACCACTAAATCGACGTAATGGTGCACCAAGCTTACATACGACCACTCTATTTGACCTCCACAACAGTGATATACACTTCAATTCGTTACAATTTCAGAGATCTGTCTAATTTGGACAATGTGTATTTATAGCTCAATAATATGTCACATTCGGGTCAGAGCCCTGACAAGTTCTCTTGAAGAGTAATGTCAATTTTATTGACGTATGCCTCATATCAAAACTTAATGGAGTGTTAATATGAGTTTAGACTTCTGGGTTCGGTCTGATATCTTGTTGAAATGCCTACAGATAGTCCAATGTTGGAAATAAACGAGCAAGGGTCTGGTACTAATTGATTCTGTTTTGTTGACATACGGACTGAATTTCGCTATTATATACACACTTAAAAATTGTTCCTTATTTTATGCATGTTTGATTAGGGGTTTTTCGCAAAATTAATCTCTTTTAACAAGGAGTAATTTTAAAGTAATTTGAGACTGCACGGATGGCGTAGTGGTTTAAGCGGTCGCCACGCCGCGCCACTTCCTACTACATTGAGTGTTGTGGGTTCGAGCCCCAAATGGAACGACACTGTGTGATCCACAAATTGTCGTTCCATACATGAAACGGACACAAAGAACACCCACTTTCTTTGTGTCCGTTTCATGTATGTTTGTAAAGTCCCCCGCGACACAGGATATATTCCTAGTAGATCTCTTTTAAAAAAATAATTTGGACGCTAAAATCATCAAACTCGTAAAATACAAAGGCATATTATTCCATATCCATACATGACTAGATAGACTAGATAGATGTTATTCCATTAGGCTATCAGATAACCCTATGGAATAACAAAATACATAAAATAGGAAAATATTTTATTACTTCGTAAATCAATAACCGCTGAATGAAAAAAATGTGTTATAATGATCTCCAAAGTGTTCCTCTTTCTATAAAAGAAAATTATGAGAAAACAGTTACAAATAAAATCCTAATCTCATCGTCGGAAAATTTAGTTCATTAACTATTTAAACTGATCATAGTGACATTTGGTATGCACGTTTTCAAAGGTAAGTACAGAAAATGAACATATTGTATCTTTCAACCAGAAAAAATATCTATTTCTGAAGGAAAGAAAAATATTTTTACGCCAGCGAAGCCGACGGCAGAAGCTAATGGTAAAACATAATCAAGTCGTCTAGCTACTTGTATGACTTAGGCGTATTGAAGGATGGTTGATAGGTTAGTTAATAATAAAAAACTTAAAACTCGTTGAAGGCTTCACACTTTTATTAGTTAGAAAAAGAAAATACGCACATGAACATTGAAGCATCATAACTTTTAAAGATTGTCCATTTTAAATTTAAAAATCGAACATACCATAAACAGTACTTATCGAAGCATGGTAACCCAAAATAGGGATCATATTCCCATTTCATACACTACCAAACAAAATATCGGTTCATGTCGGCCAATTTCTTGCTTCAAGGCGCGCAAAAGGAAGGCTGTCTACAAACTTACAAGCTTAGACATCAAACAGCCAGTTAGGGTCATTGATGCATCAAATCAAAGTGATGTTTCAGAGAGAATTATGTGCCCAAATATTAAGACGTTTGATATTTCTAATTGTGTAGGGATTCTGTAATAAAGTTATGTTTGTTTAGGCAAAATTGACTTTGGTAATGCTGAGTAGGTATTTTATGAAGGTAGTTTAAGTAAAGTCAACATTCCTAATGTTAGTGAGTGTTATGTAATTTCAAGTTCTCTGAATTAGAGAGTGTAATTGCTAGCCCTTTCGAGCGAATTCGAGTACAGTTATCAGAATTAATGTTTGGTTTTTTTTTTCAATTTAAATTTCAAGGAAAAATTTAACCATTAAGGGTTGATAGCTAAGAGTATACACAAGTATTACAATACATCATGATTATGCCACTGAAGTCGGTTGATATTTTTTTGAAAGTTAATTATTATGCTCTATGTTTGAATGGCTAATTATATTAAACAGCGCGAATTCAATTTTTTCCTTTTATTTGTACGAACTTGTACATCGTTGTTTAATACGGCTGTCAAGGAACTCTTAAAAGTATTTTGATTAAAAATGTATTGAAATATTGAATTGATATATTACAAGCATTTCAATAATTTTCTTAACATCGCATCGTTCACTTGCTCCCTTCCTATCCAAACTTATAGAGTATACTCCGTGTGGTCGTGTTCGAATGTAGCAATTTTCTGCATCGCGACACTTAGTGAAGATTTCAACTGTGAATTGAGAAATTTTCCACTGGACTTGAACCTTTGAAGCGGTGCGTCAATACGGAACCGCTAGTACGTTTTACAGTTGGTAGTTTTTTAGCTACCAGATAGGAGAGAAGTAAATTATGGAAGCTTCAATGAGTTATTGAGTCCACAGGTTATATTTTTGATTAAATTAATACCTTTGGACTATAGTCATAATTTATGAACCAATTTGTTTAAAAAATACCTGTTTAAAAAATACGTACAATAAAAACTATAGTAAATATGTATAATGCTTTACTTCTACTGCATTACAAGTGTCAAGTTCTAACAATGACGGGACTTTAAAAGGGACATAAGATCAAAAGAAACCATTTTGTTAAAAGCTTTACATTGTGACGTTAAAGGCACTTAGAAAATACAAATCGCTACAAGAAAAGATAAAAACTTAGGTAGGATTTATTTCGAGGCTTTGGGATAAATGTACCTGTCATTAATTTGTCGAACGAAAGTAGAATCTTCGAAAAGCGAGGGAAATAACTATTTCATAGATGGGTTTCAATTTTTTTAGAAGATTAAAGTTTAGAAGTGGCCACAAATTTTCTATTAATTGGCGTTACATCGACATACATACAGTGCCGAAATTGACAATGCATGAGTGCCAGTAGACCTTTGGGTGATACAGATGATGTTTGTGATACTTTACTAATCATCTGCTGGACATAGTCCTCTTCTTAAAAGGGAGGTTCTAGCCTGCTATACCACACTGGCCAGATGGGTTGGTATAGGGTTTGTTTCAAGTTTTGCTTCTTTAAAGTGCTGTTATCCTACACAGTTTGTTCCCGGCTCTTACGACACCCACGGGATGAATAGGGGTGGTGACACTCCGTATTTTTAATACGCCACCACACGGACACGGTGTGTGAATGACTTAACGAATGTGTGTTACAAAAATTATCCTGCACACACAGATACACTCGGTATACCAACAAATAATTTACATACTATAAATTAACATAAAAATATACCAAAATCATACCTTTTCTGCTATAAGTTAGGCAACATCTCTGGCATGCAAGTAGATTTTGTCCAACTTATACTTTCAAATGATCACTTCATTGGCAGATAAATTAATTTTTTTCTATTTTATTATGCTCTAATTTTAATGAGATCCTATAGAAGATAGCAGAAGTACATTATTTCTGCAAGTAAAGAGAGTTGATAGAACTCCCTCACTGGTGGAGAAAATGTAGAATCCCACAGCCGCTAACAAGCAGCTTAACGTTTGTTAACTTGTTGTACATTAAAATCAATAAAATAATTTCAATGATACAGTTTGGCGACAATAATTACTGACAAACAAGTCCCAGGGGTAACCTATCATTTGCTAGAGTTAATACAATTGGACAAACTAGTTGCGCCATTGCAGTGTAGTAGACCAGTGATAAAGTAATTATCGCCCGTACAATTAGTGCTGCATTAATCAATCATATTAAAGATGGTCTAATTGCAGTCTCGAAGTACTACTGGCAATCGCAAGAATAATTGAGAGGGTAAAATCTTAAACCTTAACATTTATTATGCAAAGCTAGCAAAGATTTGTTTTATACTTTAGTACACATTGCTTTTTAATATGATTAGAGATTAATGAACCTATTAACTTGCATGAACATTTTTATAAATGATATTTGACTATGCTGCAATAATGAATATTATAAATAGTTGTAAAGTAGTTTGATGCAGCAGTATGTTATGTTATGCATTTGAAAAAAACTAACCCCACGCCCCATCAACCCGTATTGAATATTAAAACGAAATCAAACTCATCACTTCTATTGAATCCAACACACATTTTATAAACCATGCATCAGTTCCAACCAAAGCACTTATACATCTATTATCTTCAATTTACCTTAAGCGTAACATCTTATTTCACCGCAATAAACGCTCTATAGCACCGTAAGACGTCCGTCCGCCGCAATGGCCGAGCAATAAATGATCCCGGTGGTGCAACGCGACACGTTCGCGCTCAAATATTAACAAACTACCTGCTTTATAGCGATTCAAATGTACCGTTTATTGCCACTGTAGCGAGATTCTGCGAATGATGGCCACTATTTTGATGTATATTTGAGTCGCTGTTGGGTTGCCTTGCAATATAATTTATTAAGTTAAAATACTTATTCAGATTACGTGGTTAGACTGGTTGACTAACTAATATAGTATATGTATGAAAAAAACTTTCAAATCTTGTTTTATGTCTAACAATGTCTTATTTTTAAACAAGAACATATTATCATGTTTTCTTAGGCGTAGTTAAGCTCAACACATTTACAAAATAACAATACTCTGTTTCGTATCGTAAGCCATCAGTGTTATGATATGGACACAGAAAAGAATATACCTAATTTGTACAACTCAAATCATTTTTTGTTCAGCAAACGTTAGTTTAATCCCTAATACATATTTATATTAATAACGAAGTAACACTTTAGTGCCATTCGTGAATGACGCTATAAAACTATTTACTTGAACGAGGCTTTAAAATACCATTCGGGTTTGGCTTCAAAGAGACTTTGGTATAAAATAGCCAAGTTCGATTAAATATTTCCTCATAAAAACTAGTGCGGTCCGTGAAACTTCCATTAAAGGAAAGTTGCTAAACAAACTTTGCATTTTAAAGTCCATCTAAATCTAGGTGGTTTAAAGTTGATAGCAATTGGCTTCTAGCATGAAGGCAGTTATGTTCCAGCTATAGGGATAATATAAAAAGTTTAGGTGTTTTACGTACTGTAAGTAGATAAAATAGTTATTTTTCACAATGTGGTACAACATTTTTGAATTCTATAGTCCAAGAGCTTTCTTTACAAAATGTGCCAGTATTCCATGTTTTGTTTCGTTTAAGCGGCAAAATGTTGTCATTAAATTAATTATGAAGTTATACAAGTAGATATCTACTTATCTATGTTGTATTTTGATTACAATTTTTACAATTGAAGTACAAACATTACATTACATCTACTTACGGTTTTTGTGCGGCGTACATCGCAATAAAATCGCAACGCAACTGAACGCAAATGAATTGCTATGTAGTTAAAAATAGTCTTGAAAATCGTATATTTACATTATTCTTAATCTTATGAAGTTGCTCAAATCATGCAGTCTTTGTTTCGGACATGGTTATGGAAAGTATTTCGATGTCCAAAAAAATTAAAAGTTATTTACTGCAAAACTTGTGATAAATTTGTATAGTACGGGGTTTTTAAATACTTATTACTTTCAATTAACTTGTTTTTTAACCCGTTTTCAACATATTTTTATACGAAAAAGGCAAGTGTATTTTACTAAACTTTGACATATATTTTCCTTCTAAACTTTGTATAAAAATGTCAATAATTGTACCTTTTAGCGGGGCGAGAAATGGAAAAAAAATCTTTACCCGTAATATGTGAATCTGGAGCTTTGGTATGGCCGCCGCAACTGATCGCAGGGACTCCTTTCTGAACAATGTTCAGACCAGATACGTCATCCTCTCTTAATGGTCTAACTAGCAAAAGGTATTGGTAATCAACAGCCTACATTATCGTCTCAAACGTACGACGTAATTCATCTATTACTCATTAAACAATAACAAAATGGATGCAGTAGTGTAACGCCGAAAGAAAACAGTTTCGCTATTTCTGAAACTTAGTTAATCCGGCAAATCCCTTAGATTTTAAAACTAAGTGTTAGAATTTTCCAGAGCTTATTTACTTGCTACTATTAAAGGCTATAGTTAAAACGAATATCCAGTTCTGGCATTAAAACAATAGTCTAGGGAGTAAAGTTCTGGAAGAATGTCTCAAAAAGTTTTTTTATTTTTATTTTACGCGTACTGAGAGGAAGTTTCAAGGAGTTTTAAACTTGGAAAACTTCTTTGTGATTAAGTTACAAAAGAAATGGATCTATTTCTAAAGTTGGGACTTCGTGGTGGAATTCCTGGATTTTTAATGATACCTAACACTTTATTTAAATAATGATCTATCAGAATATATTACAGGAACCGTTCGGTGAATTTATGGTTTTCGTTCAAAGGGATTGTCTCATAAAATGCAAATATTTTATGAAGTAAAAATAACTAAACTGTAGTTTTTACAACAATGTTGGTAAATTAATTCTGCAGCATATACGCCACGAACCTATGTAAGAACAGCAAAGTGGAGCAAGATAGAGACGCTCCTTCAGTCAATGAGTTCTAATTTGAACAAAAAATTTCTGAAACCTACCTATGTTTAAAATGAAACAATTTAATTCTCAAATTTGACTGGACAGATACAATTTACTTCACTCAGATGTCCATTCATATGTTTCACTAGGGGACCTTAGTCCAGTATTTTAGCGCTTATTAAATTGTCTAATGTTAAAAAAGACACCAGTTTTAAGCTACAACATACAGCCCCTGACTCTGTTAATCTGTGTGATATATCTCTTAAATGTCACCTTCAATTGCATTTGTCGCTAGCAATTTTCACTCGGAAAGTTCTTTCTAAATGAATTACACCCACTTTCACCTGCACCGAACTCACAGGTTAAAATGAAGCTTGCAGTTGTCTGTCGACACATACTATATGTAATTGGACATAACAAAGCTTCGAATACCTGCTTTCTGTATTCAGTATTCTCCTGACCTCCGCAATTTTAGTCTAAACTTCGAAAATACCGCATGACTCTAGAACACGGCAAGCACGAAAATGGGACTCTTGCTAAATAGAATTCGCTTTTTGAATTTGAATTTACAAAGTTTGTACTCCTGAAATACGTTTTGTTACTCCGGATAATTGAAACGTCACGTTTATTTGGAATTGTATTTTTTAGGCGTTTTCTCTTTTCGTGTTCATAAATTTTAGGAAGGTCAGCCAAGCGTAAAGAATGTTAGCAGAAATGAAACGTAACTTTAGAAATTACTGCCAACATAAAAAAAACTCATTGTGCTTATAATTTTGGTGGCAGTATGTGGAGTATTCTTATTTTAGACTATGTATTTTATATATAGTAAATAGTATAGCTTATGTATTTTTATTGTAAAGAATAAATTACAATGTAAAGAAATCGCTTTATTAGTCAAGTAAATTAAAAAGTAGGGACTCGTGAGAGAGTAATGCTTCAGTACAAAATGGGCCTGCTCGACTCGAGTGATTTAGACTCATCAAAATAAATCAAATAAATGGTTAACTTCAAGGAGTTTAGGTACCTATAGCCACTAAAGAGTTATACTATCCATCGCCTGCCTTCAATATTAGATTAGCTCCAAAGCACAATATTACAACATCATATTCAGACTACATATAATACTTTTTTTTTCGATACGATGATTAAAAGTATTATTTAATTTATAACTGTCTTAGTGGTGATCATTCCACAAGACAACCTCTCCTAAAGCTTAGAGGTTCAATACTGCTGATGGTTTCACTAATTTGTAAAAATATTGTGGCTTGTACTTATGTCGGAGCATATATGTCCATTCTTTCAAAACCCATGTTTTGAAAGGTTTTATATGAGCAAACATGCCCACCATGCACCTTAATACATATAATAATTAGGACTACAATTAATTTACAAAATGACTTAACCCAACACATACTTGATTAATCTGTTACTAACAACAAAAGCTTCTAACAAACGAACAAACTTCTAATTTCACTATTACTGTAGCTGACATTCTATTTATGCCAGCAGAACTTTCAAAACTTGTATGAAAGCACAACGTGTATCTGACATTACCCGCCTAAGATCCCGCCGCCTGAGATTATACTAGGCACTATTAACGATGGTGCCTCCGCAACTTGTCAGGGTAAACTTTATAAAATCACTTTAGTTACGTTTACACCTGTGTAGGGTTAATGATTGTTTGAAGTCTCTTTAGTTTGTGTTAAGGTTGTCTATGGATTGTTATAAAGGTAGCGTATTGCATTAGAATTAGCTCACGTGCTGTTTTATCCATTACACAAAAACAAAAAAGAAGATGATTTTAAATTAATTTAACATTAAAATATTTCCTATCGGACGTATTCAGATTTTTATATTAGGGATTCAAAATATGTATTATTAAATTACTGTCAGATTAATTTTGTGGTTGAAAAAAAAAACCATCTTTGAAGCATGTTGTCCATCGTGTCTAAATTTGAGCTCAATCGGTGCAGAACTTTATGAGTTTTGAAGTGTACACAAACCAACATAACATTTTTATATACGAGTACATAGATTGCTATAATTTCTATGTTTGTGCCAGTAGTTTTACTCGTGATGGTTCCTAAGGATAGTGGTGTGATTTGGTGTCAATTTCCTTGGCTTTAGCTACTTTAGCTTTTAAATGAAAATTTAATTTCATGTTAAATAGAACGACTGGTAGTTCTAGAGATTATTACTGCATTAAATAAATAAAAAAATGCATAAATATTTTATTGTGTCATTATGTGTAGATCAAAATTTGAAATTAGGTCAGTATTAAAATTATATCAAACAGAGACGTCTTACTATCTCATGGATATGACATCACAGTATGGTAATAGAGAGTAGGCGAGAATCTTGAAAAAAAAACATTTCGCAACCTAGATTGGATAGCTTTATAATCTGTGATAGGAAGATTAGAAAGAGATATACATACTTTAAATGCGTTATTCGTCGTTGTCTTTTTACGTGACTATACTGTTTACGACATATTCATCATCACCATCAGCAGCCTTTACTAGTCCACTGCTGGAAATAGGTCTAAGGGTGTTATGGCTTACTATACCACGCTGGTCAGACAGGTTAGTAAAGGGTTTGTTAAAAGGTTTCCCTCTCTCTGCAGTGCTTTGTAGTGGGCCCTTGTGACTCCTGAGTTACAGACGTTCATGGGCGGCTATGGTCGCTTTCCATCAGGTGACCCGTCTGCTCGTCAGCCCTCTCTGACATAAAAAAAAACCAATGGAATGAATAGGAGTAGTGACACTCTGTGTTCTTAATCCGTAATCACACGGATACGACAAATTACAAATGTGAATAGTCATTAGTCATGATGAAAGGATCCGAATGAAGTGTATATCTAATTAGTAAAAAGGTCTGAAATTTAGCGCAGAAATAGTATGGAATAGCACATAAGCTAATTTTGGTTTTGTAAAAACTATCACAAATAAATATCACAAACAAATATGAACGGGAACAAAGCTGTAAGCACAAGCTTTAGGTATCTCAAAAGTAGATAGAAATTTATTAAAAGCTCACTGATTAACAGCGTACGTTGTTTTTTGTTTATTTCACTGAAGCATGATATTAACATTATATAGTAAATGTGTTTACGGAACTGTATATCGTTTACATACATTTACTAGATATGTTTATCCTCACATCCCTGACATACATGTGTCAGGCGTCTGTACACAAGGCCATTGAAAAGATGAAAGATGTTTTCCCGTTGTTGTTGGGAGCAAACTCGATTTTCTATACTTCTTGAAAATGGTCCGGTCGCTTTCTCACAAAGCGTATTTTGTATTTTAAATACATGGAATATTATTTGTTTTGAACATACGTAAGACATATAGGTTTCTTTTTAAAACACATGCATTTCGTGGCCAGTTCATGTTCTTGTTTTAGTGATAGATCAACATGCATTTCAGAAGACTTATTTCTTAAAATTCCTTGTATTCACTGTGCGGATGGCGGGTGCATCGCGTGCTAGATGGGGCAACACTTGCGACTTCGCGAATACCACTGTTTGCTGTGTTACCCCCTTCTGCCTAACCATATTTGATACGAGCCTAGCAATGCCGCTTTGGATATTCGTTCACGAAAAGAGCTTACAGAAGCTCTTGGCAATCAAAGGTCTTTAAGCAGGTTATAGAGGGATTTAGCTGGTATACCTCACGCACCTACTTCCACGGCATACAACGCAAAGAAATAACCATTTTCTAGTTCTTTCGTTGGTTAAGTACTTGTTTCTTTTTAAAGCGTGGTCTTTAAGGATGTTCGTTTCCCACGGCACTATGAGTTTTACTAGTACTACACGCTTAATTAGCACTGCATATAGAAATAGGTATATCTCTCTGGACCGAACTGGTCTACAGAATACCCTCGGCGGGCACAGATATCCTCCGGTATTCTGTAATGATTTTCATACGTGTCCACTAATAATGTCTAGTCACTGGCGGTATTTATAATTGTTTATTTTTCTTCTTCATTAGATATAGCGAATACGTGGAATCTAAATATTCTTTTACTTGCCACGTATTCACTATATCTAATGAATATTATAGTTTCTGTGACAGATCGAAGCCAGGTGACAAAAGTAATACCACCTTCAGAGGAAACTATCATATTTAATTGATCTTATTATAGTTCAAAATATAAACAAATAAATTTCTATGAGATTTTTCGATTAATCATTTCATCAATATTTAGTTTCAGAACCTAGCCCAATCACAGGGAGAAGGAGTAAATTTAATTCTATAAATGTCTGTCATAAAACTAACAATTTAAGATTTATTAATGATGATAATTTATTTGTACGTAATAGTGATGATGAATGTAATAGATAACTAGCATCAACTATCACGTAACAGGCGTGTGTCGCCAGAACAGGCAACATCTTTGTCTGATTGAGGTTCTGTGGCGCAAACCGATCTATAGGGCTGTCCAAAATTATTGTGACGAGTAAGTATAGTTAGGAAATAGTCTTATTAGTTTTTTTATTATGTACTTTATAACAATCTATAAACTAACAAGTAGAACATAGATACTATAAAGTTGAATGCAGATTGTAACAACTTGCCCGAAAAACAAAATAAGGTCTAGTAAGACACCTACCGTCATCAGGATAGAGTACTCATTTCTTAATTTAGTAGATTTGAAAAAATCGTGATATATTATTAAAAAGAGTGCATACGTATATACATCTGGGATAATACCCTGAGTGCTTTAATATCAAATATTGCGTTGTATGGTGACTGCTCATTCAGTCGTAAGTTTTGCACTGGATTATATTCTTGGGTGAATATACTCGTAGGTGAATATACTCGTAGTCGCGTGTGGGTATATCTATGAGAAATAATTTACTGAAAGTCATGAATTGTTAATTACCAAGCTCGTACGATTGGACTACATTGAAGTTTACGAGGCGTCAAAATCACTGTGAGGCGACTATTAACAATGAGGGACAGAAAGGTACCACTAGGACCTAGATTGATAGGAAAATTGGTAAAAGGTCCAAGCGAAAACCCAAAGTAAATAAAGTTGTTTTTCCTTGACTGCGTCTCGGCAAAAGTGAAGAACGTCCACAGGCCAGGTGGAGTGACGATTTGCGCAAGATGGCTTGCAGGAGCTGGATGCGAGAAGCCCAAAATAGATCTAAGTGGCGTGCAATGGGAGAGGTTTATGTCCAGCAGCGGCCTGCGATAGGATGATGATTATGATGATGATGATGTCTTAAAACCATTAGGCTAACACTAACCATCAAAAATTATTATAATTCAAATTTTCTTTCAAATACGTTTTTCTTATAATTCAAATACGTTTAAGAATAATTTGTTTTATTGGTCAATATAGTCAGAACAGAAACTGTGACATGGCCCTAAGTCTTATCCAGAGATAAAATTAAAACATATTAATTAATAAAAAAATATTGTCATTGAAATATATTGTTAATAGTATTTTCCATCGATACCTCTCTTCAGAAGGCTGCTGCGCGTTATAAAAGTAATTGTTATACTATACGTCTATACAACCTTCTGCTCTACCTATGACTGTGATGAGTGTCACTGGTTTAGGTTACTCATGGGCATAAGTATTTAAAGTAACCCTTTGTTCCTTTCATCATAACAAACGACTTAAATTTAATGATCTCTGACAGGAGCCCAATTGAATTTAGAGAATTCAAATCAACACTGACGTTCTTTTCTTATATATTTTATGTACTTTTATAAAAATCTTTTTTTAATGTTATCAACAAACTCTCTAGATGAAATAAAAACAGTCAACAAATAACACCAACCAAAACCGACATATACAACAATCGAAGTAAATACACGTCCATATATTTCTCTCGAGTGCCACCCCTACGGCTGGGCGTTCAACAAAAGCACCAACGGGCTTTTAATAAATTATTCTACGGAGCCCAGTGCAGCTTTCAGAGCGGGTTTGAGCGAATTTAGCCTCGTATCCATTTATTACTCTGCCCTTTCCAGATTCATCCAGCATAACTGATTTTTGACGAAAATTCTTAAGTCGATCGGTTTGACGTTTCCGTTTGGAGAATGATTCAACGTATTGGTGATTAGTTATTCAAATTTGGTTCCCTAAATGATCTTTTCAGATGTCGCTTGCTTTCTTTGAGTTATTTATGATGCTTTGTACCTCAATGACAGAGTAGATTTATTGTGGGACATTTTCTTTTATATATTTGCCTTAAATATCGGGTGCAGGTATGAAGTTTGGGAGTTCAACTGAGTTAACTGAATAACCTTTGAAGTTTTTTATTACCTACTACTTAATATATATACATATATACTCACGCCTAAAATCTTTAAGGAGTGGAGGCGTATAAAATGTACGTATAGGGAGTATAAGAAAGAAAGGTAGATGAGTAGGGAAGAAAAAGAATAAATGTATTCATGAAGGTAAGCAATCAGGTCATGTCAAGGTCACATACCTGTAACTCGAGTTGGCTATTGCCTAGGCATGCCCTCTAACCGAGAAAAGAAAACATATAAATTACATAATTACATAATAGAATACACACATGTTTTGATTGATGTTGATTGATAAAATATTTCATTTCATATTATGTATAAAATATTAAAAAAATATTTTTGTGATGTAGGTTTTTAAAACCAGGTTTAAAAGCATTCTTACAAAGCTCGTATTTTAGTAAGAAATGCGACTTTGACTGAGTTTAAAGCTCAGAGACAATACGAGTACTCTTACTTTATATCTGTTTTAAATTACAGCGTCAATAATAAAAAGAACGAGATACTCGAACGAAAATTGCGTTGAAACCATATGCCACTACCGTTTGGATGTCTGGGTTGAAAAATGAAATAAATACAATAACTGAACGACTGCTATCTACGTGATGGTTGAAATCCATCAGAACGCGCGGTCTCTGCAATTTGGAAAGCTTTTAAGCTGGTGGTTCAGTTCTGTCGTATACTATTTTAGTTTAAGTCCAAGCAGCACATCATTAGGTAATCACTTAGTATTCTAGTTACCTCTATTATAGTTGGCCAATGCTTCTGGTAGAACCTAAATTCTTATCTATGTATATGGATGACAAGCTGTTGACTTCTAGTAAATAAATAGTTTTTAATGTTATACTCTGAATGTGTTTTAAGAAAGTATTAAGATGTAACTCTCTATTGGTCTGCTGTCTTTAAACCAAATAATTCTTTATAATAAATCACAATTCACGTAATATATATAATACATTTATATATATATATGCCTGATTTAAAAAAAACCGTTACGGTGGTTACATGCAAACATGATGATTGAACCCACGATAACCATTTAAAGAAAATATTTATGAAAAACGTTAAAGAAAATATTTATGAAAAAATAAAGCGCACGAACATTTGGTAATGTATAAAAGTAATAAATAAGACTGCTGTTGCCATTGCTTAGTTTTTTTTACACTAAAACACTTAATAAATTGTGTAAACATCAATTGCCATCACAGTATATAAAATCTTCTCTAAAGCTCTAAAATCTAAAGCTAGAAAAAAACAAGTGTAATCCAAGTTATACAATAGCAGTATTCTTCCGTCAACGTTTTTAGAAACGATACAGGTAACATGACGGAAACACGCAACAATATTTCCTCGTGAATGATTAATGGCAGCGTTTATCTGCAATGTAATAAATGTTATGAACAGGTAATTCGTCAAAAAAAGATCTTTTCATAGGTATTGTTTATTTGAGCCATTTTAATATTTAATAATACCTTGTTTTTCTAATATTTGAAGATGGCTAATGACTTGATCAAAGCTCCCGAAGTCTAAAAGACAAGAAATAGCATATGAAAAAGCGTGATTTAATTCGCGTTGGTTTGAGATGTACATTGACTCACATTTTCTATCGCTAGTACCATGATCTTCAAGTAATTCACAGGACTTATTCTAGTCGCACTTTTAGGCCATCGTTTATCGCGACAAAACTTTCATCCCCATCACTTTGTTAATTCGTACTCCACCCCTAAACACAAAATTTCCCTCGCAAAACTACTTTCTGGATCCAGCAATCTCTGAAAATTGTATACCTGGCTTTTTGGACAGAAACGACTTTTAAACCACCTAAAAAAAAAGAGCGTACTCCCATCTTGAAGACTAATAACGCACTTATGAATCTTGGACTGGACTGTAAGGTCAAAGCACCTGACGTGGTTCACCATCTGCTACCTACATAAGATAAATACTTTTGAGATGCAATACTTTTTCATCGACGGTGACGTGATGAACAAAATGCAACAATCGCTCTCAAGGTGACTGACTTGTAAAAAACTGTTATAAGTCGTTGGCTTAGCTATATGAAAATAAAACAATGACAGTTGATTTAATTAGAACGTAATTGGTATTTATTTCGTCCGAAACTGAAAGTCATTTAGACATTTTAGCAATATTTTCGAGTTGCGTTATACATATTTTGAAGCTCTGATGGGCACTCTTCGCTGATTTACATAGTACACAATTATTTCAGTAGTTACGTTAATGCATTCACAAGTGTTATTACGTAAAAAAGACCACTTTTAGAACGTCATTTTATAGATAAAGTAGGTTACCTGTTTTATAAGAAAATATAGTAAAAGATGAAATATTAAATTTCACATAGTTCATACAAGTTTGACTTTTAAATAAATAAATACTATTTCTGTATGTTCTCGTCAAAAAATAGAAAAAAAACAAGCTATGTACAACATGAACGTTCCATTTATTGTTTTAAAATTAACGGAAGCAAACGGAAACTATTGCGGTAAATTTTAATTAAACGAGGTTTTGATCCACTGGTACTCATCGCATTCGGCATAAACATAAACAACTAACCTCTTTATAACCATTTTACGTTATACATTAGCAGCTTAACTATCGTAGCAAAAACAAGAGCAATTTAAACGCACTTCAAAATTCTTCTTCAACCACGATTGCCATATGTCATTGCCATATCACATGTCTCTTGGGGGCAGTGTCCTTAAGAAATACTGATAACTGAGGTCTAATCTTTAAAGTTAAACGATTTAAACGTATATGAGGAGGTAGGAGGAGGGCACTTGTAGAAGATGTACGACGGTGTAATGATGCTTTAACTTAAGTACACAGTAGTTTCATTGTAGTCTCTTGTTTATAGGTCGTTTAGCTGATGTCTGAAGACTTTCATTCCATTTGTTCATTCCGGGTGTAATTTATCTACAACTAGCTGGTACCCGCAACTTCGTTCGCGTGGACTTTGAAAAGCGATGCCTTAGTGGTGTAGTATGGTACGCGACTGCAGTCGATGAGGCCTCGGGTTCAATTCCCGGACTGGGCAAAATTTTACTTCAACTTTCTACTTCAATTTTCTTTATTTGTATAGATGTATGTATGTATTGGATGTATTTAGAAATACATACAAGTATGTGTATTATTATTTATTTTAGGTTCAGACGGCCGTGTGTAAAACGTGTCAAGTTATTATTATTACTAGCTTGACGTGACATTCATAACTACAACGAAGAAAGCTATCGAGAATAAAATGCGTTGTGCTTCAAGGAATTAATTTATTTATATCCCAATTTAAAATATATAATTTAATCTAATTTTATCTTATGATACCTGACGGGTCTGTTGGTCAGGTGGTTAGTGATCCTAACGGTTAGCGAGCGGTTAGTGAGTAGTTTATCATGTATTTAGAAATATACAAGTATGTTTATTAACAGTCTGGTTTCTACAGCATGAATCAGTCTAGTTTATTTTTTTTTGATAATAAATGCAAAAAAAAACACAAAGAAAATGTCAGCAGTAATTACTTTTCTCCAGTACACACCTAATATAAAGGTATAAAACCTAGAATAGAATAATCTTTATTGTACACCAGTTCAGTAAATTATACATAAAATAGGATTTTAAGTTAATGACCATGTACAAATGGCGGTTAATGACCATGTGCAAAAACCTAAACAATGGAATCTTAATCTAATCCTTCGTTAAATCCTACATAATAGTTTTTCATACTCATAATGCATTTGTAGCTAATGAAAGTATGCAAACTGGACGAGGCTTAAACTTAGTAGTATCGTATGTTCTAATACATTTTTAAGTAGTAGTTTTAGTACGTTGAAAACTGTTCCACATATCTACTATCTTTGTAAGTACGGATTAGAGTCCGTTTTTACCAGGATCTAGAACAACAACAGCATAACAATTATAATTCTCAAAGGCTGGCAATGCGTTTGTGACTCCTAAGTTGCAGGCGTTCAATGGCGGCGGTAGTTGCTTTCCATCAGGTGACCCGTCTGCTCGTTTGCCCCCTCTAACATTAAAAAAATGATAATTTCCAAAGACAAGACTTGAAACCCACAACAAATTTAATACTGAGTGACAACTATGCGCGGTATTAATATTATAATATATCCACTTCCTTCCTTAGTAAAGTAAAATAAAAACTCTAATAGATTACTTAATGAAAACTATTTACCATTGATATTGTAGTGGTGTATAGCAGTAGTACATAAAACTTCTAAGTCAGTAGGTAGCAAAATAAGACACAGACCATACAATCGTAAAAGATTACTGGTAATTAGAGCTAAATGTAGTATTAGCGCTATAGGAGAATACATGTTTAAATTACAAAATAACCAAGCTTAAATTTCCTAATTTTATGTCTTATTTAAACATACGCAAACTTTTTGCCTTAAGAAATTTATAATAATGGCTGCATTTATTATACAGTACATAGTATAATTAAAAAGAACTTAACTCACATCAAAATCCAGAATATACAGCCATAGCAATATTTAAAAGCGGAATTGAACAAGAATGCGTATAAAATTTGTAATTTGGCGCTAAGAATAACGTTTTAAATGTACTGCGGAAGGTTTTTGCACTTATTTTAATCTGGTGTACAATGCGAGCTTTAAATAGGAGGGTGGAATGTACTAGTGGGCAAATACCGAATTTTAGCACAGAAATTTAGTCGAGCGTGAATTTTGCTCGGACGGGGTATGGCACATGTTATCTCGGCAGTGTATTATAGAGAGGGAAGTGTTGTAACGTACGAAATTCTCGTACACGCTTTGATTTATATGTAACAACTGCTTACACATTTTAGGCAACTTTCATGAGGTACCGATGTTGCTTCATAAACTATTCTATAGGATTTCACGACGGATTATATTAAGATTTCATTTTTTATGTTTGTTTTTCTATCTATTTTTTTACTGATTACGAGTGTATTTCTTATTGAAATTAACACTGTCACAAAAATTCACTATAACATCATTTTTTTCATGTATTTCAACTCCCTGGACTGTAATTTTTTTTCTTTCTTTAAAAAAGCCAACGCCCGCATTATGACTATATCCTCTGTCGCGGGGGTCTTCACAAACATACTTGAAATGAAACGGACACAAAGAACACCCAGACTCAGAACAACAATTTGTGGATCACACAAAGTGTCGTGGTGTCGTTTTCTATGTTGCTTGGTAGTTCCGAGTACGTCATGGTCGCCGTCGATGGCTAATAATCCTGCTGTTCATGGTAGTCGGTTGTCTTTTCGTTCGGCTCCTTATTATAGGATTGAGATAGATGATTGACCCGTGTGTCATACTCGTGAACGAGTGCCGTTGGTCAATGACAAGAGCAAGTGGTTTAAATTCAGCTGTTTTGATCCAAATTAACAACCTTTGCAAATTAATTTAAAGCTGTTAAAAAACTAAGATAAATCGAAGACGCTAATAGATTTTAAGAAAACGAAGATTGAACTCTGTAAAGGCGAAAGAAATATGTGTATATTTATGTTTGAAATACCTACCGTATACGAACAGACTTCATTATTTATAATATTACTAAATATTATTTTTATTTCTCTGTATCTGTCTGTTGAAAGAAATGGATATACTTAATATATTGCAAGCTGCGCAAATTTACTTCTGATTAAACTAATTGCCAAGCCAATTAGTTTAATAAGGTTTATCTCGACTTCAGCGTTGCTTTGTTTCTTTTTTGTGTTTGTATTTTTTTTAATGCAATACATAAACTTTGGATTATATTTTAATTTATTATAAAATTAAGTTTATTAAACAAAATTGTTTCTAGTGCTTCTAAACACTTAGAGTTTAGGTAGACGGAGGACGGACCGGGCGGTTGAAACATACTACGAGTGCCGTGAAGAAAGCGCGTCGCACCGGTGGGACATCTAAATTAATTATTATAGCAATGACATTACAACTAACAACCTGCTTACGAGTACGCTGCGTCGCCGTCCCTCCTGACTGTCAGCCTGCCAGCCTTTACAACGCCAATTACAAGACTTTTATGTTGCCAACTGAACCACTACTTTATTGCGAAGGGTTTAGCAATACCGCTGATTCCTTTCTTACGTCAACGCTTAATAATAACAAAACATAATATAATAAATACTATAGTATAGGAAAGTAAATATATAGTATTAAGGACATTTTTCACGCATATAAAACACCATGTATGAAAAACTCTTTGTAAGATTGAGTGAGTGCTGAACGACAATTTAATATTAAGTTGTATATAATAATAAATTTTCTGAAATCAAAACTTAAATGCATTGATGTCACAATAATGTCATTCTATCTTAATCTAAGTCAAGTCCTTAGATTTAGATGTAATGAAATTTTTGTTACATATCCTAACCTTTTACACGTACCTACTAGGACCTTAGATCATTTTATTACTCATCAGTGAAATATACCTCGAAACGTAATGATCAGTTAGACAATCCTTTACGTTAGCTAGGCAAAATTCATCACACATCACATCAACAGCCTTGAATAGTCCACTGCTGGACATAGGCCTCTCCTTAGAAAAGAGGTTTTGGCCTACTATACCACGCTGGCCAGACGGGTTGGTATAGGGTTTGTGTCAAGTTTTCCTTCTTTTTGCAGTGCTGGTGTCCTGCGTTGTTTTGCGCCCTTAGTCGGCTCTTACGACACCCACGGGATGAATTGGGGTAGTGACATTCCGTATTCTTAATCCGTCACTACACGGACGGCAAAATTGCATACACAATATACAAATATTTAACATTAAAAAAATAATAATATAAAAACCTGTCCTCATACATTTAAAAAAAAGTAATCATCGTAAACAATCCATCGCACGGACATTTAAAATTCCATTTTTTAATCTAGACACAAATGGGTTTCTAACTAGTCTGTGTGTAAACACCAGACAGTCGTATATGAACAAATGTAGATATATGAACATTTTTGAATGCCATTTTTGTGCCGGACTCATATGGTACGACTGTGTGACTTTTTTTATTCTCCCCGTTCGCGCACACCACACCACAATTTATTCACTGAGACGTATCTCCTACCTCTGCCGGGTTTTTGCCCTACAGCTGTGTTTAAATAATCGTTTGTCCTCCTTTGTTTTTTTTTGTGTATATCACTGAGCATTTGTCAGAGTTGATCGGGTGTCGTTTTTCAAGTTTGTCCGTTGTTTCAGAACTGTCAGATGGGGACAAAAATATAACGTTAGATCATGTTGGTGTTTCAACGTGTGAGATAGAAATGGAAGAATAGTGATTCGCAAGTTTCTGTCCTATTTTGCCCGCAGATTAGCTCACATGATTATTTCTTTTTTCGTGTTTCTAATTTTGGAAACTACGAACTAGACATTGGAAATTATTGCTACTTTTAAATCATAGTCATTTGCTGAAATGATTGAATTCAGTCACAGCGATTTCACACGTGATTGTGATTTCACCATTCACAAAAATAATTGGCTTTAAAATCAATCAAAATTTTTTTTATCGAAGAGTACGACATTTTTTTAGCAGTGGTTTTGTAAATCAGTCAGGTGTGATGAAATTATTTTTAAATATATACCTCCTTAGGGGCGATATTACCAAAAATTCTTTCTTAGTGGGTGCTTACAACATAAAAACTATTAGCCACCAACATTACAAATTTGTAGCCCCAGAGGTTTTGGCGTTTGCGTTGATGAATCATTCAGTCACGGCAAGTATAGAGTAGGAGAATAAAAGGTAGGTTTGTTAGTATGCAGTTTAGAAGCCATAGATTTGTTTGATAGAGAAATTGTGTTATATAAATTGTATGTGATATTCATCGTGTTCAGTAAAGCAGTAAAATTCCCATCAAACTATGAGATAAAGGCGTTAGATACACATATACAAAAAAAAAGTAGAATAACCATAATGAGAAACAAAAACTATTCCTATGTTTTGAAAACAAGCCAAACAAGCCTAAAAAATGATCAATAACATGACAGCAGAGCCGCTAAAGCTAATGTAGTCATGAGCCGCTAACTTCACTTTATTTTGTATTACATGTACATGGTAAGTGGAGTGTTGAATATTTACAAGGGTATTCATGAAAGAAAGTGTACGTAGTACCAGGTGCCCAGCATCTCACGCAATTTCTTAGAGTCTATGGAATATTGGTTTCCATAGTAATCCTCTTATTATATGTGCGATTATAATTATGTCTCCTTGTAATCTTTTTACACTTAAATCGATGGGGTAGGAGAAGTTTAAATTTGACTGTTAAAGTTATGCCTATTATTTTGAGTAAAGATTGCATGAATTTCCTATAAAGGAGATCATAGTAATTTTTGTATAATTAAAGCACTTTTCTAACAATTTATTTATTAAACACTTAATAGTGGTATAATTACTTTTTAGTTATGTCTGAAGCAGAGAGATAACGTTGTATATTTTTCTGTAACGGGTTGCCTGAAGTTTGCTCAATATCAATTTTAAAGATTACTATTAGATGTCAACAAATCATTTTGCAAAATATATTTAACGTGTACTGAGGTCCAGCCCTGTGCACACTGCGTAGTTTAAACATTTTACGTTTCGGCAAACTTCCCTTCAGCCTACAAAATGAATTAGTCGAAAAGTGGGTCAAAGAGTGTCGCTTCGTTCCCTGTCAACCACCTGCGTATTTTTGTCATAACGTAATTTTTATCTCAAGTTTGACGGCAACATTAAGTTGTTTTCGACATCATCTTGTTTTTATTTTAGATACTAACAGCCTGTACATATTTATGAAATATTTTATATTTAGATTAGATAAATGTAAATTGTGTATTGGATGTTTATGATTATATGGAGTTCGTTTAATTTTTGCTTTGAAATTCAGTAAAAATATCAAGGACGTTTACATATGCTACCAAGAGTCTTTCAACTTTACTTTCTTAACAATAATTATAGGAATTATTCTATTAAGGATGTGTAAGTCTTTAGCCTTATCAATATAGATAAGAGGTAATATAAAACTTACTTTTTTAAATCTGAAAATACGAAATCAAGTTTAACTTATTATAGGTGTTTCAAATCCCATTTAAGAATATTAAAAACCATCATAATTTATTTCCTCATAAAAGTAATTCGGTAAAACAAATCATCCAAAGTTATTTTTAATCCTCATCTAAAATTTAAAAATGCTACGATAATTACTTATTGCAAATTCACGTGAAATTCGCGAATATTAAAAGAAAAAACTAAGCTTGGCTAAGGGCGTTGTAATCCACGAGGAGTGCGAACTCGGCAGAGGCGTGGCGCTTACCATGACAAATGGTCATTCGGGATGATGGTATTGACAGTAATGGTTCTCGCCTAATGTCGCAATGGGTGGTTACGGGACCGTTGGTAGGTTAGAATGCGGCTCTGTTTGTTCTAATATTACTAGTATCAGTTAAGATTTTTCGTCTGATCCCAGTAGTTTCATTCGCGAGTTCCATTATGGTTCTACTGGGATTTTTCTCCCAGTATTTCCATGGAACTGGAATACTCTTTCACTTAAGTCCATTAGTTCCATTATACACAAAAAAGTACCGTTATGTTCTAATTAAATTATTAGAATTATAATTGAATTAAAGTTATCTAGCTCCATTTGTGGCATTATACTCTATTCATGGCGATATGAGTAGCTCGCAAGATACGCTATAGATTCATGTATTGCTATGAAGAAAGACAAAAAGAACATATAGCCCATTATTTTCGTTGATAAAGTCACAAACACCAGATTGGCCACGACGCAAATTTATAACTGACTTTGAGTTACCTGCTACAGACGCCCTTAAGAATGTATTCCCATAAGCAGAGAACCATGGGTGCTATTATCATTACACGAAGAGTTTATGGCGAAAAGCCAAAGAATTGGGCATCAATAAATCCTATTACACTCGAAAACCCTTGGTAATAAAGTAATAAAATAATAGTACGATGGGAGTATATTAACTCTGAAATAATTCAGTCCATAGCTGAATACTAGAAACTAAAATTAAACAGGCTCCAACTATATATGGAACGGTTCTGATAGCATGACGCTGAATTTATTAAACTGGCGAGCTTTTGGCGAAACACATCGACGTTATATGTAATATAGTAGTTATACAGTGTTATTGAAAAAAATACAAGAAAAAGTAAATCCTGACATGAAAAGAGGTTAATTTTATTGTGAAGGACATCCTTGTACTCAATTCGCAAATGGAGAAGTTACAGTACCATATTTCTTAGAGGAGAATCTACGAGTAGATAGAGGTAGAAAATGAGAAATATATGTAACCCATAAGTTATGTTTTTGTTAATAATAATTAACCTAACTAATATCTACTAATAAACGGGCAAATGTTAGTTACACATGTTTATTTCATTGTGATTGTACTGGAACTAATGGGACTAATTTTATCTTGCATAAAAGGTATTCCAGTTTTATGGAACTACTGGGAGAAAAAAGCTCAGTAGTGCCATAATTTAACTAGAGAATAGAACTACTGGGATCACACGAGATTTTTGATAGCATTTCTAACTTTCGAACCTTAGTCTTGTTATACGGAATAAAATTGAATATGTACTTTAAATGAATATGCAACATTTGCCGTTTGTTTTATCTTTTTTATCTCTGTCTACGCTAAGGCATAGATTTTTGCTAGGTAGACAGGTACTAACTCAATTCAAAGCTGTTCTTACAAGAGCATTTTCAGAGCATAAGTAATTAGGCATTTTTTTAGTAATAAGTTTAGAAATTTGTATTATGAGATTAAATAAGTATTAAATTTATTTGTTATAATGCGGGTGACAAAGAAAAACAGGCTGTAGCGTCATAAGGCGAGGCAATAGTGGTTTTCCTTTTCAAATTACAATTTAAATAGATATAGAAGTTTTAGTTAGTAGTTTTCAGGTTTACATCTTTAGGTAGGTATTATATAATAATACCGTCATTAGTTCGGAACTTAGAGTATTTAATTCGAATGATGGCGTTAATTAGTACATGACTTTTGTTGAAGGCGATTTACGCGCGTTCACCATAATAATTATACACTACAACGACCTTCTGCTGTCGATATCGGCTGCAGAAAGCTAAAATGTGCTCGTATGTTATATCTCGAATTATTCAATTTTAATTCGGAAACCAAATTATCGACCTTTTAACTTTTAAAATGTTATTTAACTATTAGATTTATTTCACTTACCTTAGGTTTGTTGGTAATGTCTAAGAAACACGTAAATCGAACGTAACAACTTATTTAAGCAAAATCTTTTGTGTGTGGTACTCGTACTTATTTAAGATATAAGGATTTTTTCACGTCTATACAAACGTGTTGAATAACGAGCTTCACGCTTTACAAAAGGGTCCAGGACGGGTTTAATACCAATAAGGCCTCCCCGAAATATTTACGAGAGTTGTTAGAATTTTTAGCCAAAGGTATAATAAAATCTAAAACTAAAGAAAAAAAATTATAGATAGTTAATAAATGTGTTTTTATATGAGGTGAATGAACTCTAGAAAAGTATGTTAGTTTTATAGTACGCTTCCTCTAACTGCTTATCAATTTCCAATAGAATTACTCTCAAGTATCTTCCTCCTCGCTGGGCCTCGCAAAATAATACCCAATAAATAAAAGAAAGTTCTCATCCACTGAAGTCAGCAGTTTTCCCCGAGACCCTACAAACAAAACTTTTCCCTTGATAATAATAGCGTTATTAAGGCACCGCCATTTTTAATTTATCGACAAGAAACTTGAGACAACTTTGAAAACGTTAGCGTAGCTTACAACAAAGTGCTTAATCATAAATATCCTATTCAATCTAAGTAAAAGAGGCCTCTTTAAAGTAATATTTTAAGGTCTAAGGAGCAAACGAACAGATGATGGTAAGTGATTACCGACGCTCATGGACACCGGCAACTCAACAAGTGAGTTACCGCTTTTTAGTCTCACTCAGAATCAAAGGGCCTAGTGTAAGTTAATTTCACATCGACTCACTCTCGATGGTGAGCGCATTTTTGCCGTTGCGATTGGTGAACATTTTAGCGCGGGCTAATCGCATTTGTTGGGTGTTTGTCAGACCGTGGTATCGCTCCGTTCGAGCTAGCCGTTTGGCTCTATGGCTTTTCCACGTTTTTTTTATATATTATTAAATCTAAATATATAAAAATGATACGTTAGTTTGCGTACGCCTCAAAATCTCAAAAAGTTCTGCATCGATTGGGCTCAAATTTTGATACGATATACAAACCGCTTCAAAGATTGTGTTTATCTATTTATTTGTGTAGGTTTTGTTTTCCATTTTTTATCGATGCAATGACGTTGTACCACAGAGAGCCGTGGCAGACTACAATCAGTATATCAATAAAAATATACTAAATGATTTATACCTGGCAAATATAAGGTATTGGTTAGGTATAAGGTAAACAAATGAGAAGCGGAGTTCTTTTCGCCATAACGTTTTCCAGAAGCCTTTAAGCCATACCCTAAATAGAAGACTCTGGGAATCATGATCCAGAAGCATCGATTTCAAGTTATAATTTTATTGTAAAACAACACTAGAGGTTTTGGGGAATAAAAGATGAGATAAATATTTAACTGAGTTGATTTTCTAAAAGGCAAGAGTCACCCTACAGCATGATTGGGTTTATTTTGGTGGATCATAACAAAAATATGTTTTTCAAAAAGAGAGTGCCGAGGGGAGGCTTCAGTGGTTTGTCGAGGGATGTATTAAGTGACTTCAGGTAGAAAACTGAGGGTAGATAATATGTTATTCGAAAAAAGAATTGTTAAGAAAAGTGTTATACTCGTACATATTACTTATTTGGCGATGAAAAATACTGTGACAATAAGTATGTCATATAAAGAGTTTGATTAATGGTTTCTGCAGAACAAATTATGTACTCATCATCATCCTTTACTAGTCCACTGCTGGACATAGGCCTCTCCTTATAAAGGAGGTTAATTATGTATTAGAAAATAGAAAACCTTTTGGATAACTTCTTTTTTTTTTTAATATATATAAGACAACTCCCGCATTAGGAATAAATCTTTACTTTACAAACATACATGAAACGGACACAAAGAACACCCAGACTCAAGAAGAACAACAATTTGTGGATCACACAAAGTGTCGTCCCATGTGGGGTTTGAACCCACAACACTCGGCGTAGTAGGAAGCGGCGTGGTGACCGCATTAACCACTATGCCATCCGTGTAATTTAACTGCTATGTCAACACAATCAAACGATATGACTATTTAAGCTATATAATATGTCTACATACTGCAGATAAATTAAAACATGAAATTTAGTGAGTAAGGCGTCACAACTTATGTTGAAGGCTGTGGTATGCGGGTCAGACTTGCACTGTTCTGGATTTCTTTATGTTTTCGAAATAAACAAACTTCTAAGTCAAAGTTTTGTATATTTATATAAAGTGATTTTGCAATTAGAGCTCCTAAACCAACACCCATAACAACTCTTTTCGCTCAATCATCATTATCAACAGCCTTTAATAGTCCACTGCTGGACATAGGCCTCCGACACCCACTCGATGAATAGGGGTGGTGACACTATGTATTCTTAATCCGTCACCACACCGAACATAAAATATATATTTTCACTTTACTATCACAAACAGTAGCTCAAACATAGACCAATACATTAATAATATAAAACCCAATATCATTCGATACAGCATGTCTCTATATCGCGTAATTAAACTCAATCGCACAACATCGACATTTTTGTATCTAATATTATTACATTCTATTTCTACATAAGGATCACTCAAAGGCTGGCAACCCACTTGTAATTCTTGAGTTGTAGATGTTGTTGCAGTGGACTATTAAAGGCTGTTGATGATGATGATGATGAGATGTCCATGGGCTTGTAGTCGCTTAACATCAGATAACCCTTTTCCTCACTGACTCTCTATTTCACAAAAAAATATCTTCTCAACTGCAAAAAGATAAAATGATCTATTGCCTACAATCTCAGAAACTTTATTGTAAATAAATCTGACACATTAGCCAGCAATACCATAAAGTTTAATTAATCAATACCAGAACATGAGGGGGTCCCATGCAAATGTACGTGGCAATCGTCGGCAATTCCAAACGTTCACGTACATCGTAAGCTCCAATTAAAACGTACTGATCAGGACATCCGATACAATACGGTTAAGCTGGGATAAATTGTTGTTTGATTCGCTGACAAGTTTCATATGTTCAGACGAAGCAAGCTTATAATTGGGATACAGAGCTTCCAAGGAAATATATTTTATGTCAATAAAATATCGCATAATTATTTATCAATAAAAAACGAGTACGTCATTTTTCAGGCGATTTGCTTACACTTGGGACTGGTTTGTAAATAGCTAAATATTGCGCAAGAAATATGTTAAGAAACGAACTCAGGAGCATAAGTCGAAGTCGCATTTTAACTTTATAATAAGGACCTCATTACGATTAATTAAATAAATCAAGACTTATTTTATTTAAATCATGCTGTGCAAATAGTGATGATCATCACTGGAGTTTTACGAGTGAATAACACAATAAGTTCAAAAGCATATGTTACCAATTATTATTTAACTGTTAACAAGTATATATTATTTCTTTTCTATTTATAAAACAAACATTTGTTTTGATGTTTTGTAACAAAGATTAAAATTTAAAACCATTGGCTGCCTTAGAAGAAAGACATTATATTTTATGTCACATAAAAACGAGGTGGACACATAAACCTATTTTGTGTCCAACTTTTAAACGCAACAAATTATATTGTTAGTTCTATTTAATACATTCTGGAAAACGAAAAGCGTCGTGTCGCAATTAACTTGAAATTGAATCAGATTCTGACGCTTAATTACATTTAGTACACGGTTTTCAATAAAGAAAAGTTATAAAAGATAAACCGCGTTACAAAACCTCTTCAGGTTCTGAGAGGTTGCTTTGGTCCTTCATATAGATCCGTCAGTTAAAAAACTAGTCAAACCGGAGCTACTTACTACTAGTTCCCTAAATAAACAGGTGAATAAAAGCGTTTTATCTTTACAAATACAAATAACACTCACCGAAAGTTTTTTCTAAAAGATTGTTCTTTTTATCGGGTTTGAAGATATTTATTCAATGCCTTTCTCATAAATGATCATTTTAGTAGACATTAAAAATTTATGCACTTAGTTCTGACACCAGAAATCAATTTTTCATTATTTATATCATCATCATCATCATCAGCCAATCGCAGTCCACTGCTGGACATAGGCCTCTCCCATTACACGCCACCTTGATCGATTTTGGGCTTCTCGCATCCAGCTCCTGCCAGCCATCTTGTGCAAATCGACACTTCACCTGGCCTGTGGGCGTCCTACAAAACACATACTAAGACATTTTAAATGAAAACCGTTTAACCATTAAGTGCAAGAAAACAAATGTAACAACGTTAGGCAAACCAAATTCATGAAAGAAATATTTTTTAAGTGACGCTCTCGAAGCTTACTCATTAAATGTTAATCAGTGTGAAGGAGGCTTTAGGAAGGAGGATTTATACGTAGAACGTGGGTGTGAACATCTGAAATAGGATATGCATTTTAATACCGTCTTAGCCTTTTATTGCAGACATATTTTTAATGCATACGTGTCGCGAGGCGTAGCGGAAAAATAAAAGCGTTCGAGGAAATGAAGCGGCATATTTTTTTCAAACTCGAACTTTTTAGTTTTATTAGGTTAAAAATTGTGTTATCTGAAGCCATGATCATGTAGTTCAAGGTTTATTGTTTGGGATAAAGGCATTTAGTACTCTAAGTTTTCTTAGTTTTCCAAGCATCAACCATGATGGTTATAAATATTCAGTCAAGTCCCCTTTAGTATGTAATTGTGAGTTTCTGATTTTTTTATTATTATTCTATACTCGTCGTGAATCTTAAATATTTAACTTTTTACTACCAAACTCTTCAATATTATGTAGCTGTATGAAATAATCCTTAATTGAAATATAGTTCAAAATGAAATGTTTATAAAAATGAGCCAGCATTGTAAAACCCTGTAACCTAACTGTATAGATATAGAATGAATACTTTAGTAGACGAGTTATACTACGTATAAGCTAAATTAGCGTAAATTTATTATATAAACTGTCCGTGTCCGTGTGGTGACGGATTAAGAACACGGAATGTCATTCACCCCCATTCATCCCGTGGGTGTCGTAAGAGCCGACTAAGGGAGAAAACTATGTAGGACGACAGCACTGCTAAGAGAAGGAAAACTTGAAACAAACCCTATACCAACCCGTTTGGCCAGCGTGGTATAGTAGGCCAAAACCTCCTTTCTAAGCAGAGGCCTATGTCCAGCAGTGGACTGTTATAGGCTTTTGGTGGGTTGGTGGTATTATATAAACAGAAAATTTAAAAATGCTTCGTAGAATGCATATAAAAGAATTCAACAACTCCATTTATCAAGTTATTATATTGTAAGGAAGTAGAGGAAAGTAGAGGGGCTCGTGGCTAACTGGTAACCGACTAGGTTAACACATTTTAAAAATAAGTAATCACAGCCAGGTCATTCTGGATGGGTGATCATTCTTAACACATTGAGACCCGTCCGTGCCTCGGAAAGCACGTAGCCATATGAACATCTATGGTAATAGTTAAGGTAGTCGGAGTCCGACAACAGTTTTTCTACAGATCTTCGATATCGCTTATTTGGGTCGGGGAGGTCTGATCGCACTTCAGCCGAATCGTAGTAGACTTGAAGCCGACCTCAACCAAGGCTCCGAAGGAGATATTGTAAGGAACTAAAGACCATTTTGTATAACAGAAATATTTTAATTTGGCAAAAGTATTCACAATACTGGGAATAATCGTTTCTTGAATATCCGCGAATGTTTTAACAATAACGTGAAATAATGTGCTATTGTAATACCAAATTTAGTTAAGTAATTTATATTCTTAGTACATATGATTATTCTTGTAATATTGGTTAGCTGGAAAATACGTATGTAATAGGTCGTAGGAGTGCTTGACAGCACTCTTGATGTATGCAAAGTGACGAGTGAATTGTCGCCAAAATCGCAATACGTGCATGGAAAATAAAATATTTAAGACATACTGTCTGTTAGCAATATTCTAAATAAAATAAAAAATTTGAAGTGTAATCATTCATTTTGGGGAAGTGCAAGTTAGTTTGAGCAATGAACGTGTGCGGTGCTAGAGTTGGACGTCAGATAATAATGATAATAAGACTCGTTCGTTTTATTGCCATTATCATAGCTTTTAAAAGCGTACCATTAGCGGACACAAAGTACTAATACATCTGCACTACTGTTGAACACATTGGGCATCATTAACTTTAAAAAAAGTATCAGACTTAAATGTACCTACATCATCAGGAATAAACTATATTATTCTTTCTTAATATTTTGGATTTTTACGTGAAATCTCTAACGGAGTTCTGAGGTAACAAACACAAAAAGAATTAAAACCGCCTTGAGAACTTATTCCTTTGTTTTGAAGTTGGTCCAAACATGCATGCAGCAATGAAGGAAATATGGATATGAAAAAAAAAAGACTTAGTCGTATCACATTACAAAATAAAACTAAAATAGCCTTCATAAATCGTATACATTATTGAGCCAATAGACTTTCAATTTTTTTAACAAGTTCAATAATAGATTTCAACATTAAATGTTGAAAACAGACAAAAAATCTGTGTGCTGAATAAAATCCATAGAGACTATTTCAGGACATGATCAATACCAAGGTATTGTCTATGCATTCAAATACAGTTGTTTGTGAGATGCTAAGACCATAAATGTACTTATTTGGTTATTTCTTTCCCAAAGGAATTTGGGAAAAAGTGAGAAAATGAAGATGATGTAAAATTTTTACAAGTACTTAGTAATATTACATACTAATAAACACAGATTATTTCCTTTAACTATTTTTTTTTTCTAATAATTTAATTTTGGAGTTTGGACGTTTATTTAATATTATTAGGTTAGTGGTTTTTTGCAACATGTTAAGCATTTAATAAATATCTATTTTATAGTTTTGATTATCTACAGAATAATTAACGGTATTACCAAACTTCTGTTAATAATATTCATTCAAAATAAGTGAGCGTCAAAAATACCTATTTTTATTAGTACTCTAAAATGAACTAGGAACTCTTCTAAGATTATTTTCTCGATTCAAACAACTTTTTTATCCCTGGTAGGGGCGAAAAGAAGATTATGCATCTATGAATTTTACATCGTTACTCTGTCGAGGAACATATAAACCTTTTATATACCTTTGCTTTTGAAAAGGGGTTTATAAAAAGGCCCTATGCGAAATTTTTATTTAAGATTAATATTTTCAATAAGAATCTGTCACATGCTAGAAAGTTAATTCGGTTTTAGCCACTTAACTTATATAGTACCAACAGTTTAATTACAAATATAAAAATATAAATATAGTATAAAAGTTAAGTACGATATTTTTTTCAAGTTTTCAATGCTCAGACTGAAGATCATAAAACTAAAAATAGTACAAAAGATGTCCTAACGGTATACTACTACTTCCAGTGAATAAGCACGCGATTCTCCTGATGGTAATTATCAGGATAATATAACGGAATACATCATGTTTATGAAAAGTTTCACGATAAATTACTTTGTATTTCTCGTTTAATATATGAAATCGTATTTTTGTAACAATACGAGTATATCACCATTGTAGCCCCAATAATAATAAAAAAACATTCTTGGCAAAGAATGGTACTCTTAATACAGATAACGAAAGTTAAAGTTATGTGATATAGACTCATCGTTTGTACTTTTATAACCTACTACGCCAGAAAGAGAGATAATTTTTTGAGCATCTGCAAGTCAAGTGCGGTCCGAGGCATTTTGTAGAGCGCTCGGTGGTATTTTTCGGACTAATACCGGCCGCAACTTGTCGCCATCATACCACGCGGCAAAATTTATATTGTCATCACTTGGAAAATTGGGATTCCACCACTGTACGCTTTTCAAGAAACTGTTTGTTTCGCATAACCAATCCTTGGAGCAAATTGTCTCCTGCGGTCCTTCTTCAGCATACTGCCGACGTGGTCAGGACTTTATAAACTATTTTAGTCATTAGAGCCGTTAACTATTTATATTTTATAGAATATAAAGTTTCTTTGTCAGTTACCAGTCAACTACTCTTTGCGTATTGAAGTTGGGATATTTATTTGTTTGTGTACTTTACGGGTTATCTTTTATTATATAAAGAACACAATCAAATAAAGGAATTACGCTTATGCTTCTAAAACAAATGTCTACATGAAACTATGTTTTTAGAACAGAACATACACTTACCTGTGGTATGATATTCCTATCCATCCATGCATCCATCTGTATTTACCTTTTTGTCGTAATTTGTGCATTTTGGGAATACACAGGAAGGCATTTTATAAATTTTCTCGAAATTATTAATACGTGCGCTTGCAGTGGTCCTAATTAGGACCCTCGCGTTTTAGACATGGTAGCGTATCTACCTCTTTTTTGTATATAATATCATTGCTTGTTTTGTAGCAAGTTTGAATTCTCTTAACGCTATGCAAAAGGTAATTGAAATTAAAAGAACGATTACAAAATCCTGAAAAAATAACCCCTGGAGTAAATTCATAAGTGGAGTCACACGCGATATGAAAGATTTTATTCGTTTTACCCACTTTACTGCATTTTTTACTATGGCCCGTTTATTATAAACTTTATGGGGCATAAAGCATAAAATAATGGCGTATTTTTATAACCAGGTGCAGTAAAACACCTTTTATGTCGGTGATAACGTCAGTATTGAACATTCGGCAAAGGTATTACATTAGCGCACGGATTAAACGGTTAGATCGGCATTTACTTGTAATTCTAATGATTTCGTTGAGTGCGCTCGTGTGCGCTAGGTTTTATAGTTTGTTGTGGTTGTAAACTTTTAGGTTTTATGTGGGTACATGGTTTTTTTATCGTTAAAACCTGATTTTAGATTGAAAATTAAATATGTTAAAAGTAAATGTTTTTTGGATATTATGCACGTAAAAACTTAAATGCACTTATTAATTTATACTGCATTTATACTGTATATTTATGCATATTTATACTGTATTTATACATTTGTAAATACATAATAAGCAAATAACTTTATTTGCTTATTATTATGAATTACATAAGTAAAAGTAATAAAAACAAAGCTATAGTATAAATATAAAGACTGAAGAACGCTATTTATAATAACCCTTTTTTTCAGAAAATACAATGCTTTGAAAATAATTTTCACTCAACCGACACCACAGTGTACTGCACCGCCATTTCGAAATACTGATAGCTATATATTTTAATAGTTCTGGGTATAGTATAAAGTATTTAGATTCGTAGTTTCTATTGCATTGAACTCCACACATTCCAAATAATTAAAAAATATATGCAATATAATGCTGACTTTCTTTTATGTTTTCATGTTAATGATGGTGAACTACCAAATGCAGTTTTAACAGGCACCGAACTTTGAATAGGTAGGTAGTTAGCTCTTACTAAGTTTGTATCTCTGTGAGCGATTGATATACTTGTACATAAAACTGCCCTCTATCCACTCTTTAACAATATTTCGTTGTTCGAATTTAAGTTTTTATTTTATTGTCCGCAAAATAATTTTGAAACTAGCCGGGATTAAATCGGACTCTAGAAAAGAACGATGTTAGATAAAAAAAAGGATAACTAGGGTCGTATGCCACTTTATCCTGTTAGAGATTAGAGCAATCTAGAATCACCACCAGCTTGCTATCCATCTATTGCGTAAATCGATTCTTTCGTCAAACATATTTACAAATAATTATATAAGTTAGGTCCCAGAGATTCAATAAAATGATTACCTGAACATAAACGGAAAAATAAAACCCAAAATCCCAAAAAGCCCAAAGATCCAACTTCCCCAATAAATAAACCGGAGCCCATTGCTGATTCAGAGCACACGCGGGCACCACTTGAAAATTTTCACCTATTTTCTACAAAATAGATTTTCAGTGGAGCTCTGAAGACAAACAATGTTAGCTAGTTTCAGGTGTTTGGAGGTTTAGTTTAAAACGAAAATTAGTATCGATACCTCTTTTAACGATTTTATTAGTACTTTAATCGAATCTGATCGCGGTGTACGTTCAGTGAGTTAAAACATTTTTGTTGTAAGTACAAAGTTTTTCGAAATACCTACTTTCATCATTTAAAACACATTCTTTACTTGATATTAATTAAAAAAAAAAGAGTTACTAGGTACAAACATCATGCACGAAAGATTTAAATTTCATTTTTTTTTTAAATTTTGTATTATTTTATGATATCGTGGACCAACGAGCTGCATGTCACTTAATGGTAACTGAGTACCTCTACCCGTTAACATTACCAAGTTGAGAGTCACAAGTGTGTTGCAGCCATTGACGTGGTAGTAAGCTCTTTTCTTCAACATACGAGGTCTAGGATACAAAATACATACTGCAGGTAGCAATTTGTTCTACAGATTAATTGGTAATGTAACCAGTTAGGCTCATAGTCCATTATGTGAACAGATAAGGCTGACTAGTTGAGCCAGCCAAACTTCTAAAAGCATAGAGACCTCCTAGGTCGTTCACAGGCTTCACAGCTCACATATGGATTTTGCTAGGAAAATTAATTATTGATAACCACATGAAATCATGGAGGATACCAATCATAACTAAAATAATATGGTATAGCTCCGCTCCGCTCATGTCACAACGAGTATTACATGCGACACCCTAGAGAGTTACAATCTAGATGCTCTTAGACGCTGTAGTAATATTTAATAGCATGGTAATGAAACGGACTAATGTGTAGAGCTCTTAGTGAAACGCGCACGCGATCTTGTCGTCTGTTAACTACTAAGAAGATAAACTTAGACATGTTAGGTTCAAAGGAGTGTAATAAGTTCATTCGTCTCTAAATCCTTTAAGCTGCTTGATATTCTGATCATTTAAAATGGACTTTACGATGTTTTGTGTATGACTTTTATAGTATAAACAAGGATATTACGGTTTCAATAATAATTAATTAGGAAAGAAATAGTGCACATAATTTCATTTAAAAATTCTTCTAAATTTTTACATTTGCTTCGTAGTGCCTTATTCAATTTCGAGATATTTACTGCTTTCTATGATTTATTTATTTTATTTTTACACTTTCTGCATTACAAATTGCACGAGGCGGACTTAATGCCACTCGGCATTGTTTACCAGTCAACCTTAAGATGGTTCAGTAAGAGACATGGCAGGTGCTCAGTAAGGGCACATGTATTATGTAAAAAGAAGAGAAGCTTTGAAAATATATCATTAATTTGATAATACTATTTAAAATAAATAGACGAATAAAATAAATACAAAAATGAGGATATTTCTGCTACCTGTTTCCTGTAGAATTTTCAGACTTTAGCTGATTTAAAACGTCGTGGACGTTTACGTGTTGTCAACAAACTGCTACCAGCGAGCGTTAAGCTACTTTGGCCATATAGCGCGAAGCCGGATAATCGTAAGAATAAAAAATAATATTGACACGCAGGTAGCAGTTGGAAAAGTAGAAGGAAAAAGACCGAAGGAAGAGCCGAAGACCGGACCGTGTGGCAACAGCTGGTAGCTAAGAACACTTCAGAGCGAACGCGACCTTCAGCAATACAAAGCAATACATTTAAAATAATGGTATTAATTATAAAACACGATAGAAATCTCCTTTTTCTTCTAATTCTACTTAATGGAAAATATGGCAGCACCATTTCTTTTTGTTTTTTTTTTAAATTCCATAGAAAATATTTGGTTTCTTATCACTGTACACATTATACTTTTTCACACTACATAATCACCTACTTCCCCAAAACTCCAATTCCCATCAACGCTAATGGATCCTTTCATTGCGAAACCTCTAAAACTCTAAAACCCTCGTTTTCCTCTTATAAAGCACAAATAATCCCATGAAAAGCTGCAGAAAATGACGTCAGAGAGACCAATAGAGACACTCGAGTGAACGTGTGTGAGACATAATTTAATAATAAGTCTATACTTTACGGTTCTTTCAAGGAAAATCGCTTTTAAAGTGTCCTTAATTAAATAACGGAACGGAGTGATAATGACATTAGGTTAGCGCGCATCGGATTAGTGAGTGCAATAAATGTATATAAGAGTTAAGATATTGAAAGTGTAGTTTTTTTCACATGACATTATTATTAAAAAGGTTGCTGTGGAAATTTATTGTTATTCTCATTTCCTATAATATCTTCTTAAGAACAACTTCTGCAACCAAACCAAACCAAAAACCAAATATCCATGTCGATCGCAGCTCTGTCCTCCATGTGGCGTTGTATATTAAAATAGTAATTCCTGACTGAACTAACGTTTTATTAATATAATATTAATTTTAAAATTTTACGTTTTTTATTAATTTAAAATATAAAAGGTTTATGAGAATAAGTCCTATGATGATACTGCATAGCCAATATAAAATAACTGGCATATTTTTTAATATAAAATTGTTACTAGTATATCATTACGTATTTATATACTTTTGTACTGTATTTATGTATTGTAATATATTATTATGTACGTATATGTAAGGGTGTTGTATATGATAAGTTTATATATGTGTATATAATGTATATTGCTAAAATTTTGTCTATTAACTGTATACCCTAACAGAAATTTTGCTTTTTTGTAGAGTAGATGTCTTTTGGCAGTTAAAAGTCTTAAAGTCAACCAAACAAATTAACGGGCCCATCTTCTTTTTTGTAGACAAGTAACTAAGCGATAATAATTAGTAAACAATGCAAATAAACAAAGCAAGCGGTTAAAAATCTATCGATTGACAATCCCGTAATTGAATGTGCTCTGATTGGCTAGTTCATGTTACGTTCGATAACGCCATATCCGGTCGCGTCACGTGTCCAATTTCCGTTTCAATATCCTACGGCAGTTTCATTTGAAACACGTCAACCGACCGGATCGGACGTCTAATTTAAATGTAATTTATTAACAAAATTCAATGTTTTTCAATTATATATTGCATCTATATAAAACTTTTATTGTTACTCTAGTAAAATTAGGCTGGAATCGCTATGTTATCAAGAAGCGGTATATCTAAGCGGTATATCTACGTATCTTCATATATCAAACAAGAGTTTGATATATGAAGATACGTAGAATAGATCACATAAATGTTTGATGATCACCAAACCGAAACCGAGCCAAACCAGCAGCAAAAGCTAGTCTAGTTTTTTCTTGTACGCTTAGATCTTTTAAACTACGCAATGGATTTTAATACAGTTTTCATCAATAGAGAGAGTGATTCAAGGGACGGGTTTATATGTTTAACACATGCATATTATAGTAGACAAAATCCAAGAATTTCAAAGGTTTAATAATGTGAAGTCGTAAATAACACGTTTTTGTGTGCTTACATTGCAAACGCTGGCTAAACCTTACGAGATAGATTAAAATAATGTACTACAGAATTATATATGTTATAAAGGTCTACAAAAAAGTCCGCAATGGTATATGTCTATCTCCTAAGGATAACCCACAGTAACCAGTTTTTTATATTATATAAATTAAATGGGTAATAATTTATGAAGCTATTTTAATTACTCCTTATCTAAATAAATTGTGCATTTAATGTAGATCAAAATTGCCTTTTACAGCATTTATAAAATGAGTTTCTTACTAGATATTAAAGATTAAAAATGCGGAGGCAAAGCGGCCGTCGCGTCGGGCCGTACGTCCTTCCCGGGACGCAGTAACAGGCCCGAGCTGAGCGAGCCTATAAATATTGCATATAGTACTAGATACTACCCGGCTTGTACCGTACAATGTATCTACATTGCACCCGTGCGAAACAAACTGTTTAATGGGGCACTCATGTAAAGAAAATACATATCTTTGTAAATATTCACCAGAGAAACCGCAGGTGTCAGTTTTAATGACAAATAAAACCTTATTATACCCACCATATTTTTTTTAAAGAGTCATTTCTTTAACCTTTGGATTATAAAATAAGACTTTTAAATCTTACACAATTAATTATTCAGTAAAAGCATAAGATTTATATTGATATTATTAGGGGGATTATAATCTTCCTCAGTAATAGGCTGTTTAGAGGAAAATAAATAATGTGCTTCAGCTTACTTAATGTACCAACTATTTAATAAGGATAGTGAGAGAGATTGTAATGGATAACGTAAAAACAATTAAAGCCTAATTTTTTAAAGCCAGAATCCAGAATCCGTACAAATATCATTAACATACGTTGATAGCTATCGGTCTATGAATTCTCATTTAAACGCTGATATTTATTGCCTGCTTTTATAAAATATTACTACTTGTAATAAATAAAATAAAAAATAAAATAATATTTAAATGAGCTAGGGTCAACAGATTTTAGTTAGAATTGTGATTCTATATCCTCCTGATATTTTTGTTGCTGCTGATAACTACGATTGCCATAGCTTTGAAGCTATGGCGACGCGACCGACGATACCAACAAAATAGTTATGGTAATATTGTGTATAATAATGTTAATGTTTATATCATAATAGTTTATATGCTATTCCTAGTGAGGCAGTTGCCAAAAAAAAATTACGATCATGTAAGAGGTATTTTCACTGGCCATGGTAACGGGCTGCCTTTCTGTGTATTACGTGAAGGCTTTAATTGCCGTCCGTATACATAATTAAATCTCCATCATCACCCTAAATTGTCTGTAATAGAGGTAAAGACTGTATGGAACTAGTACAGTGGAATAAAATCAAGTACAATGGCTTCTTACCGTCTTTGAGCGTTTAAATGTAAAGTAAATTAAACAGAATTGGTTTCCACCTATTTCCCACGCTAGCTTTTGGATCTAAAGTCTACTTAAGGCTATATGAAGCTGAAAGTGTTCGCTGTATTTTACGTGGGCAATGGTTAGGTTTATTTTACTTAAAGACATTGGATTTCTGTTTAAGTACATAATCGAATCGATTTAAATTGGGTCGATGTTATTGATAACTAAATTTAAAAACAGTAATAATATTTTGTGATATTACACAGAATTAACTATCTTTAACTTACCATATCGTTCTACTGCGGGTTTTGTGAATCGAATAAACTTACTATTTTTTTTCTTTTTATCAATTATAAGGGACTTTTAACTAATGTATTTAGATGTTAATACATTCGATTTAAATACTTCTTTCTTGTTCAATAAACTATCATTTATGTGTTTCCATAGTAGTAGGCGGACATGTCTTATGCATCCATATTATATTGGCCTCAATTAATAGTGTGCAGGATCTCTAATATAATATTCTAAATTCTTCTAAATAATTCTAAGAGAATATTAATTCTGTTCTAAAAATTTACCTGCGGAAAAACTTAAAAAAATATACTTTTTCTATCTTCTATCTTACTTCTATGAAAACCTAATGAGGGTTGACTCTCAAAACTCAATAGAATTTAGTGTTTGTTTAGTGTACGTTATATAAACAAAGATTCCACAAAAAAATATTTAGATATGTCTAGTAAAAATATACTAGAATTGTCGTCGGAGAATGCTTCTAGCTCTTTAACGACATGTCATAAATTTCAAGGAGAGGTCTCGAGAATATCTATGATTTTTATGACATGAAAGTTTTATCAAAATACTTAAAAGGCCCTTTGTGGGTTTACAAAGGATGTCTTTATTTTTATATGTCTATTCTTCTATATAGCTATTAAAATCAATGGAGCGAGCGAGATTTTTTTTCCTTTTTAAATATGAAAAAGGCCTTTTTAGTTTTAGTTAGCAACTTGTCCCTCCTATAACTTCTTTAGCAAATATAGTAATTCTATTTCTAATGAAGTATGTGGGATATTAACACGCGCTGCAGAAAGTGGTTATTCTTTTTTTTTTAAGGAAGGTGCCCCGTAAGCTTTGAAGACTGATGAATGTCCTTTACTCGATCCTCGGGTCCTGAAAAATTTCTATACGTTGGTTGTCTTCGGGCGATCGTTTTGGGGAAAATGACCACAAAACGAAACTAGCTGATGATGATATACTGTGACAGAGTTAATATCCTATTGTTATTGCCTTGCCTTGTTACTGTAATCAGTAGGTATTTAGAGCAAGTATACAGCTAAATGAGAAGTGCCAGAAGATTGCAGTTGGCTACTTTGTTGCTGTTACTAGGTTACGTAGGATTTTTTACTAGAACTTAAATTTCTGAATTCAATCACCTATTGTAATGGGAAACCATCAAAAACTTTATTAAAGCCCTCTTATTCTTAGGGTGTCGATAAATTAATTTAATTTCCCTCGACCAAAGTTTCTTATTAAGCTGAAGTTTCATAACTTGAACGTAAGTCAAGAAATCTTTTGAATTGAAAATAATTGATTTGTATTGTTGTTTAGTTTGAAATTCGTTCGTTTACCGAGAAGACCTAATGAGCCGTGAATCGCTTTTGGATGAATTTTCATTATGAATATTTTAAGTTAGGAACTTGTTGAATATGAGATCAAAGGAGGAACTAAGAGAAATAAACAGCTGTAGAAGCACTCCAGCTAAAATAGATAAAACATTACTTTCAAATGATGATTAAATTGTAAAAGCAAAGTCTATAGTCAACTTAATACAGCGATATGTATTAGTAGTTTGTGTACATTTTATTCTGTTAATATATTTTTAATAATAGAGATCGCCCGTTAGTCGATATACGACCATAATTTATAAAGTTTCGATGTTTTATTTTAGTAGGATGTATTGTTCATTATTTTGTCTTGTCCTTTTATATACATGAAGATACTACTCAGACCAAATATAACAAGGATCGGCAACCATTGCAGGGCTGTATTGCTTAACAAATGTCTTTCTGCTATTAAGTATAAAAATTGATATACAACATTATGGTTAGTAGGAACTAACCATAATGTTGTATATTAAGCTTGCCAATTAATGTGCCAATCCCATGATAGCGTTTATATAGCAGGATAAATGCTTATTGGCGCAGTTTGTGGATCATTTAACTAATATTGCCAGTGATTTGCTATGGCCAAAGGGCAAAGGGGAATATAGCTCCATAGAAGCGTCTACTTACCTATGATCAATTATACTTTGTCCAGAAATTCCTAATTCTCTTAAATATTATTTTATGTATAATATTCGTAATATTCGTAAAATACTTAGGTATTTTAACAAATATTTTAAATTGTAAAGGAATATATGAATTTAATGAATATATATATATATATATATATATATATATATATATATATATATATATATATATATATGTATATATGTATATATATATAATGTAAAATAATTATGTACGAATATTGGTTTTTAATCTCTATCTAAGATACAAAGAAAGTTTACCAACGTAAGTTTCAGAAAATAAAACTGTTAAAAGCTACAATTTACTATGCTCCAAGAATAATATCAAATTACAAAATAAACTTTGTTTTAACAATATATAGCTTTCGCGTAGATGTTACTATATTTCGTATGGTTCTGCGTGACCATAATTATTATTTTGGTTCTCCAACAAAGAACATACACAGCCATGTATTACAACATAACGAGTCTAAAAAAATGTGTTGTTATCTTAGGTGTTCAGCGTTTATAAATCAATATGCGAATATTTAATTGAAATGCATTTTAAGGCCGTTTACGAATATAATAAAAGTAGTATGTTTTCTGGGTCTTTGAAGTTTTGTAATAGTAGTTTTTTTAATAATAAAATATTTATATGTAGGCTAACTATCACTCGCGTTTTTATACAAGCAGTATACAATGGCACATTAAAAGCCAACATACAAAGTGTTGTTTAATAAAGTAAGATAATAAGTTTTACACTCCCAACTTGCTTTTGGGCACTACTTACCCCTTAATATACTTTAAATTTAATCATGGTAATAGAATAATCAAAGAAAGTCTCTTAAACCAATAGTTAACTAAGTTACTAACTTAAAAATTCAGTTCCAACAGGGTACAGCATCACTGTATCTTCGACAGCCACCTGGGTCCAGCGATTCATCATCTTAATACTGTTACTCGCTTTATAGGTATTATGAACGATCACGCAATTATGAAATTGGCGGGAACATTGTTTATTAAATAAATAGTAATTAATAAATAGTCGATTTAATTATAAAAATTCTGTAAAGTACTAACGGTAAATATTTTATTTAAGACTAGTTGAAACGTTTAATATTTAATTTTTTATTTAAGACTAGTTGAAACGCGCAACTTCATTTTCGTCTCTCAAAAGCTTCTTTTGCTCCTTTCATTGCAACTGTTTGCTGGGCTCTTGTTGGTCGTAGTTTGGTGTTGTATAGCCAATAGCTTTCCTCGATAAGTGAACTATCAAACGCTAAAAGAATTTTTCAAATTCGAACCTGCAGTTCATGAGTATAGCGCGTTCAACCAAACAAAAAAAGTCTTCAGCTTTATAATATTAGTGAATATATTGGATTTTCACTCGAGTATTTATTTCTTCAGAGAGTGTAGTGGCAAGTGAAGAGTGCTACCGGTCTCAGATGCCACATTCTTTTCAATGTTTCGGACATCACTGCATTGCACTTTTTAAAGGTTTTTAAGATAACCCCCTGCTCGTTTGCCTCTAATGTCATTACAAAAAAAGCATGACTCATACAAAAATTGGGTTCGAAATGTAAAGAATCACAAGTTTTAACCCTTGTTTACTATCCCGCAATCTATGTTGTCTATGCTAAAATTACACCTATGTTTATAAACGCTACACAAGTTGTAAAAGAAAGCAATAAGTGTCATTGTAACCAACATTTCCCAAACACAAAGTAATTATTTCTCTTAAACAATGAACAGAGCGAGTCTTGTGCATAACATTGCAATTTTATAACATACCTAGTTAATTAACCCTGTCAGTATACGGGGACATATCAGAACAGTTGCAATTTCGTCTATAGTCTCCGTGGAGTTAGTCGCTGCAGGGTTGGCTCTCGATTCGAAGATATCATGTTTATTTTTTATTGCAAACCGCAATGGCTTCTCTGATAATAAGCGTCTTTCTATTCTAAGGTTATTAGTTTTTTTTAAACAAAATTACGATTAACGAAAACATACGACAGGTATGCTTTCAATTTTCAAAATAACTTTGAAAATATTAATGATTTGTATAGTCTATGCTATCCATCAAATTGAAATTAAAGCATGTTCTTTGTAAGATATTCTATCTTTTAACGAAAATATTTTAAACAACAAGACTGATTGACGCGAAGTTCTTAGTAAAATTTGCTACACTTTTGTCTGGAAGACTAGCTAATAAACAGTACATATGTATAGTTGTTTGTTGATTTGGTGGGTAAAATTCATAATAACTACTATTGAAAATTTTAAGATTAGTGAGGTGTTTAGCAACCCTAACATTATTCTGGGCAGCTGATTACATACGTGTAGCGAGATTCGTTTGAATAAAAGATTAATTTAATGAAAGTTTCGAATTAATTTCGAGTGTAAGTTTTCCAGTGGCATTTTCGGGTTAATTTGAACATTTAATTTAGCCTTATTATTGGTATTAGTGTAAATAACATAAGAGGAAGCAAAATCGAAATCAAAAAGTCATGAATACAATATTTTGCCTTTATAACGGCTGGTTAATGAGTACATAAACATATTTATCTATTATATATGTTTATCTATATTTATTTATTCTTAGCACCGGCGTCCTCCGTGTATGTTGATCGCGGTAAAAAGTAGCCTTTGTTACTCGCTGATAATGCAGCTTTCCATTGGTGATTTAATTTTTTTGTGATCCACATTTATTTTTTCTTAAAAAGACAACTCCCGTATTAGTAATATATCCTGTGTCGGCGGGAACTTTATAAATATATATATGCAATGGAGTCAAAGAACAACCAGACTCAGAACAACAATTTGTGGATCACACTAAGTGTCCTCCCATGTGGGGATCGGACCCACAACACTCAGTAGTAATCGGTGGCGACCGCTTTAACCACTACGTCATCCGTACAGTGGTCGTTTTATTTCAATATTGCCAATTCCACGTTTTACAATTCTTATTTTATTATATTTGACGGGCCTGTTGGTCTAGTGGTTAGTGACCCTGACTGCTAAACCGGAGGTCGTGGGTTCGATTCCCACCCAGGACAAATATTGTGTGATGAGCACGGTCATTTGTTCTGTGTCTGGGTGTAATTTATCTATAATATGTATGTATTTAGAAATATATAAGTATGTTTATCAGCGGTCTGGTTACCATAGTACAGGCTCTGCCTAGTTTGGGATCAGACGGCCGTGTGTGAGTGTGTGGGATATATTATTATTATTATTCTCTTTATTTACTTTATATACATATTATTTACATTTTTAAATATACACTTTATAAAAAAAAAAAATACATTTAAAAATATAAAAAATAGTATATATTATTATTATTATTATTATGACTATGGGATTTACCCATGATCACCTAGATCATTTAAAGTAGTACAAATATTATCATATTTTCCTACCATAGGTATATGTAATCAGCTTAGGCGTCTTAAAAAATATGAATGTATTACATCCGTTGGTTTAGCGGCAAAATACGGTTTTTCTTTATATTTTCCCACGTTTATCGACTGGTTTAATTTGATATATTTTAATGTAATGTGATAACCTTCTGTATCGTATAGACAAATCAAATAAAGTATCGAACATTACTAACACACTATCCTTCTTTAGTTCATATAAGTGATATTATAACAATTAGTTTACACGTTTGAGAATAATTGAGTAGAGTAGCAGAACAATAAATGCAAAGGGCGTCGTTCTCCAATGAAATTGGGAAAATAATATGACAATATTGAGTTTTTCGCCAAAAAACATTACCTAAACATATGTCTCTTAGAAAGTGTGTTTCACAGCTTTAAATATTTTATGCCTAGTAGAAGTATGCACCGTTTTCACATTATACTAATTTTAAGATGAAAGAATTTTTCGGAGGGTCGAAAATGTTGCTCGTTTGGAGGCGAGAACTTGACTGTTTTTTTTACTTCGTTACATTTTATTCCATTTGCGATCAAAGGCGAAGACTTGCAGGAAATTGTTTATTTTAGATTTATATTCCTTGATCTACTTTGTAACCGGTTCAATTTCGCTTAAACAAGAAATAATTTACTCAAGTTAAATTGTTTGTATGCTTATAGCGTGTTGGAAATATTTTTATTTAATCCGTTGTACTTTTTGGTGGCGTTCTGAATTATTGTAGTGGAGAGGCTCATGGATTAACATAAATAACATTATATTAGTATAACAAACACATAGGTGGGTATTACTGTATATTTGTTTTATTGTGTCTGGTAACCCAGCTGCGTCAAGTTGGCTTATGCGTGGCCATGCGAATGACGAAATATAGAACCGCAAAAATGTATGTACGTCCATGTTATAACCCTTTAAAAACCTGTTAAAAATATTTTTGTGTCGTTCACTTATACATATATTTTATTATGATACCTAAAATTGTAGGCAATATAATCACACGTGACATCTTAGAAGAAGAAAATGCAAAGAAGATTTATACTATATAATACCGAAGATCGTTGCTGCGTTCGGCCAACGTTCAGACAAGGAGTAGCCTTCATTAAAACCAACTTATCCGAAGATGCCTCTAATAAAGCAGAGGGAACAATGCAGAAACGGTACATAAAGTCCATGGATTCTGCATGTATGGTTTTGTTAGGTTTGTCTAAAGTGTGATCCCGATCTCCGAGTTAGAAGAATAATAGCAATGTGACCCAGTGTGGCCGAAGCTACATAAATCTTTATTCCGTTACTTACGTTGCATTATAATAAAGTACTATTTTCGTGGCTTAGTCCGTATCTCGGCTGCAGCTCTAAATTAAAACAATTTAGTAAAATTTTGCAAATAAAACAAAAAATCGACTTTAGTTAGTCACTAAGATTCTAAATTAAATTCATGGTACGACACGTCACCTTATAATAAAAGCCGGATAAAACATCAAACGCAAGATGCAAAGCTTAACCAGTAACCGGGTGAGCCAGGCAAGTCGAACCGGGTCGTCGCCGTGCCTCGCATAACATTAGCGATACAAGGATTAAAGCCTTAGTGAACGCTCCACGGTATTGTTCGTGCTATATTATTTGTCATCATGAATGTTGCCGTGTGTTTCTAATTCGGAATTATTCGAATCAGCTTTGGAGGGTTAACATTTGGATGATAATGGTTTTGAGGTTAAACGAGTTTGGTAGTACGAGGGTTTAAGCATTTACAATGGTTTAATCTTCTGTAAAATTTTGAAACGTAACAGAAACTTCCAGAGAAAATGTGTATGAAGAGAGCTTCGAAAGAAATAACTAGTGTTTTAATCATTCTTCTTAAAATTTACGATACTCCAATGAAAACACACTTTTTGAAGCCGTTAAGAAAACGACAACATTTACATTTGAAGGCTAAAGTAAAAAATATATTGTAATTAAGGAGCTTGATAAACTATTGCCAATAATTACATATAGAAAGCTCACCCATTAAAGATCTTACATACGTATATATAACAGTGAATCTAAAAATCGCGTCATGGTATGCAATTTCACGGACATTTAAGGCACCTGATAAGTCCTTGTAGTCCTTACTCGCCCTCTTAGCCTTCCTACATCATCATCATCTACAGCCTTTAACAGTCCACTGTTAGTTTTTTGGTTTTGGCCTATTATACCACGCTGGCCAGACAGGTTGGTATAGGGGGTGCTGGGCTAGAAAACCTCCTCGTGGTGCACCCTGGAAACGCTGGCGATGGTACTGTTTCCTCCTTGTCCTCTTGGAGGAGAGGATTATCGCCAGCGGCCAATATTCTAGCAGAAGAGGCAGCCGTTCATCGGCTCTCGGGCAAGGCCTGGTCCAGCAGGGTGGGCGTGTCTGCCGGTTGCCCTGCTGGCTCTTCGCTCTTCGGAGCATGGAGGAGGAAACCTCGGTAAAAAACCTGATGGCGGGGCCCTGTAGGGGCCACAGTTTCTCCGCTGATAGCGGTGGAGAAAGGAGGACGGGCTCGGCGTGTACTCACACTACCACCGAGCAGGCACGGGGACGTAGTCTCCCTGTCAACCGTCGGCATATCGCAATCCCGAGAAGAGCGCTGTGGTTAAGTCTCGCGGCTCTGATCGGGGGCGAGGGTCTTGGCTTAACCGCCCGGACCGCGAGGAAGATAACCTCTCTAAAAAATTCCCCGAATCCCGTGTTCTGGTGCGTGGCCAGGGGATGCATGGCTGATGGGAAGTTCAGTCGCGAGCGCACTCCAAGCCGAGGTACCTGCGGACCCCTCGGTTGGGTTAAAAACTTACGCTTGCCCGGGTAATGGGGGATCTCTGCCCGGGTGGACCTTTAGTTCTCCCCCACTCGTGGGATTATTATGGAACATGTTAAAAATATAGACAAACGATCGGAAAACCAAACTCAACGGAAAAAGGCAAGTCAAACGGATACGGCAACGAAGGCAAGGAGGGAGAAGAAGAACAGTGGAGCGGATGGGTCGTCCACTGAGGGTGAGATGGTGTCAGGAACGCCTATCTCGATGGGGCTCCCAGAGGTCAGTCTGACTCTGGTCTCTGGGAGCCGAAGAGCATCGGATCGGCTGCGTTCCGGATCCGCCGCTTCGTCGGATGGCGCGGAGGCCATGGAGGCGGAACGAAGCGACAGCAGGAAACGCGGACGCTCCAGGGAAGAAGGGACCGACACGTCCGGCGAAATGATGCCACCAAAGGTGGCAAGCAGCCGCCGAGGGAGGGCGCGTAAACCGGCCTCGGCCTCGGTCTCGACCCCGTCAGGCTCCGCGTTCTCAAACGCGGAGTCCTACAGGAGCGTACGAGTGGACGGCGAGGCCGTAGCGGAGGAGGAGATCGCGGATCTCCTGCTCAAGGTTCGGGAGCCGGTGGGGGGAAATGCCCCCCAGGCTCCCGTGTCCGTGCAGGAGAGGGCGAAAGCGGCGGTGGCCGTCATCAACAAGGTGGCCACCAAATCCGTGAACCTTAAGGGCTCGTTTGTGAGGGCCCTTAAGGACTCCTCCTCCGCTTTGTCGGAGGTCGTGGAGGGCCTAGCGGGCGACGTCTCTCGCCTGCAGGTGGCCAACGAGAAGCTGACGGAGCGGGTGAACGAGCTGAGCGCTCAGTTCGCCCGCTTCCAGGCGAACCTCCCCGAGCGGGAAGCCCCGTCCGCGTCCCAGCCTGCCCCTACCACCAACTCAGGGGCATTTGACTCCCAACTGCGAGAAATCCTCATCGCAGTTGGGAATATGCTGGACGGACGCCTGGCTGGCCTGGAGGCGAGATTGCCTCCTGCGCCGAGTATGCGCCCCCCGCTCGCGTCGACACAGCGGCCTAAGGCCGCCGCTCCGACCGCGCTCCCCGTAGTGGGAGGCCGCGTCTCCTACGCGGCGGCGGCGTCTGCCCCGACTCCATCGGCTCCCCAAAAGCCGAGGAGGGGGGCCAAGGCACCGGCCCAGGCGCCGGCCAAGGCACCGGCCCAGGCGCCGGCCAAGGCACCGGCTAAGGCGCCGGCCAAGGCACATCCCCAGGCGCCGGCCAAGACGGGGCCTAAAACGGCGCCGAGGAGCGGAGTGGCATTCCCTCCGCTCCCCACTCCGACACCCCTGCCGGGCCCCTCCGCACCTGCCCCCTCCAACGAGGGTTGGCAGGAGGCGAGGGGCTCCAAGAAGTCCCGAAGGCGGGCCAAAAAGGCTGCCAAAAAAGCAGCCCAGGCCCAGCCTTCGCCACCGGTGGCAACGGCCTCCACAAAGAGGCCGCGGAAGCTGCAGCCGCCCAAAACCGCGGCTGTAGTGGTGACCGTGTCCCCGGAGGCGGCGGACGGCGGGCTGTCCTACGCGGCCGTGTTTAAAAAGGCCCGGGATAGCCTCGCTAGCGACTTTGGAACGGTGGGGGTCAGGATGCGCCTCGCCCAGACGGGAGCTCGAGTCCTCGAGTTCCCTGGGGCTGAAGGCGCAAAGACGGCGGACTCCTTCGCCGAGAGGCTGCGGGGAATATTTGCGGCCACTGATGGTGTCAGGGTCGCCAGGCCTACCAAGTGCGCGGAACTGCGCATCTCGGGCCTGGACGACTCAGTGACGGCCGAAGATGTCCGCGCTGTAATCCGGGAGAAGACGGGGTGCAGCGCGGACAACGTCAGGGTCGGCACCATCCGCCCCGGTCCAGGAGGGCTTGGCGCCGTGTGGGTCAGCTGTCCCGTAGCGTCGGCCAAAGTATTGGCCGACGCCGGCAGGCTGCTCATCGGTTTCGTGAGCGCCAGGATCACAGTCCTGGCGGCGAGACCGATGAGGTGTTTTAAATGCCTGGCCACGGGACACACGCGCGTCAAGTGCGACAGTTGTTTTGACTGCGGCGGACTGTGTTTCCGCTGCGGTCAACCGGGGCATAAGGCGGCAGAATGCTCTGCCGCCCCTCACTGCCCAGTGTGTGCGGCGGGCAATAAGCCCGCCAATCATCAGATGGGGCAGAGAGGCTGCAAGCCTCCCCGCAGTTCTCGGCAGACGTCGGGGGTTAGCCAGTCGACCCAGGCTGCCTCCGATATAGTTCGTGCGTCGACGTCGTCGCCCATGGAGGAGGTTGTAGAGACGATCCAGTAATGGATCAAGTCTCCAACCTCCTGGTCCAGACGAACCTGAACCACTGTGCTGCGGCGCAGGATCTCTTCCTGCAAACCATGGCACAGTGGTCGATAGGTGTTGCCGTAGTCGCGGAGCCCTATTCTGTCCCTCCCCGTCCAAACTGGATGGGTGACTGGGACGGCTCCGTGGCAGTCGTCGGTTCCACGACGGCTCATTCCCCGCCCTTGTCGCTAAGAGACAAGGGCACTGGATATGTTGCCGTCGAGTGGGGGGGGATCACCATATATGGTGTCTATTTCTCCCCCAACCGGAGTTTGAACGACTTCGAGGTTTTCCTGACCAGCTTGGAGACCTCGATACGGCGACTAGCGTCTGGGCACGTCCTTGTGCTGGGGGACTTCAACGCAAAGTCCATTGCGTGGGGTTCCCCCAGGACGGACGCCAGGGGCGAGGCCGTAGAGGAGTGGGCGGCCTCGGTGGGCCTCTGTCTTCTAAACAGAGGCTCCACCAACACGTGCGTGCGACAGCAGGGGGGGTCGATAGTGGACCTCTCGTTCGCTACCCCTGCCCTCGCCGCACGAGTAAGGAACTGGCGTGTCCTGGAAGAGGTTGAGACGCTCTCGGATCACCTGTATATCCGATTTGAGCTCTCCCGGACCCAGGACTCCAGTAGGGGTCACGTGGCGCGGCGTTTATCCCGCTTTCCGCGGTGGGCTGTTGCCAGGCTGAACCGGGACCTACTAGAGGAGGCAGCCATAATTCACTCGTGGCTGTCTCCTCAGGCTCCGACCGAGGAGGTCGACGTGGGGGCTGGCCGCTTTCGCGATGCGATTACGCATGTATGCGATGCGGCCATGCCCCGCGTTCGAGGTCGCCGGCCTCCAAGGAAGGAGGTCTACTGGTGGTCCCAGGAGCTGGCGGACCTCCGTGCGGCCTGTACACGTGCCCGGAGGTCCTACACGCGCAGTCGGCGGCGTCACCGTGGAGACGGTGAGGAGGACCGGCTTCATGAGGAGTACCGACGGGCTCGGAAAACTCTGAAGCTGGCCATTAGCCGCGCCAAAGAGGAAAAGAGACAGGAGATGCTGGAGGGTCTTAATCGTGACCCCTGGGGTCGCCCTTACCGCGCGGTGCGACAAAAGCTCCGCGCGTCGGGCCCCCCCCTTACGGAGACTCTCCAGCCCAGCTTCCTGCGAGAAGTGGTTGAGGGCCTTTTCCCACAACGAGCGGAACACACTCCCCCGTCGATGGCCTCCCTGGCCGGAGACGACGGGGAGCACGGGGAGGACAATGTTCCGCCCGTCCGGGATTCGGAGGTAGGGGCGGCTGTTCTACGGATCCGTTCCAAGAACACCGCCCCTGGGCCAGACGGGGTACCGGCCCGAGTGCTGGCCCTGGCCCTCAACCACATGGCAGACCGCCTCGGGGAGGTGTTCGACGCTAGCTTGGCGTCGGGACGCTTCCCTGAGTGCTGGAAGAGCGGGAAGCTGGTCCTATTGAGGAAGCCGGGACGGCCTGCCGATTCGGTCGCGGCCTATAGGCCCATCGTGCTGCTGGACGAGGCGGGCAAATTGTTTGAGAGGGTTCTTTCTGCCCGCATCGTCCGGCACCTCTGCGAGGTGGGCCCCGATCTGTCGGACGCCCAATTTGGTTTTCGGGCGGGGCGTTCGACAGTCGACGCCGTGTTGCGCCTGAGGGCCGTGACCGAAGAGGCCGTGAGCTGTGGCGGCGTGCTGTTGGCGGTGTCATTAGACATCGCCAACGCATTCAATAGTCTGCCATTCAGCTGCATCAGGGAAGCACTCCACTATCATGGGGTGCCAAAGTACCTGAGGCGGCTGGTGGCAGACTATTTAGAGGAGCGTACCGTCGTGTACGAGGACCGAGAAGGTAACCTGAGGTGTCGGCCCATGTCGTGCGGTGTTCCACAGGGGTCTGTTCTTGGACCCCTCTTGTGGAACATAGGGTACGACTGGGCCCTTCGCGCCGATTTCCCCCCCGGGCTGGGTGTAATCTGTTACGCAGACGATACCCTCGTGACAGCCCGGGGGGCAAACTTCCAAGAGGCGGCGCGCCTGGCCACAGGGGGAGTCTCCCTGGTGGTCGGGCGCATTGAGGCGCTGGGCTTACGGGTGGCCCTCGATAAGACGGAGGCCCTGTTATTCCATGGGCCCCGTCGTGGTCCACCCCCTGGCGCCTCAATAGTGGTCAACTCGGTCCTCGTACCGGTTCGGGCCCAGATGAAATATCTGGGCCTGATCCTCGACGGGAGGTGGCTCTTCGACGAGCACTTCCGACAGCTTGCTCCAAAGCTGGTCGGCGCTGCGTCTGCCCTAGGGCGACTCTTGCCCAATATGGGTGGACCCAGCGTCGCGACAAGACGGCTGTACACGGGGGTTGTCCGGTCAATGGCGCTGTACGGTGCACCGGTGTGGGCGGCGGCTCTGACCGCCCAGAATAGGATACGCCTCTGGCGCCCTCAGAGGGTAATGGCGGTCAGAGCCATACGCGGTTACCGCACCGTTTCTACGGAGGTGGCGTGCGCGTTGGCCGGAACTCCCCCGTGGGATTTGGAGGCGGAAGTGCTCGCCGAAGTTTATCGGCGAGTGGCTGACTTCCGGGCGGAGAGCGGATTTCGCCCTCCGCCCGAGGATGTGCGCGAGTGGCGCGAAGCCGCTCGCCGAGCCACGATGGCTCGTTGGTCGTTCCGGCTGGAGACTCCACGCGCTGGCTTCGCCGCCGTGGAGGCTCTCCAGCCGGTCATCGCCGAGTGGGCAGGGCGGCAGCACGGGACCCTTTCCTTCCGACTGACGCAGGTGCTTTCCGGGCACGGTTGCTTCGGAAAGTACCTGCACACGGTCGCTAGGAGGGAACTGAGTCCCGCCTGCCACCACTGCGACTGCAGTGAGGACTCGGCCCAGCACACGCTGGCGGTCTGCCCCGCATGGGCGGCGCAGCGCCGGGCCCTCACTGCAGTCATCGGAGTGGATCTCTCGCTACCGGCCGTAGTACGCTCCATGGCCGGTAGCGACAGTTGTTTTACCGCGGTCGCAACCTTCTGCGAGGTAGTAATCTCGCGGAAGGAGGCGGCGGAAAGGGCCCGGGAGGACGACCTCCACTCGGACCCGATCCGCCGCCGGCGAACCGGGCGGCGGAGGCCCGCCTACCACAGCCTCATGCCGCCCTGAGTGTGGCCGCGGGTGGACGGGGTGGGTTTCCCCTCCACCCGCATTAGTTGGCCAGCCGCGAGGGGGCGGCGTCCGCGTGTGCCGGACGTCGCCTAAAGAGAGGAACATCAACAATAAGACGGAGCCCGCACCAGGAGCGGGCTGGCGCTAGGAGGGGTCCGGATGTCTTAACAACAGCTGTTCCCGGATCCCTCCTGTTACAGGCGCAGAGTGGCACACCGTGTGGTTTTAGTCGGTCCGAGTCCGACACACCACCCCGCCGCAAACCCCGGAGGGGTGACGGTCCGAGGGGATTTCCACACGTTAAAAAAAAAAAAAAAAAAAAAAAAAAAAAAAGGGTTTGTTTCAAGTCTCAAATCTCGCGGAAGGAGGCGGCGGAGAGGGCCCGGGAGGACGACCTCCACTCGGACCCGATCCGCCGCCGGCGAACCGGGCGGCGGAGGCCCGCCTATCACAGCCTCATGCCGCCCTGAGTGTGGCCGCGGGTGGACGGGGTGGGTTTCCCCTCCACCCGCATTAGTTTGGCCAGCCGCGAGGGGGCGGCGTCCGCGTGTGCCGGACGTCGCCTAAAGAGAGGAGAAACATTGAGACGAAGCCCGCACCAGGAGCGGGCTGGCGCTAGGAGGGGTCCGGATGTCTTAACAACAGCTGTTCCCGGATCCCTCCTGTTACAGGCGCAGAGTGGCACACCGTGTGGTTTTAGTCGGTCCGAGTCCGACACACCACCCCGCCGCAAACCCCGGAGGGGTGACGGTCCGAGGGGATTTCCACACGTTAAAAAAAAAAAAAAAAAAAAAAAGGGTTTGTGTCAAGTTTTCCTTCTCTTTGCAGTGCTGTTGTCCTGCGCAGGTTGCTCTCTTAGTCGGCTCTTATGACACTCACGGGATAAATGGGGTTGGGGACAATTCGTATTCTTAATCCGTCACCACACGGGTTCATACGCATAGTTGAAAGAGAGAATTATGAGGGTAATTAAGTTATTACATCTTTTATATAAAATTATCGTGTCACAATGTTAGTTACCATACTCCTCCAAAACGGCTGGACCGATTTTTATGAAATTTTGTGTACACATCGGGTAGGTCTGGGAATCGGCCAACATCTATTTTTAATACCCCTAATTATTATTTTTTTGACATTTTTTTTAAATAATGTGTATGGTAAAACAACGTTTGCCAGGTCAGCTAGTTATAGATAAGATTATCACTAAATCAAATAAGCTGCAGCGCAAAGTAATGTTCTCCCAAACATCGATACAGATCACTAACTAATAAAAATAAGTTTATTGTAAATAAAGAACAGCTTTAATAATATACAAACATATATTCCTAATCCAAATTTTATGATTATAAGGTCTTAAATCATACACCGCATATACCTATGTGTTCTTAAGAAAATGACGCATGAACTGAACACCTGGAATACATCCAGGTAGTTAGATTAGGAAATCATGTTATAAGAGTTACATTTTTAAAATAGCTTTAAAAACAGTCATTGTAGTCGCGTATAAGCAACTACAATGTTGCAAAAATTGCTTTTGAAAGATATATGTCCTTCACAGGTTTAGTATTTTAGGGACTTCGTATTATTTCTACACAAACAAGAAGAAAAATACATACATGTCTCCACAACTTTATCCTCGCGGGGGTACACAGAGTCGAATTAAAATTCAATAAATACCACATTTTTGTCGACTATAATTTTAGTTAATTTTAGTCTCACGTCAGTTACGTAATAAAAGGAAACAACAAACATTTCTAAATAAAGATACTTTTATGTTTATAAATATTTGTAGGGCCTGTTGGTCTAGTCGTTAGTACTCGAATGCTAAGCCGGAGGTAGTGGGTTCGATTCCCACCCCGGACATTTATATGTGTGATGAGCACGAACATTTCAGTTCTGTGTATGGGTAAAATTTATCTATAATATGAATGTATTTAGAAAATATATAAATATGTTTATCAGCGTTCTGGTTACCATAGTACCGTAGCAAGATGAGTAATTTAATATTATTCACAATATAGACTATATATCTATATCTATAGATAATAAGTGATGGTAATAATTACCTATTCTGTGAACACTACCTAATCAATATGCAAATCATTTCAAAACCCATCTCCTAGCCGTTGACTGACAACAAAGATAAATGCTGAACAGCTAATACGAGCTAAACGCTAATAAATCAATACCAGCGAGCGGGTCATTACGGGGCTCGTATCAAAAGCCGGATATACCAGCGTGCAGTCGCGCCTCGAATGCTGATAAAACGTGAAATTACGCGACAAATTTTCAGCTGAAGCGGATACTTTTTGTGGTTCAGAAAGCTAAGTAAATCTTAAAATTGTGATTGCATGTTAGTTTTTTTTTATGTGCTATGTTAACTAGGACATTTTTTTTAAATCGAATGATTTTATTTTATTGAATTTAGTTTATCAAACTAGTGATTATTGAGAGGAACATGGACTAAATTTTTTAAATTATTTAAATCTGTTAATAATAATAAAACTCTGCTTGAGTAAGAAAGGAAAAAAAAGATTTTCAAAGGATTTCTATTGACATCACTTAAGTTCGTCAAATAATCCTAAGCTATCTAGCTTAGTATTATCTCTCGACAAACAGGAGAAACCCATGCTTAACTATTTGGTCTTTACCAAAGGCCATTATAGGCCATGCTGTGGCTCCCGAGCACACAAGAACTTGGGGCCCTCGTTGGCCAGTAAAACGAAATAAATAGATAGGTACATTCAGGTATAAAAACAGGTATTAATTAGATAAGCAAGCTTGAATGGATGGTTTTAATCGGTTTCGATTATTATGTTAACTAATTTAACTTTCTCTTAATTTTAGTTTAAAATTATTTAGCTATTTGTATTTATATCATCATCATCATCATCAGCCAATTGCCGTCCACTGCTGAACGAAAGCCTCCCCCAACAAACCCGGTCTTGGGCACTCCGGTCTTGGCCATTTTTCTCAAGTCATCAGTCCAGCGATCTCCATCGCGGTTCCAGCGAACATCCCTCCGCCTGGAGACTTGACTAGCCCACTGATTCTCACAGTTAACAAAGTTATTGAAAACTAAAATAGTTTAATAAACAAGACTTCTTTGAGTTTGAACTTCATAAACGTTTTTATTAGCCAGTTCACATAGTGCACAGTAAAAGTTTTACAACGACATGATAGGCAAAAAAAAAAGAAAAAGAAAACCGCCTACCAAGTGGTGCCATCTGGCGTTACAATATAAACGTAAACAGGCAAACAACAAGTAGCATACAGCCCTAGATGTAATTATAAGATTTTATCCAATAAAAATCACTTAAGTATAATTTTAGATTTACGTATAATTCTTTTTTGTCGGATTGTATCGATTTAAAATAGAAAAAAATGTATAGTATTCGCTTTTTAGGGCCCCCGTGACCATGTGGGCCCTGGGCAAGGGCCTCCTGTGGCCTTGTGGTAAAGAAATGGAATAATTTGAAAATTGATAAAAAAATGAAATTTGAAATTGAAATGAAAATTTATAGAAAAAGGAATCCTAGGTCAATATTGCAGCGCCACCTATCGGGTCCTAATGTAAATGTAAACCACCCAAAGCCTTACGGAAGGAAAGAATTTCATAAAAAAACAACTTAGAAGGAGTACCCTAATACACGAAGAAAATATGAACTTTAAGATAATATATATTCTAATAGTGTTGGATAGAATTAAATGACACGGATAGAATCAGAATGATTTTATGACAAGGTATAATTAACGTAGTTGTATAAATAAGCAAATGGACGCACTTAGAGCAAGGCTATTACTATTGTTCTGTATTTAAAACAAATCTTATTCAAGTCTACCAACCATAACCGAAGTTGTTGCCTTGAAAACTAGACTAGTTTCGTTTACATTTTGTGCACATTACCTAAAGATACGAGGACATCCTAAAGAATTTTTGAAATGCTGAAGCAAGCTTGCTAGTTTTTTTTTACAAATATTAGAGGTACAGTAACACCAGTACAGTAATCTAAACTAAAATATTAATTCTTCAAAAAAAGTTCGTTTCAAACTAGATCCGTACGTAACTGGTTTATTAGTTTGGTTGAAAACAGTGTGGCAGTGGCAGTAAAATTTTTTTTAGTTATCATAAGGTTTATGTCTTCTACAGTTCAGAAATGTAAAAAAAAATATAACAATGTATGCTTAGCTATAAAATGACGAGAACGACAATTTGAATTGTAAATAAATTGTCATTAATATTTGTGCCCTTTATTCTAGTGTTTAGTTACCCATTCAGTACTACGATAATAGTTCTTTTTAGCCATGGTCTTCTAGAGATAGACCAATTTTAGCAATCGGCCGATTTCAATGCCATGATTCCAATGAATGAATTGTACTGTGCCTCAGTTTCGTACTGTTACGACTTAACTTAACCTAAAAAGAACAAACATCTTTTAATAACGTATGGTAGAGTCTTAATTGCAATATGTAAATATTGTTCGTAATTGGTCGAAGGGCGGGTCGCACTCGTCGGTTTGAAAGTAGGGCAAACTCGGGCCAAAGTCATGGGTTTGGTTCGTTGTTCAGTTATCTATGGAGCTCGACATGTGTCAATTAATATGGTGTTTCGAGTGATAAAATGAGATTTCAGATGAAAGAAACCTTATCAGACAAATTGACAAAGTTTTTAAGCTAATTTGCTGCTAATTAGTTTCAAAAACACGTTCCAAAATTACGATAACGCAATTATTTTTAAAGCTGACCTTATTTTAAAGGGCATTCAAAAAGACAAAATGAAAATAAAATAAAAGATTCAACATTGATTATTACGAACGCACTATTTCGATACTTGCTTTTATGTCCTTACTAAATACAAAGTATTTGTTACTGCACGGAATATTTATCAAAGCGATGTGGACACGCAGCAACAAATAACTTACTAAAATGTTTTGCTTTTGATGAGCATTTATATTTCTGAAGTTATCTTGAGAGTTCTTTTTCATGGTCTTGTAGTGTACAAAGTATTAAAAAAAATCCTTTAAATTATTTAACGCTAACAAATTTATTGGTACAAATTTACTTCTTCTAAATAAATTTTGCCATCTTTCTTGATATTCCCTTTTAATGAAATCTTTGTATTCTTACATAGACAGAAATTACTTAAGAGATACAATCAACATAATTTATTATTCCATTAATTATAAACGTAGAACGTAAATCATCTTTGGGTATTAACTCACTAAATTAAATTAATTAAACAGCGAAGTGTGACAAGGTTATCAAACATCTTTGTATTCCGGTCAAAATGGCGGCAGATCAAAGAAGCTCGTCACGTTCTAATTTATTAAACTGATGATTTATACTCCCAATTAATATGATCTCAAATTATGACAAAAGAATTCGTCATAATTCAAATGGTGGAAGAATTAAGATTAACCCTATATCTTCACCTTGCTCGGATTTAAGTGGGTGCCGATAGACGTGAAAAGAATACATTAGCGGCTGTTTCCGCTTCCGGCACAAGTTTCACCCGGATATCCCTGCACATGATTATTTGCGCTCTTTGGTTACTTTGTGCTCGAGTATGGATTTTAATCTATGGGATTGATCGTGCAGTTCCACCGTTACAATTTTTATTTTGTTATATCCTGGAAAATAATTTGCTTCTTTTCTTAGCAATGCAATGTATTAGATTTAAATATATATGATTTTACATAATTGAATTTCTTAGTTACTAAACGTAGAACACTTTTATATCTTAATATGTGCGGAGCTGGTATCTCAGATAGGCATAGATATGCCTGTAATACAGATCACCAGTTCCCCACCTCATGAATACAAACGAAATTACAATTTATGATAGTGGTAACAATAATATACCAAAAAAGTTAAGCACCTCCGCCTGGTGCACCCTGGGCAACGAAGAAGGCAGTGCCTCGTTCCCTAGATGGGGGAAGCGTTGCCGCCTACGGCCAACTCGGGCCGAGGTGAGCGCAGCCCTCTCGAGGGTTCGTCGGAGGCTCTCCGCGTCTCCATGTTAACGGAGATCAAGCTAGGATAAGCCTGACTGGACAAAGTCAGAAACGGCGACTCTTCGAGGACTACGAGGAAGGAATGCAAAGGTTGCCTGTAAGAAATTGCTTTTTAGCGAGCCATTTGTACATGTTTATGTATTCCATGTACTTGGCACATTATTTTTCTTAAAAACCAGCGAAGCAAGTCTTAAACAAAATAAAAACTGTACTAAAAGAGGATGTTATTTGAACATTTAGCAGGCAGTAAAATAGTACATACATTAACATTTTAGATGCGGCATTCGGTTTCATTTGCATCTGGACCGCTGTCGGTTGTACTCTGTCATTTGTAGCCAGCTCTCTTAGTGCGGGAAGCGGACCGTATAGGACTGCAGTTGAGTTGCTGCAATTTCGGTCTCACTGTTATCTATGGAAACGTAACAATGTGTTGAACATGTCTGCAACGTTTATATAAAGGCAGTGTGTCCACCGCTTCAGTTCTACTTCGCTTAAGAGTATGTATTTGTTCTTTTTTAAATTAAAAGCGGTTTAAGTAACTCCTTATAATAAGATCTTATAGCATCAGTTATCTAACAGAAAGTCCAACGTTAGGCAGGTTCATCATCATTATCATCCATTAAATATTTTCCAAAAACTAATTCGATTGGCGTGTATTTCTTTTCTTTTTTCAGCTGGTAATAGAGTCATAATATCTAACGCTATTCGTTTGAATGCACAGCTCGCAGTGCTTGTTATTACGGTCGGTTCTCTCACATAACTTATTGAACTGACAGTGAGGACACTTTTCCGCATTTTCCACTACATCATGCGCCATGCCTGACCAATAATAATATTCTTTCAAACTATTTACCCCTGCATGTCGGATAGTGGGCAATAAATGCAAATCGTTCTCATCAACAGCCTATACTAGTCTACTGCTGGACATAGGCCTGTCCTTAGAAAGGAGGTTTTGGCCTACTATACCACGCTGGCCAGACGGGTTGGTATAGGGTTTGTTTCAAGTTTTCCTTCTCTTTGCAGTGCTGTTGTCCTGCTTAGTTTGCTCCCTTAGTCGGCTCTTACGACACCCACGGGATTAATTGGGGTGGTGACAATTTGTATTCTTCTATTGCAAATGGTTCTACATAATTTATTTTTTTATACCTGCATATTCGTATAATATCTTTTATAATTAATATTTTAGGTATCTTTTGACGGAGTTTTTTTTTACAAATTTTGCAAGTATTTGTTATACTTGTTGCATTTATTGGCTACATAGTATAGAACAGTGATAGCCAATATGATGATGATTATGGTGAACAAAGTTTCCAGATCCGCCAACTTTTCGTTTTGGTATTGGGTTGCCGTGGCCAAAGCTGCTCCGCTGACGTTCAGAAAATCGACATCAAAGAAGTAAGTTGTCATTGCCTAACAACAACTTGCTTCTTTGATGCAGACTTTCAATGGTGTGTATGAAAATCTTCTTCTTTAAGATTCTTCTTTCTTTAATAGTAACTTAACAAAAAAGGTTAACAAAAATAAATGGTTTGTGAAATGAATACCAATTAAATATCATCCACAAACATGTACTAAAAAGTTGGTATTTGCACATTACAAACACACACTTAAATTTTACTTAGATGTATAGATAATTATGACGGGTAAAAGTACAGGTACAGTCAAAATTATATTAATATTAAATGTCAATAATATTTAAAAAATAGGTTCCCTTCATTAGCAATTTAATAATATAGTATATAACTAGCCTCATTCACTTACATTGTATTAAAGTGTAAACTCTCGACAGCTCAAACATAAACCTATGTGGTTTCTCAAGAAGCTGTCGTTTTGTAAACTTTCTCTGTCAAGTTGTTTTATGTGATAAAAAAAATCACTAACAATTCTGTTTATTTAAAAATGTATATGAATAGGTTATTGGCAAATTTTCCTACAATTCTTTATTTGAATGATGATTCTTTTGATGAATTTTAAAATTGAACAATAAAAGAAATACCAGAAGGAAAGGCAGGTACATTACTGCTCTCTACTGTGTATTTAGCAAACTATGACCAAACCCTAAAATCTGAAAAACACTGAGAACAGTTTTTACTAGTGAAAATAGGATGTAGTTACAGTAACGTTGATATGTAATCGACTCAGTTCAAATGAACATAAGTGTTATAGAATACAAGCCGTCTAATATACAAGTATGTACCATATTCAGGCGACATAGTCGCGCACATTCCCATGCGAAATCAGTGTAGAAACAAAAGCACTACTCGTACTACCATCAATAAAGTCACGTACTGTCTGCGTAACGTAAGGTATTGGCATATCGACAAATATATGAATATTAGGTGTTCCGAACTCAGCATGCAGTTTTGAAGTTGGTCTAAGTTTTTTCTATATTATATTATCAAACTCGGGCCTTGGCCCGCCAGGCATGATTACTTCGCCTGGTCGGAGGATTATCCCTTTGTGTTGAACGGACATGATATCTGTTCCTCCACACTTGACACAAACCGTTTTTCTTAACGTTTGAAAACCCCTTGGGCCGTCTCCCCAAAGGGGTTTGAGCGGGGTCTTGTGTCGGGATCGGACCGACTAAAACCATACGGTGTGCCACTCTGCGTCTGTAATAGGAGGGATCCGGCAACTACTGTTTTTAAGACATCCGGACCCCTTCTAGGGCACCGCCTTTGGGTACGTTCTCTATTTAGACGAGGTCCGGCATCACCTGGCCATCGTGGTATAGTAGGCCAAAACCTCCTTTCTAAGGAGAGGCCTATGTCCAGCAGTGGACTATCAGCAGTGGACTATCTACTCTTTGATAGTCCACTGCTGGACATAGGCCAAAGGAATGATGACGATGGTTGTCAAACTGAGTTAGTTTACACGTTATTAGAATCGGAGTACGATTTTAAATTCCATACAATACAAATTGATGATAGTCTTAAGAAATATAAACTATTAAAATCTTCTGTGGTACAGCAAAGAAACTATTATTGGATTTAAAACCGGCAATCAGGTGATTCTTAGAGCTAACCTTACCCGCCCGGAGTGCATAGGAACCAGTAAAATATAACTGGAATACCTAAATCGTGGTGAATTTCAGATGTGCTTACAGAACTACCAGAACAACTTTACATATTATTTAACAGACGCAATGTATAATTATTTTTCAATATTTAAAAGCATCTGTCACAGTAATTCAAATATGAAAATTTTGCTATTGATTTATTTATTCTGTTTAGGTACTACTTTTTTATTCTTGTCATTTCAATTTATTATTAGATAACATATAACTTTAATAACTGACCGGAGTGATACTACGACCTCAGAGAAAACCGGTGTTAAACAATTCTTTCGTTGTTTATCACCGGTGTAAGTGAGGCTGCCGAAACCCAAAACTGATTGACTGATTGATAATTGTATGGATGTATGTGTGTGTGTGTCTGTATTTATAGTATTATATAGCACGTATAAATTATATATATATATATATATATATATATATATATACCGTGGGAGAGCCATGCTTCGGCACGAATGGGCACGAAACCGGTGTCAAACAATTCTTTCGTTGCCGCTGACTCGAGTGAAAGGGACTCCAAGAGCGGCAACGCACTTGTGACTTTTGTGTTGCAGGTGTCCATGGGCGGCGGTAGTTGCTTACCATCAGGTCTGTCAGGTACGTCTGCTCGTTTGTCGTCCTTATACCATAAAAAAAAACAATTTAAAATAATCAATCTCATCTGCTCTAATTATACACCTGACACACACACATATCTGCATCACCCAAATGTTGACTGAAAGAAAATGCCTATGGCATTAAGTCCGCCTTCATCATCATCATCAACAGCCAATAATAGTCCACTGCTGAACATAGGCCTCTCCTTAGAAAGTCCGCCTTATACAATGTATTTGCAGGAAGTATAAATAAATAAATAAATGGGCGGTAGCCACTTACCGACAGGTGACCCGTCTGTTCGTTTGCCCTCGTTTACAATAAACAAAAAAAGTAGTAGGATCTTTAACAAGATACAGAGTTGTAAGGCGATGGGATTCTATCGAGTATGTGTTCTCACATACTCGTTAGAATCCCATCCCGTTTTTAATGTCTACCTCCTTACATGCAGTAGCATAAAAGCTAAGTTAAAAAATTGCTCTTCAATTTTCTCTGGCCATATTTGTACATCTATGAATCCGGTAATATACTTAAAGGCCTTTGTCCTCTTACACTTTGTGCCAACTCCCAAGGTGCGCCTTTCGTCGGCTGGCAAGGCAGCGCGGCTAGAGCTTATAAATCGGCCGATTTATTTGAGTTCCTTAACGTCGACAAGTGTAAAGTTTAACTTGAAAACGTTTTACTGCCCCATTGGTAGAAAATAAAAAGGCTTCGTATGGTAAATACTAGGATGCAAAGGAGGAGCATTACTGAGGAATGAGATTTACTCATTCTTTTTACAGTCTTTTCATTATTTTTCTTGCAGCTTATTTTCATAGGATTTCGACAAAGTGCGACTTTCTCTGTTCATTTACGTCTATTTTTTTTTCTGTTTGTTTGTTAATACGCGTATAGTATTCCATAGTTAAATCTAAGAATGCCGCTACCTAATTTCAACTACAGCGTTGTCTGTAACATCGTATAAATCTACAAATAATTAGGCGATATTAAGATTTTACAAGGTTATTATAAGTCAATAAGGAATAAAATAATTAATTGTATTATCTCAATTTCCTAAATTATCCTAATCCTATATCTTATAAAACAAGACCAAACATATTCCTCTTAAAAAAAGACTGATAATAGCGCCCTGTGAAGATTTTGGTATAAGGACGCTGATAAAGAGTCTCCGTGGAGAGTGAACCATTCTAGTATCTTTGAAATGCAACTGTGTATCTAAAATTATGAATGACTGTAATGAAAGTTTTCATCAAATGTATTATGTGACTTTACAATTCCTAGTGTGATGACTATGCAATTTTTATTTAGTCATAGAAACTTCAAGAAGTAGAAGATGTCTCTCATATTTGTGTAAGTTTTTCTACAAACTACCCACTTCTTACCCATTTCTTAGATTCTTAATTCACAGATATCTTGCCGAGACCTATGGGTCTTTATTTGACAGCACAGTAATTTAACTTTGTAGATGAAATAACTCTAATTTACAACTATTGAAAACGTAACGTAATAGACTTAGAACTCAATCAAACTCCAACCAGTTACCTGAACAATCCTAAAAAGTAAATTCACGGAAGTTTCCTACTACGATACAGTTATTTTGAAGAGATCTAACTTGCATTAACAACCTGACCTTTTCCAAGTTGGAATATCGAATATATTTTGTAAAAGTTTCTACAAGTAGTAGCACATACCTATTTTTCTAGAGAAGTAAGAGTAAAGCCTTTAGGATATTACAAATTACGCCATATATTAATAATGTTTAGGCATTATAAGCAGTACCTCAGGTTAACATTCAAAATTTATCAAGGTAAGATGGATCTCACAATGAATTTTTATATTATGACAAACGCCTATTAGTATGAAGATTGTTAGTACTATTCTTTCGTTTACGATACTGTTGGGCTTGTGTAATGATTGGAGCCACCGTGCTTACTGGTTCAAAAATAAATCTGCGATCTTTGGGAATTGTTCTGTGTAGTTCAAGAATCGGTCTTTCGGGACAAAATTTTGCTAATTATAATACTCAATGTTCAATACTTTATTGCTTCCATAATGTAACTACAAAGGTGATAACAGTTTAAGCGGCAATAATTATGGACCCAGTCAGGCGCAGCACAGTTTGTTCGGGAGAGAGGAAGATAACACAAACATTTATACAGGAGAATATTTTGTTTGTAGTTATTATGGTAGGACACAATCATGGTAACTACGTATATTATGTATTATTAATTATAATACTTATTGATATATTTGTATTTAATATTTGATAATAATAAAATTAATTAATTTAGTTTTTTTTAATATTTTTTATTTGATGACGGAGAGAGATAGACACAAACTCGATTATTTTTGTTAAGGGTTTTTTTTTAATATTGCGAATAAAAACTTGAAGGGTTCCGAACATTCTCCCCATCAGCTGTATCCTACCTGGCTTAGTTTAAATTAAACTTCATTTAAATTCTTTGGTTCTGTTCGCTGATATACGATTTACGTTATCAAGAGCAGCAGTCCAGCTCTCTCAACGTATTTATTGTAGCAATGTGTGACACAGTTCAATGTCCTGTAGTGGACGTTTACGAGCTATTGACAATTTACTGACAGGCTCCGTAGCTGTATATTACGACTTCGTAGCTTTGTATTATATTATTCAAATTATGGCCATCGCATAATGTTTAACATTATGAGATGGTCATAATTTTGTTTATTCAATAACGGAATATGTGATGGAAAAACGTAATAAATGAGCTAAGCGAGGAAGAAAGAGGGAAGGGAGGGATAAAGTGGCTTCGGTCTACCTTTCGAGTGGTTATGGATTAGAAAGTATTGTTACTCAATGGATTACCGAAGTGGACTGCTTCCTAACACAGGCATTTGACTTCAGTAGATTACCAGAAATTTGACAGCCTTGTGTCAGAGCTCTATATTTATATAGATACTATAGGAATGGTCATTTTTTATTTTATAGCTAATATTTCGTCGTCATATAAATGTTTTTTTAATTCGGTCAATTATAGATAACAAAAGGGATTGTCAATTTTCTATTAAGTACTAAACCTAAGTTATTACTAAACTCTATAAAAACGTTTTATGATATAATATACATGTCGGACTCTGTAATGGCAGTGTTTTGGATTACTTAAAATAATTATAATAAGTTTTATTAACCAGTATAATTATACAGTTATGACAGAAATCCATAACTATTTGAATTCGGAACTGTCATAAACAGATATTTGAAATTATTTCGTAACTACCAAATACCTGTACACAAAACAAACATTAATTAACTATTCCTAACAGTTTGTTTGAACAAGTAATTTACACGATGATTGGCAAACTAAACCTAATGCTAGCACTATAATGTCAGCACTATATTAAATAGTTAGGTTGGATAATATCCAAATTTTGAACAAATTATAAATCTAGTTATCTAGTTTGAAAAAACCCTTTTAAATTTTGCCTAGTTCGGGAATCGCACCCACTAAGGCAGCGCTTTTCAAATTCGACGCGAACGGCTACCAGCTAGTCTTTAATAAATATGTATTATAATATAATTGAAGCATAAATAAAGAAAAATATTTATTAAAATATAAATTTATCAAATTCTTCTACATCAAAGCATATTCTTAACATGAAATATTTGTTGGTTACATGCTTTATTAAAATATATTTACTGAATTATAATCAAACATTTATAACTGTGATAAATTCTTCTCTCAAGAATTCGACGTTTAAAGTACAGCAATGATTTTTTATTTGATGCCTTATCACCAGTAAAACACCAATCATTTATATCCTTACAAGTTTTGTATAAAAACCTACAGCATTTTTACACGAGTTTTTTAAACAAAACTTAACAATTAAGCCAGCAAGCCCTCCTCCAAGTCCTTTCAGTGTACAAATGCATTCTTTATACAGAACCCCTAACAACGCAAATAGGGAAAGTTTCCAACTACGTAACTATTTAATAAGACCAGAACATTCAACTTGGTCGTAGTTTTGTTTGTGGTTCGTATATTTTTTCCTTATAACTGCAATCTCGCGTGTGCTGCACACATTAATCGGTTTTAACGCCAGCCGCGCATTTTGACTAGCTTTATACATCCCCCTCAAAGAACTGCATTGCAGAGCAGTATATTATCCAAGTTTAGAACGGGTCGGAAGGCGTGGAAACCTTAATATTACCGAAAATGGGCTGCTAGTTACGTTGGTAATTTTGGACTATTTTGAAAACATAAGGCTAGAAAATATTGTTAACAATACTGTGATGTTACATCTTTCTGATTACTGTTGTTTGGTTCTTGAGCATTTATAAAATAATCAAATAAAAGTTTAGTACTGAATTATCAAAAATAATGTACTGAAATTTCAAAAAAGGAAAGAGGTAGCTGTTGATGATTGACAGTATCAGGCAAAGAACATCTGAGCATCGAAATGTAGATAACAAACTAATTTATGACATTATAATAAAAGAAGTAAAAACAATAATGCAGTTTAGACCGTTTTATTATCGGTTTAACCAAACCTTTTATTATGGTAGAAAGCGGGGCTATATAGTTCTTATAGATAATGACTATTTTTCTATCTATCTACCTACCTAAATCTATTGAGGTTAATGTGGCGTGTGAATAATTTAAACAAAATCTATGACGCAACTAAGCAAATAATATTTAAAACTAAGCTCAACTTCAGCACGAAGCTTAACTTTAAGCTCCAAAGTGGCTCCGAAGGCGTTGTCTTAAGTTTTTACAACCTCCGAGTTTAAAATCTTCGTTAGTCTTGAAATAAAAATGAGATAGAACTTGGTCCGCTGTGCCGTGTACGTCAAAGTATCTTTAACAATTAAAAGTTGTTTTTATGACAGTTTCTTACCAAATTATTTAAGTAACTGTGTTATGCTGGTTGAGTGGTGTAAGCGCGCTACTGTTGATAGAATTTGCCCAGGTCGGTACATTATTAGAGAAAATTGAAAGAGTTTTTAAACGAATCATTACATTCCTTATAATATATAACTGAAGAGATCCCTCTTCAAATTCAATTTCTGTTGCCTCTTCCTTCATTCACTCGCAAGTATCCAAACCTTATTGGGCCTACTTCTGGAGTTCCACTTCACTATCCCACGGCCAAGTCATATATTTCAAGTCATTATTTAAAGTTATTTAAAATTAGTAGTCATTATTCAAAGTTAAATTTGAATGTTACTGTTTAAATGCTGTTACAAACATTTATTATGATTATTATTGCAATATAAAAAAAATGACTTATTGACATGGTCAAATTAGGAATAAGAATTTTGCAGTACATACAAGTTCAAAATATTATTTTTAAATATTGTAACATGAAAAAATAGATTGAACTCTGTTACATGAGGGAGGTCAGATAGTAGTAGACAAAATACTCGCATAGGCACTTAATAAGCCTTTGTCTACCCTTTTAGAGGATACTATACGTTAAAGTCATTATCCCAATTCATTACAAATTAAACGTCATTTCATCAGCTACATTTAAAAATTCACCTCACAGTCGTAAAACTCGCCAGGTGACATTCAGAATAACAACCGTTTCACAAATGAATAAATAAATAACTTTCTGAATTTGGGCCAAATCTTTGAGCGTAACGAGTTGAGAAAACAAATAAAGGCCTGCTACAAAAACTTATTATGTTAGCAATAAATAATAAAGCGGTACCTACCGAGGCGGGTACACCCGCGAGGTCCAAGTGTTAATACAAAAGTGTTGACAACAGAGCGCGCTATGTTGTGGTACTGTGTTGACAACTGAATTTATAATTTTTTGAGTATGAATTACAACAAAGGGTAGTTACTTTTGTTTGAGATATTGACATTTAACATGACCCTGTTATAATTTTACTTGGAAAGTAATAAGAACATAATAGCAAGATAGCTTAGCGGGAGGGGTCAACGGGAATACTAGTAATCGGTTGCTAGTAAGCCTTTAAAAAAATAGCTTGGTATGTATGTATGTAACTGAATCTTCGAACGTGATTTTGACTTTGTTTATACGTCGAAATAAATTAAAACTTTGCACACTTATCAAGAACCGATGTCATATCGATTGAATACATTTTACGAGTCTTTCTAGTCGCTTCTCTTGTCTTAAGATCAAATTAAAACACTACTTCATCAAATGAAAGTAGTATAAGATTGATAACATTCTAAAATTATATACTGTAGGTAGGTTACAAGTAAAACCAAGCCAATTTATTTAAAAGCTACAGAAAGATGATGGCTTCGTATGGATACGGAAAACAAAGGACCAGGCATAAAACGTAAATAGAAGTAGACTATCTCTAGCAATAGACTACGATAATTCTTCTTAAAGTTAAGGCAACTGATAGTGATATATACAAACTTAGCAGTTAACACAAGATAAAAATTGAGCCCAGTTTAATTAAATGACGATTTAATTTGTGTAATATTTGATGAACATAACTACTTAACACCAACACAGAAGCAATTAAATATTTACAATATATTAATTATGAAAACGGGCAGCAACAATTCGTTCGCTCAGTTTTAATTATTAATTAACAAGAACTAATAGCTTTTGTAAAGCGAATTCATTGAATATTTTAATTATTAACGATAACAGGGTTGCTGAAATTAATTTACAATGAATACTTTCTGATTTATTTTCGTTTCAATATAATTCAATGTATTGAAATAAGTAAAAATTGGATGATTGTAAACATTATTTTTTCGTGATTTCGGCGGTTTCGTAAGTTTAGAAAAGTATTATTTGTTTCAAAAGAATGCTCATCGACTATGGTAAACCTGTTAACCTAAGAATATTATTTTTACAGGTGGCACTTTTCTGAGAGAGGGAGGAGAAGAATGAAGTATTCAAGAGAACCATTATACCTATCTCTCGTGTTGATTAAACTCAAAGTTGCCGGGGACATAGGTCATCAAGACCGGTTACCTCTAGAGCTACGGCCTCCCTAGCTTGCATTAATGGAAAAAAATATACTTATTAGTTTCTTTTTTTTTATGTTAGAGGGGGCAGACCAGCTGACGGGTCACCTGGTGGAAAGTGACCATCGCCGCCCATGAACGTCTGCAACTCAGGAGTTTCAAACGCGTTACCGTAGGTAGGTTACTTAAATTATATTTTATTAGTTTGAAGCAACAGTCAACTGTGTCGTACGTACGAACCGTTCGTAAAAACCTATGCTATGTAACGTAATAGGTATGACTTTGACTATGGTAGGTTTGCTTGAGCACACGGCCATTGCAACCTCATCGAAACGTAAAGCAATTCAAAAGTATTTTATACCAACAAGTATGACATACTACCGTGATAAAGTTGTGGCGACTCCCACATAGAAAGTAATAGAAACATACTACAGCGCCATCTAACGAAGACACACCGAACTAATCCTAACTCCTGAATGAGAATTGCTAATCCTGTATCGCGATATGAAGATTTCTCTCGCCGATTATCATATATACAACCTCCCAACATCAACCGTTGTGCCAGATAACTTGACTCAATAAAATAAATAGAATGATTACAGAACGAGTAAACACATATTTAAGGGTTCCGTTTATTTAATACAACAAATAAATTCAACCTTTGCCAAGACATGTAAAAAATCATTTCAACTGATTAACTCTAATAAATATTTGTACGAGAGCGTGCTCATTACGTTGGATGCAAAATAAAAACTTCTAGAATATATTAAAAACTATGACAGAGAGGCTCGCTACTTAATTACGTTAATGGACCTGAGAAGCTGCATTATGAAACAGGCAGGTCGCTGGTAAACAGATGTCCTTAGCGTTAAGTATGGACAGAGCAAATAAATGTAGACCAAGTGTGGGTACTTGCCGGCAGCAGTGAACAGAGGCATCTCGATGTCTTTATCGTAGTAGCTACTCCATCCATTCTCTATCAATCCATAATAATAATAGATATTATCATACATCTGACACACTAAATCACAGAAGGACTATACGGACACCTGTCCCGGACTCTTTGAGCCACTCTATTGTGTTCTTCCAGAATTCGTTATTTTATATTACGTGTAAAAAAAATTAAAGAAAAAAAACCGGTGTGTATTAATAAAACACAAGTTAACGCCATTTGTTTAACCGTATATCAAGTCCAAATTTATCAACTCAACTTTAAAACCGATGAACGAAAAAAACTAGACAGCCCAGACGACACGAAACTGTTAAATTTTTTTATTGAAAATTGCGGCACTAGCGCTTGTCGTCACTGTGTGATATGTTTTTTCCATTTTCATATGTGCAAGCATTTTTGACATGAAGCAGGTATTGGTAGTTGATAGATTCGTTGCATTCTTTAGCTACAGAAATCTCTCACTTTGCATATTAAGAAGTATGTTATTTTAATATCTTTTCTATTCTGTATCAATGTTTAGATAGTTATTATTGCAATTGTTTTGCATATCTTTCCACTAAATCTATGTATAGAGAAATTAATATAGTAAAAGAGTACGTAAACAGTGGACCTTAAAATAAATTATTGAAACTTCTTCCATCAGTGCTATGTTTTGGAGCTGTCACACGATACCATGTGAAGGTATCACATACCATATCATTAAAAGAGGTGAATACTTGAACAACAAAATTTCTATTGAAAAAATAGCGGATATAAAGGAAAAAGATAACAGAAAACTTATTAAATAATCTCCTACTAATACTGACTCTAATGAGTAAAGTATTTATTACCAGGTAACATAGCGTGTTCAATTGTACTCGGCTTCAGACCTAGCTTACTAACTCAAGGCTAAGTTAAACGCAAACAGCATTACACTCTAGTGTAATTGTAGATTGTAAATATACCAGTTTAATTAATTCGACGTAGTTAATCCGTCACTAAATAGAGGCGTCTGTAGTTTTATGTCTATGTTCGGTTTTATTTGTACTGAACCGCAAAACAAAGCCGAGCTTGTGCTTTGAAAGCTAGATTGACTGATAGAATACTTGTATACTTTTTTTGTTAATATGATAATTTAAATAAAATATTTGACAAATTAAGCGATTTAATATTATGCTACTAATGTGACAATACGTCAACTTACAAAAATGCAGTATTCGTTAAAGCTATAAAAATTTAGAGCTAAAAAAAGAAATAACGACGTGTATTTTTACTGCACACATACAAAAGCATTGTAATAACTTACTGTGGAAAATATTGTAACTATTTTAAACATCGCATTTTAGGCGCATAAAGTTTGCAAAGTTTCCGCAAACATCCACCGAAAAACGTAGGAGTTATACGAGTAGTTAAGTAGAAAAAATCGTATGGACTGAAACGGAAAACAACGTAAAACGTGCTCTTAACATAAGTTTTCTTACCTTACGAAGCATTTCCTCGAGCGAATCCATGTCGACGGAGGCAGGCTCGCCGCCCGCGCTGCCGCTTACTCCGTTATTATTGTTCGTCATAGGTGAGCCGCACCCCAGCGTTCAACAACACTCGCACTCATGTGAATTACACTTATGTAGACCGCCACTTTACAGCTGATATTTCGTGTTCACTTTCAAATTCATGACATGTAGTCCGTACTTTATTAATTTTGTTTGTTTTGTTATCAATTCACCGTACACTATGTTCGGAAGAATCACGTTTTATAGACTAAATATGTTTAGGAAAAAGGTTTTATTCTGAAACCATTATAATGTAGAGAATAACAGCTACTAATACTATTCAATGGCTGATAGGAGATGACACGTGTTAAATATATACTAATTAAATTGAAATGTAATTCGTATATGTTCTTACATTGAGTTTTGTGACGTGATTTACATTAAATTCTCATTATTTCTGACTTCTGTAAACTTCTTTAACATGGCAAGTATACAGGGTGCACCATAAGATCCTTTTTTAATTGACTATATTCTTTTACTTTTTGAGAAATAATATTTTTTTTAGAATTAGACTAGACTATTAGACTGTTAAATGAGTATTGCGAAAAATATAATTATCGTGTATTCTGTCACCTATCCGTGTGGTGACGGATTAAGAATACCACCCCTATTCATCCCGTGGGTGTCGTAAAAGCCGACTAAAGGAATAAACTACGCAGGACAACAGCACTGCAAAGGAAAACTTGAAGCAAACCCTATACCAACTCGTCTGGACAGCGTGGCATAGTAGGCCAAAACATCGTTTCTAAGGACAGGCCTATGTCCAGCACTGGAGTAGTGAAGGCTGTTGATAATTCTGTCAAATAGTCAAAATGTCGCTCTACGATTGATTTACAAATAAAAAGAATAAGTACTAGTTTATAAAATATACAGCTACTACAAAGAATATCTACTTTTGATAATCCTAAGGTTTGAATTCCGTTAACAACGAAATACCAGGGTAGTTTTTACCGAAATCTAAACCGTCATCATATATTATTTAAGCAGTCGAGTCAAAACGTCTTACAATAATGTATACTTAAGCTCTTTTCTTTACTGAGTTTACATTGCGGCCTACGAGTTGTTGACGTAACGAAGCTTTAAATTCTCCAACTACCCGCTTTAAGCGAACAAGCTTTTCATAAATTATATACTATTTCGGATCCAAATATGTCCCTAATATTTATTTTTGCTGTCTCTCTCTGCTCTGTTTCTGTTGACGAACAAAAAGTACGCTATTTCGGACAAAAACTTCATGTGCGTAGTCAATTGGGATTGAATTTGAATAAATGTTTATTTGATTCTCAAACTCCATACACACACTTCTTATTTATTTAGTTTTTTTTTCTTCTTCTTTTAAAACCAAAGCGGTAGACACAGGAGTATTAAACGTCCAAATTTTCCCTATAATTCATTCATTTTCACTAATTTTTTTTTAGTCTCACTTACGGAATAGGAACCAAGCCTTTTGCCTTCAATCGTGCACATATATTTCTAAATAAACATAGGTACAATATTTTTAAATTCATATACATCTATATAAATAAATAAAATTGAAGGTCTGTTCTTAATGTCAAAATAATAGGTTGTTTCATGCTCACACGGTTATTTGCACGATACCTATGCCTAAAAACTAGTTTAAATATTTTTTGTCTGTCTGTCTGACCTGGGTAACCTTAAAAACCACTGGACCGATTTTGATAATATTTTACTACCAGGTAGCTGTCTATATAAGGAGTATAACTTTTCCTCTCAGAAAAACCCTATAAAAGTTTGCTCGGTTCGGGAAGCGAATCCGAGACCTCATGGACAGCAGTCTCGTACCGTACTACACCACTAAGGCAGCGCTTTTCAAATTCCACGAAAATGAAGTCGTGGGTACCAGCTAATATGTTAATAAACATAGGTACAATATTTCTAAATTCAAATATATTAGAGGTAAAGGACCAACACGTCGTCCCTCTCAACGTGTGGTAAAAACAAAAAAAAAATTACACCATTAATAATCAATTTAATCCGAGCAATTAAACACGTCTAACCGGCTTGAAACCAACCATTTCATCATCATTCACAATGCGCTCACTTGATAACGTATTCATGGACTTTCAAACAAAAATCGCGAGAGTTTAATTTGGTCCCTTACTGCATAAACAGTGATAGCAGAGGACGGCAGGAGGGGTGAAGAGACGATAGTGGGGGGCTGACAATGTATGACTACGCATACGCTTAACGTTTTAGATCCTCCCTTACAAGGGAGCTCTTCCATTGAAATTAAACAATATTTGGATCAAGGTAAGGAGTCTTTGAATTTAATTTAATTTTATTGGAGCTGGTGTTTTAAACAAAGATCTTTTGAAGCTGAGTTAAATAAATAATTTTATTTTATAATATACTCGTATTATTAGATGTCACGAGATCGTTATTATTTTTTAGTTATTATAAATATTTAGATAGATGACATTCTTAATATAAAGTTAGTATTAAATTGAATTAAATTATGTAGTATATATATCTATTTGGTTCTCTTTCACATGGGTAAGGGAAACGAACTTATAAATAATTTGTCACCTAAAAAAAATTAGCGCTCAATTGCATAAATTAACCCGCACATATCTCATATAAATGAATTTCTTACTTGCTATTGACATAGGCAAGGAAATAATCACGTGAGCTTTGAATAGGCGGTAAGATTTTAATTAAATTTTAGAACCATCCCCGTCTAATGTAAACATGAATGCTTGCAGCACAAACAAAGATTGATAGATGGGGAAACCAATGTAAAGCTCGGCGTACACAAACACAGAGAACGAATAAGGTTTTGACGTAAAGCAGAGTCTAAAATCTCTATCTGAATGTTATCTAGAGGAGAATAAAAGAAAAAAATGTCATCACGACTCCCTTAAAAAAATTTGGGTAAATTGTTGTGAGTGGCAGCGCAAGCAAGATGGTGGTGCTTTCATAGTGATCTGAAATATACACACACACACACCTGTGTATTTAATCCAGGTCTATTTTCTATGGATAGATAGATGGGTGGCATTCACATCAACAAATCGGCATTTAAAACTTTTACCACTGAAAAATTTGATCTATTTCAAAAAATAAACTGAAGAATAGTGGGTGTGTTATAATCAAGAAATTACTACATGCATGATCAATAGATCAACAAGTATATCTACAGCATTAAGTACTACTGTGTTTTAGTGCAAATAGCGTGGGACTATGAATTCTTCCTATGACAAATTGTTTGCACTTTGTTAAATTAACATAAAGCATCTCTGCTCCACGTTTATGAACACTAAGCCTTATATATAACCTCTAGACATTTTAATAATGAAATTTAAATTCATACTGTTCAATATAGGGATGATATTTATTAAATTAATATTCTCAGTCTACGATCTGGAAACCAATTTCGTGTCGACGATGAATAATGAAACTGAAAAATTAATATTTTAACGAATAGTTTTTTTATGTAAGTATTTATTACCATACTTTTTCTATGTTATTAAAGTTTTAGTATAAAATTAAATATTGTGCGATGCAATGAAAAAGAGCATAATAAATTTTCTTTTTTGGTAACGTCGGGCTGTGTTTAGACAGAAAGTTTACTTAAAACTAAATAAGAGCAATATGTAGAATTAAAAAATTACGCAAATTAATAAAACCCTAGTAAAACATAGCATTAAACACAACATAAGTAGATAGCATAACTTAAAAGTTTAATTTAAACTACTCCGAATCAAAAATAATCCTATCATTATTCGATAGGAGGTGATCATTGAATTGGGAAACCCTGTCCTTCTTGATGTCGGTTAAAACAATTAGTTAATAAAAAACAACTAGTACTTCGATAACCGTAGCCGCTAGACTCAGCAATATACACCGTACAACTAACAAAGTAAGCTAAGTTAAAAGCCAGCTAATTGCGAGTTTAAATAAGCTGTTAACCTAAGTGAAGGCAGCTTAGCTTAAAATATTGCGAGAGACATATCCAGTGTTAATGCGGCTAACTAGTACTATGCAGTTTTTTGTTCAACAATGTTCTATACAATATACAAAATAATATTTGAAATCTCACATCTCTCATATTGTATGATTAATTTCATGACTTTCCTTTATATAGTGTTAGAGTTTCTTGAATTAAGGTTTATATTGGTTTGACGGGCCTAATGACAGCACTGGTAAGCCAGATATTGTAGGTTCGATTCCTACTCAGGACAAGTAAGTGTGTGGTGTGCAGGGACATTTGTTCTATGTCTGGGTGTAGTTCGTCTATACTAGGTATATCTATAAAAATATATAAGTATGTTTATCGGCAGTGTGGTTACCGTAGTATAGGCTCTGCCTATGAAATTTGTAACTATGAGCAAAATCATATACTTAATAAATTTCTTTACCACTTCATTTATTTATTTGCATTTGAAAAGCGATGCTTTGGTGGATTCGATTCATGGACCCGGCATTTTTTTTTTGAGTTTTTCTAAGAGAAAATAGCCTAAGTTACTCCTTATATATACAGCTACCTGGTAGTAAAATATGATCAAAATCGGCATAGTCGTTTTTAAGATTACCCGAACAAACAGACAGACAGAAAATAATTAAACTGGTTTTTAGGCATAGGATATCGTGCAAATAACCGTGTGAATAATAAACCTATTATTTTGACATTACAAACAGACACTTCAATTTGGTATAGATAAAATTGAGTACAAAGAGATTGTAAATGCAAGTTATCAGGTATTCATGGTATTCACAATATACCTTACCATAATTTGTTACACAATTTTTTACTGACATAAACAACGCAAAGCAAATACGCTATTATTATTACTGTATGTAAATTTCTATTAGCACGATATCATGCAATATCTTACGACATTCCTCTTCGAATCTCAGGTGTTTGTCTAGGATAATTGTGTTTGTTCTAGCTAACCGAACGTCGCTACAAGGGTACCTTCATGTGAAGGAATATTGAAGAGTGTCTAAGGGTTTTATGGGAAATTGAAGTTAACGTAAGTATGTTACGTTTCCTCTATGGTTTTTATGGTATTAAAGTAAAGGTGGTTTTACAATAAAATACACATATTGTATTTATATAAAGCCAACACAGAACCAGTGGTAGTTCTTCTGTAATCAATTCATTAAGATACCTATCGATATGTGAAATCTTTTGTCACGGTTTCCTGCAACTTGTAGGTGTGATTTCGTAAAAGGGGACGGTAGTGTGTAACAGAAACCCTGACTTACTCGGATTTTCGGGCGTCTTCAGTCTAACCAAATATGATTTGACCGCGCGTTTCATTCAATTTACTTTTTTTATCATTATTTCTTATTTGTCTTAAAGGCATAATGCATTCTGGCAGAGTCGCCTTGTACAATTAGGTATTTGGAAAAGGCAAATGAAACGAATATACCATTAAAACTATAAAAAAACGAACAAAAGCTTTTACATAGATATATGTTTAATTAAATAATAAACTAAAAATGTCAGGTATCAAAGTCATTAGGGACGCCGCCGCCGCCGCGAAGGGAGCGCCGAGGAAGCTCCGCGCCCCTCGCTCCTCGGCCGTCGTTATCACTTTGACGGCGGAGGCAGCGGAGAGGGGCGTGGGGTACGCCGAGGTCTTGACGAAAGTCAAGGCCAACGTGGACCTCAAAGCCCTCGAGATTCCGGGCGTCCGGTGTAAAAACACACGGACGGGAGCCCGGCTCCTCGAGGTAGCCGGCGCTACCAGTGGCCCCAAAGCCGATGCCCTAGCGGCTAAGCTGAGGGAGTCACTGGATGCAGCTGACGTCCGAGTGTCCAGGCCCACTAAATGCGCCGAAGTCCGCATCACGGGCCTGGACGACTCTGTCACGGCGGACGAGCTCAGACTCGCCGTGGCGGAGACGGGAAGCTGCCCTCTGGACAGCGTGAAGGCCGGAGCAATACGCTTCGGCCCCGGTGGACAGGGGGCAGCGGTTGTCAGCTGCCCCATCGCGGCGGCCCAGAAGGTCGCCGATGGACGGAGCCTCCTGGTCGGAGGTTTCCTGAGGGCGCAGGCACGGCTCCTGCAGGCCCGACCGGCAAGGTGCTTCAGGTGCCTGTCGGTGGGTCACGTAGGGGTGCACTGCACGGCGGAGGCCACCGTAGGTGACCGATGCTTCCGCTGTGGCCAGCCCGGTCACAAGGCGGGTGGCTGCAACGCTCCGCTGCGTTGCTTTAGGTGCGCAGCGGAGGGCAAGCCTGCCGACCACCGGGTTGGTGGTAAGGCCTGTGCCCTATCGCGACCGAAGCCGGGAGGCCGACCTTCCGCCTCCGAGCCGCTGATCCAGACGGAGAGTGCCGCTGGACAGCCGCAAAGTTCGCTGCGGGATGCGGGGATGGAAGTCCAGTGATGGACCCACATCTCCGCATCCTCCAGGTGAACGTAGGCCACGGTGCCGATGCTCAGGATCTTCTGCTCCAGAGCATGGCACAGTGGTCCATCAACATCGCCGCTATCGCCGAGCCATATGTCCATCGGTTTCTCGGGCCTGCCTGGGAGACCGACTTGGACGGCACGGCGGCCCTAGTGCACGGTACCGCAGCCGGCACTCCACCTCTTGCAGTAGTTGCAAGGGGACGGGGCTGTGTAGCGGCGATAGTTGGAGATATAGCGGTCGTGGCCGCTTATTTCACGCCGAACCGAAACATAACTGAGTACGAGCAATGGCTCGCTCAGCTGGCCGTCGTCGTCGATGCCTGTCGCCCCCACCCGGTTCTTGTGCTGGGGGACTTCAACGCCTGGTCGCAGGCTTGGGGTTCCCTGCGCACGAACCCGAGGGGCAGGGCATTGGAGAACTGGGCTGAAAGATTCGGCCTAGTTCTCCTAAACCGGGGGGCCGTGGCCACGTTCGTGACGGCGAGGGGTAGTTCGATCGTGGACATCTCGTTCGCATGCCCCTCGCTAGCGCGTCGTGTCCAAGGCTGGCGCGTCGTTGTCGGGGAGGAGACAGGTTCGGATCACCGATATATTCGGTTTGACGTCTCCGCCCCTGCAGATGGCGCGCCGGTCAGACCGGCACCACCTGAACCACGTTGGGCGCTCAAGCGCTTAGATCGCGACCTCCTCCTGGAAGCCGCCATCGTACAGGCCTGGGCTCCTGCGCCGGACAGGCCTGTCGACGTCGATGCTGAGGCACAGTGGTTCCGGGAGGCCATGACCCGCGTCTGCGATGCGGCGATGCCTAGGGCTCAGCCCAATACTGCAAGGCGCCAGGTCTACTGGTGGTCGCCGGAGATCGCACGGCTGCGTCAAGCCTGCGTGACCTCGCGCCGCCGGTGGTCCAGGTTCCGCAGGAGGCGTCGCCGCCCCGAAGATGCGGCAGCGAGAGAGGCGGAGCTGTTAGCGGGTTACAGGGTTGCCAAGAGGACCCTTCAGGCAGCGATAAAGCGGGCCAAGAGCGAGGCCCGCCGCGAGATGCTGGAGACACTGGAGCGGGATCCGTGGGGACGCCCCTACCGTATGGTTAGGGGCAAGATGCGCCCATGGGCCCCGCCGCTCACACGGTGTCTTCAGCCAGAGCTGCTTGAGAGGGTCGTTGGCTCCCTGTTCCCAACGCGAGTGGTGGAGCATACTCCGCCACAGATGGCTCCGCCTCCGGCGCTTGAGGCGCCTAACGTGGATGACGACGACGTGCCTGAGGTCACTGGGGTGGAACTAAGGGTGGCGGTGTTACGGCTTAAAGCCAAAAACACCGCCCCGGGACCCGATGGCATTCCTGGCCGAGCGTGGGTCCTGGCCTTAGTCGACGAGGCTCTCGAGCCCCGACTGCGAGGGTTCTTCAGCGCATGCCTCGAGCGGGGCCAGTTTCCGAAATTGTGGAGGACGGGGAAACTGGTCCTCATCCGAAAGGAGGGGCGCCCGGCGGACTCACCGTCCGCCTACCGGCCCATAGTGTTGCTTGACGAGGTGTGCAAGCTCTTTGAAAGAGTGATTGCAAGGCGCCTCGTCAAGCATCTCGTGATGGTTGGGCCGGATCTGGCGGACAACCAGTACGGTTTCCGTCAGGGGCGCTCCACCGTGGATGCGATCATGCGCGTGAAGGCTCTGGCGGAGGAAGCAGTCTCTCGGGGCGAAGTGGTGTTGGCGGTGTCCTTGGACATCGCCAACGCGTTCAACACTATGCCCTGGAGCTGCATCAGGGAGGCGCTCGTGTATCACGAAGTGCCTCTCTACCTCCGCCGCATAGTCGGGGCATATTTGTCGGAGAGAGCCGTCGTCTACCCCAGTAGGACCGGTCTCGGTAGGCGTGAAATGTCGTGCGGTGTTCCGCAGGGGTCGGTGTTAGGGCCACTCTTGTGGAACATCGGCTACGACTGGGTGCTTCGTGGTGCCTTCTTGGATGGTGTCGCCGTCGTGTGCTACGCGGACGACACACTCGTGACGGCGCGCGGCAAGACGCACCACGAGGCAACCCTGAGGGCCACGGCCGGGGTTGCCCAAGTCGTTGAGCGTATCCGGCGGCTGGGTCTCGAGGTGGCTCTGCACAAGTCCGAGGCCCTGTTCTTCCACGGGCTTCGGAGGAAGCCGCCTGAGGGATCTAGCCTCACGGTAGGAGGCACTCGCATCGGCATCGAGCCCTCGATCAGGTATCTGGGGCTCGTACTCGATGGCCGATGGGACTTCGGATATCATTTCCGAGGTCTGGTCCCTAAGTTGGTTGGGGCAGCGCGTGCGTTGGCGCGGCTGCTGCCCAACATGAAGGGACCCGATGACTCCTGCAGGAGACTCTACTCGGGGGTTGTGCGGTCCATGGCCCTTTACGGGTGCCCGGTATGGGCGGGGGCCCTGAAGGCCAGCAACGTCGCGATACTGCGACGACCGTAGCGAATGCTGGCCATCAGGATCATAAGGGGGTACCGCACGATCTCCTTTGAGGCAGCGAGTCTCCTGGCCGGAACTCCACCGTGGGACCTGGAGGCGAGAGCCCTTGCGGCACTGTATCAGTGGCGCAAGGAGGCGCAGGAGTTGGGTCGATGCCCCGAGACTCGAGAAATCGAGGACCGGAAATCCCAACTCCGCCAGGTCATCATAGGGGAGTGGAGGGAACGACTCGGGCAACCGAGCGCCGGGCACGCCGTCATTGCGGCGGTAAGACCCGTAATGGAGGATTGGCTCGAGAGGCGTCACGGGACCCTCTCATACCGATTGACGCAGGTGATCACTGGGAAGGGATGTTTCGGAGATCACCTGTGTCTGATCCGCAAGGAGCCAACGCCTGAGTGCCACCACTGCGATGGCCAGACCGTGGACACGGCTCTCCACACGCTGGCAGAGTGCCCGGCGTGGGTTGAGCAGAGGCGAGACCTCGTGGCGGCCATCGGAGTGGGAGTTCTCTCGCTCGATAGCCTGATTGCGGCTATCGTGCGGAGCGAGAGTGCGTGGAACTCTGCCGTCTCCTTCTGCGAGCAAGTTATGCTCGCGAAGGAGACGGCGGAGCGGGTCCGGGAGAGGTTTAGAACTCTCCCGGCCCGCCAGGCCCGGGCACGGGCCAGGCAGCGCAGGTCACTCAGGCGCCGGAGGTCGCAGAACGACCTCCGTCCTCCATAAGCGCAGGCCTGGGGGTGACAGGTGAGGCCATCTGTCACCCTAGCAGAAGCAGGCCGGGGTGGCGGCGAGCGCGTTGCGAAGCGCGCTCGCTTTCAGGGAGCACAGGGAACATGGGGTTCCCACACGGGGCGGGGGTCGTCTACTCGTCTGTAGATGACCCGAGGTATGTCGGGGCACCAGGGCCTTCCTTTCTAGGGTATACCTGGTTCCCCGGCTATTAGTACCCGGCGAAGGCGTGCGGTTTTAGTCGGTTCGAGTCCGACATGCCACCGACAGGTGGTATCCGAGGGGATTTCCGCACGGGAAAAAAAAAAAAAAAAAAAAAAAAAAAAAAAGGTATCAAAGTCATTATTAGTAAACATAAACAACTGAAATCACACAAGGCCGATAACACAATTATTAAAAACGAAACAAGTTTATACTTTTAACTGGCAACCGGTTCATTAACTGATCACATAATGTCATTTAATGACGAATACATAACAACGGCATGTTACGTGTTCTTCATTAAATGTACTGTCTGTGTTTTACGACGCGCCGTCCTCGCGACATAAAAAAATATTAATGAAAACTATTTGATATCTGACACAAAGAGGGGACGCTACATTACACTTCCTCTTTGCAGCTCTAATTGTTTTTGTTTTTATGTTTGAACTTTTACAATAAAAGTTTAATTGAATTAAATCACGGTAACTAAAAGTAGATATCTAATTAAAAAAACAAATGTCTATCAACGATGTATACTATAAAAAATATTTTATAACAGGAATATAAAACCCCTTTTTTAATCTTCATTACAGCAAACCAAGAACAAACAAGAATATCTATAGTATTTTTTTACATAATTAAACAGAAAATTTAGTGCTAAATATTAAAAAATGCCTATGTATGGTATGTAGTCATGTAGATATAACGGGTATATATTGTACTTAGTTAAGAGCGTTGCTGCAATCTAGGGCCAGTGCCAAGTGTCAATGACCCCGTGCTATTCAATGTGCATAGAGGTACCGTAGTGCCCAAGTTTATGAGGCTATATATTACATTGAAATTGTGAATATTGGTGCAATAGTAGTATTATATAACACAATAAAAAAGTAATATATAAATATTTCGGCAAGACCGATTTTTTTTTGTTAATTTAGTAGTTATGAGTATGAATAGGTTGTAACATACTTTTTACCCACCTACCCCCACCGTCCATTTTTTAATCGCAATTTGATTTCCTTGATAATTTAAATGGCAGAACAATGTTTGCCGGGTCAATCAATAATTATATTTTAGGGAACGCGATAGCTTAAAAGTTAGTGTGATATAAATCATAGGTAACAACAGTACAATAATAAATAAACAAAACAAAAACAACGGTAACATAATTCACCTCGCCCACTCTTCGTGCCGGTGCCCGTCAAATAGACGCTTAACGAGGAAACGTGACGTTTTTAACTAACGGTTGTCTATAGCAGTATTACGTCACAGTTCATAGTACAATGTCACATGGATTGTGTACTAAGTGACAAGGTTTTAATCTGGTTTGTGGAGAGAAATGGGTAATGAGGACTTTTAGAGTAGTTTTTTTATAAAATAGGAAGGCAAGCCTTCCAAAACCAAAACCTACCTTGTTTTTAGGTATACTTTGTTCAAGGTATACTTTGTTTTTGACTATGCCTAGTAGGTATAGTCAAGTCAAAAACCAATAGTCAAATAATAGCCAATACAATATTTTGAAGTAAAAAAGTTATGTCACTGTGATTTTTTTAACGAAGTGTACGTTCTATGCATAGTGAACAGTTTAATTCATGACTATTAGGCCAAGGATTCGTACCACGCATTATGCTAAACAATGTTAGTGCAAGTCAACCGGTCGTCTGGAGCCCATTCATAAGCCTCTACATTCATTCAACACCTACACAAATTATAATTCTGTATTATATTAAAAGCTTAGCGAACAAATATAGCTTAGTTTGATCTGGACGGAACATACGAGTTTGGGTGTTTGTGTCACAGGCCTTAGTTTTTGACAGCTTGCTGTTTGAATAACTAATAGTGTCCCATGACTAGGCTTATACAAAATAGTGTAAGTTTGGAAGACGGTGTTCCTACCTAGAGGTTTCTTAATTTTGTTATTTGTTTTATATAAGGGGATTGTTCTTAAAGTTTTTACATGAATTTCCATTTTACATATAGAAATTTTACACGTATCATAAGAGACACGTAATGAACAATAAAAAGAAGTTCGAAACAGTGAGAGACACTTCCAATCTGAAATACTCGTCTTTTTACATTCGACGCACTAGTCAAAGTCTACAGACGTTGCGGTACAACTTTAGAGGCACTTGTGGAACTTTAGTTTAAAATAAGGGTATAGCTTGTAGTGGAGGCTCGCCACATTTAAGTGGAGGCCGTCGGGCGCCGAATGCTTTCTATTTGCTATTCTTATAGCGTATCAAACGTCTGTTAGTATTAAATAATCATGTATGACGGGGATACAGCTTTATAAGAGTGAATAGGAAGTATTTTATAACTCGACAGTTTTGTTACTATGTGAAGAAAATTTACCAACGTAAGTACTGACGTTTGATTGTTATAGTTTATTAGGTATTTGACATGTTAAAAAAACTCCAACTATTTTATTAGGTTGGTTGACAGCGAAATCAACAGGAAAGTATTAGTTGAAAGATAAATACTATAACCATATTTGAATAAAGGTCTTCTGTTAAGAAATATCTTTGTCTTAATTTTCTGTCTTGGCTATAAACCAACTTTAAACAGCTTTAAGCATTTAGAATTAAATATTAGGGTATTTTATGCTAATTATATACACTTACCAACTTAATAGGTTATTGTGGTAACTCAATTCAAATATCACACTCTATAAATACATTAACCTATAAATTTTTCAGGGTGATTTAATATTGGCTCATTCACGGCCTTATTTTTAGTTATCACCTACTTAGCATGAGAGAGCGTAGGCCAAAACCTTCTTTCGAGGTTGAGGCATTGGTTGTTGGCCTCGGTTTTCGCATTTAGAATTTTGAACTGGAACTAGGCACTGATATCTAACATCAGGCTACTAGTTCTTTTCATTGTTAAAATACTAACAAGCCAAAACTAATCGTATCAAAATTTCCTTTTTGGTTTGAATCGCCCTAGTCTGGAATGAACTAACTGAATCTATCTTTGCAAACAATTAAAATTCTAGAACGTTCAAGAGTGTAGTAAATAGAATTATTTTTGAATAGGCGAGTACTATTTTGGTCTTCATTTGTTTTCTAAGAATTGAGTTGGTAAACAAAAGTCTATTCCAATACGTAATAAAATAACCTCTTCTACATTTTATTTGAGGTCAGGTTCATTTGCATTCCGTAACTCAATAAACCAGTACATTCATCACAATAAGTGCTCTGGTCTTCACAATTAAATCGATAAGGCAATAACAAAATAAACACATCAATTCTTGAATACCCTCTGGCACCGTTAAATAAAGCCTACCAAACATGATTTTAAGTATAACAGATATATTTAGGTGTAATGATTAATGGTCGTACATCGTTAGTCAAGTTAATAATAACCAAAAGACGATAGTTTATGTAGGCATTGTTTTTCAGGAAAATGTAAATGTAACACTAATGTAAAAATGTATGTTTTCGGTTAATTTACACAAAAATAAACCTAATTTCTATTTAAAATAATACGACAAATATTAAAAATCGATAAAAGCATTGTTGAGTTTCGGGAACACTTTACTATATTAAAATATATTTTTACAATAAAGTCTGTTTTCTCTTATCGTGTAACACTTGACTAGACAATCCCTTAATGGTAGGTTGTCGGGCCTCTCTGCCATTCTCACTCGATTATATCATTTTAAGATACTTCTACTTTTGCTAAAGATTGCCGAATAATTAATTCTTTACCATTTCATATCATCAATAGCTCTCCTTAGATATTTTTTTACGGTTTAGGTTTTTTTTACGGTTTACACAGTGACAACCTTTTCAAAACGTATATTGTTTCTAATTCAATTTTTTTTTCCACAAAACAGTTACTATGAACAGTATAGAAAATTATTTTTCCACAAAACAGTTACTATGAACAGTATAGAAAATTACATCTTTCAAGTTCATCTACCGTAAGGCATGCAAAGTTATACAGTATAGTTTATCAAAATTAGTTAGAAAGATTTAAAGACTGAAACTTTATAAAGTTAGATAAAAATATATTGAGATATTTTATTACTGCAATGTCCTTCTTGGAGTTATAATAGTACAGGTCAATTACTTACTTATTACTAATTCATTAATTACTATTCATTTGGTTTTTGTTTATAAAATATGAATAATAAATTAATTAGTTTAAAGTCAATCTTCGAATTATTCTAATAAATTAATAGAATATGAAAAGCATAATACTTTTTATAAATTAAAAACTTCAGTGATTATTATTGTCATTATCATTAATTCTTCTTACGTTGTAGATTAGCACATTTCATAAGAAAGCAGTTAAACGTTACAGTAATCTCTTATTTAAAATGTCGTTTATATTATAATAGCATTTTTAATGAGTAGTTTATATAGCTTTTTCTTTAATTTGGCTCAAGTGTAAGTATTTCAGACGGTCAGGTAATTTATTAAAGATTTTTGTTTGTTAAATGGGAAGATTTAAAACGTAATTATTAAACAGCGTAAATTTACACAGCACACATTGCATAATATTGCGTGGCAGTGAATAAATTTTATTCATCGAGTAAGGAACTCCTCAAAATGTAATGTTTAGCCTAAAGCAGCTAAACGTGTTCAGAACGATGTTTCCTCGCCTCAAACAATAGCGTCTGCCGGTCAACCTGGACTATAAATAAACTAATTTAAAATACAGTAGCCACGTGCAGTGCGCACGCTGACTACAAAACAAATGATCGTAGCTGCATCAATGATTAGTAATCCTTGCGTAAACGCATTATGTAGTCATATCCGTTGCAATTTGTGTTCTTGTGCGTTGTAATTTCTTAGTAGAACGATTCTTTTTAACACGTTTTTATGAGTTCGACTCTTGACTAGCTAACAATGTAAATAAACCTTGAAAGTCAATTATAATATACTTCTAATTGTCAATACTATAATTTGAATTGATTTTTTAATTATAATTTAAATTATAATTAGAATTGATCTAGTATTGAAACCAAGATGTGGTTAGTTGAACTCATTTTTAATTTTAGATTAAGTACGCTATTTAAGCATGTTATTTTTTTTAATTATTTTTTCAAAATCAGCATTAAATTTAAAAAGCCCATTAAGGTAATACACAATACGTCATGATCGTAGAATAATATTGGTTTTGAAAAAATACTAAATTCAGTTTTTTAAATATTTGGATACTACATTGACTTAATATGATTACTACACACTAGACTAGACTACACACTACATTCTAGAAAAAAAATGAATGGATTTTAAATTATTCAGTGTTTGTTTGATAGGCGCTCAAAGTAAAATGACCTATGTGATTTTTTTTAGAAAATTCTGTAATTATTAGTTGTTATTTTTATTACATTTTAAAACAAACCCTATTTTGACTTGTATGCCAATTTTAATAATAACCGATTTAAAATTAAAAAAGTTATATCAAAAACTAACATAATTTAATTGAAATGGCTGTCCTGTATAGTTCAATAAATGTCAGATACGACATCATTCTACCACTAAGACGAATAAATATATATTCAGGATCACAATCTCCCTTCTTTTTACCACATGTACTTTAACATAAATTTCACTCGAACAATGAATATCGCATAAAACTTGAAAACTAAAACAGTTCATACAATAAAACGAGGAGAAAATCAGATTCACAATAAATATTCTTCGGTGTAAAATGCGAGAGAGCTGAAACTTGGCGCAATTAATGTACGCGAAGGAAGAAGTTTCACGGAGTGCTACCTGCTACTTGTGAGCAAAATAATACTTGTACCGGTACGTTAGCTAACATATAATTAGTGGAAAAGCTGACGGAAAATCATGTAGGAGGGTAGTACTGAAGGGATGTTTCATGGGTATATTCTCGTAATATAACTTCGTGGTTCACACGTAGCTAGTATTCTTGTTCTCTATTAAGTTAAGATACTGAAGCATTTGACGTCTTTGAAGAAACCAGACAGAATTATTTTCACACACTTTATATTACCTTAACCTGTAACTATCTCTAGCTAACTAAATTGTGCAAATTATTTGATACGAGCGGGTTCACGATGGTATATATCCTACCCATTCGAACTTGTAAGCACTTGATCACAAGTCAAGTTGGTAATTATGATACCACTTAATCTGAATATTAATCACAGTTAAGTGCCACTGCTGTAGTAATATTGCATTTCAATTTGTTAGACAAATCTCCACGAGGATATAGATGGTTTTTTAATCCTCAGAAAATACTAATTATGTACCAATGTTGATAATAAATGTGTTTATTAGATCACCTCAATTGTACATAAAATAAAATAAAACTTGAATATCTACATACTAATATAAAATAGGCATACTTGGGTGGGTACCCAATTACTGCCAATTATTTTGTCCATTATTTACAATATCTTCGCTACATTTGAAACTCATTTGAGTCCATTATAACGCTCCATTTCACAGCAAATACCCATTGAAACAATCCCAGTTTCGACCAATTTATTTTGCACACAAACTCACTTAATTGCGTACAGATTATTTGGAATTCATACATTCAAACATCTCTATTTGACGGGCCCTTATTTTCAGAATATCGAAACAAAAACTCGAAGACAATGGACGGTGGTTGTGATTTTCACAAAACTCGGAACTGAAATCGTCAAACGTAAAATGTGAATATTTCAAAGAAATTTTTAAACAATGCTTGGACTGCACTTGAATGGGTGCTCCCAAAGTTTTGTGAAATTGTTTTAATTTCACGTTGTGTTTTAGGTACGTTCATTAATTAAGAGTATTCTTTGAGAGTTTTTGTAGATACTATTTTGACTTTACGTTTGTTTAAAATAAATTTGCGTGTCACCCAACCGCGTTTAACATACCGTCAATGTAATGTTTAATTTTCCTGTGTTATTCTTCTTCTATTTGGCGTCTCGATGGTTTGTCGTTTGTGCCCGCTCAGTGTGTTGCCATGGTTACTAATTAGGTAGGTAATGTTGCAAAAATGTTTCTGTGTTACTATTTTTCTTCCTTTTTAATATTAAATGTGTTGTTATAGACTCGAGATCTTAGTAAAGTATCATCTTAGATTTTTATACCACTTCATTTTTTTCTGAATTCAAGCAGGAATATGATTCTATGTATTATTATTTTTTCAACTCCCGCACTAGGAATATATCCTGCATACCGGGGGACTTTTGCTTGTATGCTTATACTTATGCTCGGGAATTTAGCTTGTATTTTTTGATCTAACTTACAAGTCAGTCACTCGCATTAAATACAAAAATAACGTTTATACGTATTGAATTTTAGGTAATAGGTAAGATTACAAATGTAAATTATCCAATGTACTTTACGATCTTTGGAAGCCCTGTGCAGAAAACGATTAAGTGGCGAGATAGAAATATCATTTACCTATCAAATACTTCCTAATATTCATTAAAGTACCTATGTAATGATTAAGTTAGTAGATACAAAGTTAAATGAGCCAAGCAGTAACATAAATGTAATTTCCTACTTATTTGGCAACTTACTTCGAGAGTTTCTCGAGTGTCTACTTAGACAAGATGAACTCGTCATTAAAAAGTATGGAGACATGAAGAGCTTTTAAAATTGGCTTCAGTTTTTAATATTAATTTTACAAAAAAAAAACAAAAAATATTTGCATTAATTATTTTGTTTTTTTTTGTCCTCACTCTAAATCAATTAAACAATAGTAAACTGCTAATGTATTAAATTGTTTAGACGGTATGTATTAATTGTATAAAAATTAAAACCATTTTGGTGTTAGCTGCCTCACAGCAGATGAAAAAAGAACACGATCAGATTCCTGAACGAAACGGGTAATATTTCTGTTACTTTTTTGAAGAATATAAAACACAACGAAACAAAAATAGACAAAAATTGCAACGACAAAACGAACGAATATCAAAATGAACATTGGTAGACGCTAGTCGGGAGAATTTTTTAGATTGAAACAATCCTCAAACAATCATCTCATTAATATTAAAAACAAACAGACAGACATACAGTCATGCTCGTCTAGGAGTCTTGCCGATGGTGTGTCGGATTGTCCTTTTAAGATGATTGGGGTGGAAGATGGCTGATGCGTATGCTATTGGTTGGTGTTGGTCATCTCTGGACTGCTACATGAGTATAGTAGTAATAGCGTCCATAAATAGGAAAACATAAACTTTAAAAGAATTGCATTGTCCTCGTTAGTTGTAAACAAACAGCTTGAGAAAGAGTATCATAAAAGTTTCCTTCGTCTGACGATTGGAACAGAAAATTTGCTTCAAGACTGACTTATTCTGACTGATTCTTACTAATGGTAATTCAAAAATACATATTGTTTTAATGAAATAAATAACCTTGATTTTGGTTTGATTTAGAGTTGATTTGATATTGTGTTCATCTTTTATAATTTGAATGATAAACGAACGCAAAGTTGACTAATCTCCTTGTTTATATCACGGATATCGAATGGAATGGAATAATATACATACATAGGTATCAAGGGAAGAAAGTTTGAAGAAGAATATGAATTGTCTTATTTGTTTTACTATACTTATTACTTGTATTACTAATTAACATATTTTTAAATGTATGCAAATGCGTTAATAGAATAAGCATATCACACAAATAATTAGCTACAAATAATTTTAGTATTAACCATAAGTACACGAATTACAGTATTACATAGATTGCAATGTCTGGTAACATTGGATGCATCAACCTACATATTAAGACAATGTTCTGCGATAAATTACTCAGCATTATGTAGATGTACACTACTGATTTGCTTAGTAATAGTTAATATACATATCGTAACACATGTACAAGGGGTAGTAAAACACATATTACAATGAGACAACGCTTAACATACTTAACATAATACGTCATAATTATGGTGAGAGTAAGAAAGAAAATAATAATAATAATAATTTGACACATTACAAAAGGTCGTCTGATCCCAAAGGCAAAGCTTCTGCTATGATAACAAGACTGCTGTAAACAAACTTATTTTCTTTTCTCAATACCTATATTTTATACCAGAACAAATTGATTCTTGAGTAAGACAAAGGCATAATTGCACTATTTGTATGTTTACAGAAGAGCCTATTTTTAAATAATTATGCTGATTTTTCCTTTTGAAGTATTGAGTTAAAGTTTATGATATGCAGACGAGGCTAGTTACTGATGTAAGTGAGTATCACTGCCCATGGACACCAGCAACTCCAGAGTATCAGAATCAGGGATGGCATAAAATCACAATCACATGTCATAAATCATATGATTAAATAATCATATCATCACAACAGCGATTGATTGACGTAGCCACTGCGACATAATTATTATTATTGCTCTAGCGCAAGATTCGCGAAAGGTCTAAATACAAAAAAATAACTATTACTTTGATGGATTTTAATACCACATCTTTGTCCATAACAAAATCACAAACACATGTTAAATCGCCTTGACTAAAACAAATCATTTCATCGAATGGTTATGATTTAAAAGTAGCTATAATTTCCAAGTCTATTTAGAATATGTTGACGCTTTGAGTTGTTATTTATAATAAATCCCGTAATATGTATCAATGGACGGTTACTTTGCTTAGGTTTATTGTCGATTGACTGATTAATAGCCTATGTGGTATTCCAGACTACAATCTATCTCTACGAGAAGTTTCAATAAGATCCGTTCAGCCTTTCTAACGTAATGGAGTAACAAATATTCATTTTTCGCATTTATAACTGTAATAAGATGTAAAGCAAAAGTTTAAAAGTATTAACACGACATTTTACTTTAATTTAATCAAGATTTCGTAATAATCACAATCATATCAAACGATCAAAAGTATTTATAAACATTACAATTTTATAAACATTTAAACGTTAATTTAATTCATTATAGCAACTAAACATGTAATAGTGAGAACTAATTAAAGTTTAATTAACTACTCCTAACAGGGTACAAGGCAGGCGTCTAGACGAACAAGTAAAAAATATTTCATCAAATTATATCGAAACTGTTTATAAATTGAGTATTGAATGACCTTTATTTTAGTTAAGGTCGGTCGATGTCTACAGAATTTCACTAGTTTAGTTTACTCTTATGTAATACATTTAAAATATTTTATTTAAGTTCATTTAAATCAGAAGTTAGTTACACTTTAGTTAGGAGAGATTGAAAAGAGAAGGAAAACTTGACACAAACCCTATACCAAACTGTTTGGGCAGCGTCGTGTAGTGGACCAAAACCTCCTTTCTAAGGAGAGGCATAGGCCATAGGCATATTACTTAAGTAAGTCCATCATCACTAAATCATCATCATTATCAACAGCCTTTAATAGTCCACAGCTGGACATAGGCCTCTCTTTAGAAATGAGGTTTTGGCCTGCTATATCACGCTGGCCAGACGGGTTTGTGTCAAGTTTTCTTTCTGTCTGCAATGTTGTTGTCCTGCGTAGTTTGCTTCCTTAGTCGGCTCTTAGGACACCCACGGGATAAATAGGAGTGGTGACACTCTGTATTCTTAATCCGTTACTGAAGTTCTATGTAATGTTAAAATGAATATTATTCGAAACTTCGTCATTTTTGATTTTTTACAGTCTAACAATTTTTGAACTTTGTATTTTTTTTTTCAAATTAGTCTAGTACTTACAACAAGACAAGCAGCTGTACGGTTGGAAAGGCGAGGAAATAACAAAAGAGGTAGACTCGCCTTGGTATTTGGTTACACTGCCATTTAATACCTACAGAAGTAGTCCTACTTTTATATAAATATTAGCATTTTCCAATATAAATTTTGATACACAATTTATCCGGCATAAAAAGTAACCTATTACCTGTGCTATTCCAGATTTTAATACATATCTGAAACTTTCATCCAGATCCATACAACAGTACTGCTATAATCAACTAACAATCACCATTGCAGTGGTAACATTTACATGTCTACCCATCTTCCTTATAACACACAGAAATTACCTTCAAGCGTAAAATCAAAGGTAAATCTAAACTTTCATGTAAATGAGTCTAGGCGGTAATTCACAGAGCACAGCACGCATCGATTGGCGGCAGTTTCGTGCGAGTGACACATATGAACCGCACAGCTCAGGAAGGCTCCATTGTGTTACGCCTGGAGCTTCGTTAAAAGCACAAGAGCTTATGTAGTGGCTTTTGTACGCCTTACCTACATTTCACTTGTACGTATATCTGTTGATATTGTTTAGTTTTTGAACGTTATATCATAAATATTGTATTTTTACATTCACAGGTACAGGCATAATCACAAAACTGATCCAAACAAAAATAATTTAAAAAAAGAACTCATACTCGAATAAATGTAATTATTTCTACTTTCGCAATAAACTATACATAACTAATAAAAAAATAAGCTTATCGATCTATATTACTATATAATTTAGTAGTAACTAAATTATAACTACAAAACTAACACTTATTAAAACAAAAAAAGAAAGTTGATGTTCATAAATTGCAACACAGTTTAGGTCCTTCAACACTGAACACAAAGAAACTGCTATTATCATGAACAATAAGCACTATAGTATTATACAATAAACATACAATCTAGTTTTCCATTCAAATATATAACGCAAAGTGAAACGTTTTATTTTATGATATGAACTTGTAACAATCACGATCAAATGTTCCCGGTTAACCAGGGGTCGTGGAAAATTATCCCCGTTTTATATTGTAACAGTATAATAATTATGTTTTGTTTATCACTCCAATATTGGACTGTTACGTATATTTTCATATATTTAACCCTTACTCGTCGAAATTAAAGGTTACTCTCGGAATTGGGTATATTGGTCATATTATCCCGCTATTTCGATACCTTTAAATTTAAAGTAATCATATTTAGAATCATAGCGATTTTAAGTATATCTACGGCTGATTCTGAAGATTATAATACTGGGAAAGTGGCTTCTTTCTACTTATAATTGTATTAAAGAAATTTTAATTTTCTTAATCGCCTGCTGTCTTTAGCCTAAAAATTTAAGATGACTTTTTGTAATAAAGTTTCTTTTAAGTCTATTCATATGAGTGTGCAATCTTTAAAATGTCATACTATTGTGCTTATATATAATAATTTAATAGCTTTGATTACTATTTGACAAAACAGAGAATTGTTGCTATTGTGTGTGTTGATCTATGTCTTTAGAGTCTGCAAGAAAGACGATTTCACACAATTTAAAAAAATATATGAAATAAAGATAGTTTGAGTTTGAGCTAAACTTATTATTGTCAGCTGATTGTATGGTAAAATACTGTATCCTAAAACTTTATGCAAATTTAATAGAAAATAATAACTAACTGATATTTTTGTTTAACTTATATTACTGTGTACAGCTCTACAATATATAATTTCTAACGACTAGTGTTTAACTTTTCTTGTGGTTCACAATGACACCTCATTTAAGTAATAAATCATAGTTTACTGTAACTAATTATTATAATGCAAGGTGTTAAATGTAGGCATTACATTATAAGAGTCCCCAAACTTAACATTGCTGGTTTTATACTTTAAAATTCCTAAAATAAGTAAGTTGTTATAATTTGAACTCAGTTGAAGAAAATTGCCACATTGCTTGGTTTTTTAATTATACTTGAGACTAGAAAACTGCTATGTTTCCGGTGATAATTACTATTCTCATATCTATAACAGTGATGTAATTATGTTGAAGGTCAAGATTGATATCAGCCATAGAATATTATTTCTGAAAATGAATTCATGAGACTCTTTAATTGACGTTAATATCACAGCTTTGTCAATGAGAAACGTGTAAACAAATTCATGTTCCTATTCTATACAATATTTGCATAGCCCTAACTACATCTGTATTTTTTACATAATCTACACTACATACCGCCACATCACACAGAAACACTAACATTTACACAACGCACGACGTAAACGCACTAAAGTCCAAAAAATGTTCACACCACTCAAAAAATTCACGACACAAGAATCACCCAGACCAAATTCAAACCCGGCACCATTAATTAAAACACCTTTGAAATTCGAGAAAAAAGGGGTAAAAATCTCGCGAGAAAAATGCAATGTACCCCGTGAGCGAATGTAGGGTTCGTAGCACGCGGCGCGCGTCTACGCGGTCGGCAGCCGTGGCGCTGACTGATCGGACGTTACTATAGCACCCGCCAGCTACGGGCCGAGCGGCCGTAGCTAGGCGTTACGCCGTAGCTAAGGGTATATGATTGCGTTGCGGACTTGCAAAGTCATGTTTCGTATACAACGCATATGACAAGAGAAATGACATTTATTTCAAAAGCATTCGCATTGACGAGCTATATTGTGTTTATTGCGAACAAAGCAAAAACTATAACGGATTGTTCAACTTTTATATAATATACAAGGACAAAAACCCTTGAAGAGCAAAATTTTAAATCACCAAAACTGGCTTTTGCCCACGGCTTGGGTGGCTTAATAGTTATTTTTATATACGGGAATAGCATCATCTGTTTAGAGTAACAAATCGAAGTAAGTAATTTATTTGCAAAATAAATTCATTGATCATTGATGTACTTAATAATATTCAAAACGACTAATTGCAGATTAATAGGTTCTAATTCTAATAGGACAATCTTATAATTCTTCTACCAGTATGATGACCAGTATAAACGGATCGAAAATCAATAATAAGTAAGTATACAAATTAAATGTAATTTACCTAAAAAAATAAAAATAAATCTTACAGTTTGCGTGGAGGAAGCCGAAAGCGGAAAGGTGGTTTATCCATAAATATAAAACGTACATAGTTAAGTACAATGTTGGTTAGCTCCTAGCGATAATTAGCATACGACATATAAATTAGCCACAACACAGTTAATTAATAGTTAGTGGGTGCAACGTAGGAGTTATTGTGATCATTTACATATAAATTAAGGTGCACCTACATTGTCACGGTTTAGTAGCTGAAGGTATAAAGTTATATAATGCTAAATTTAAAAAAAAAAACCTTACTAATCTCCTAAAGTTTTTTACAGATCATTGAGTTATTAGTACACCATTGGGCCCCTATAACCCTATTGGTTTTGAGAATAAGCAACAATAAAAATACAACGTTCGTTTTCTATGAAAACACTTATGATTTTTTTTAATTATATCAAATCTTCTTAGTGTTTATAGCGTTTCAATATAACAATAATAATAAATAGACTCAACTTATATACAGAAAAATAAGATTTAATAAGAGTTATACATTGATATTCCCACCACGGTTCATCGCTATAAATTTTGTACGACCAACCAATGGAGACGTAACAGAGTATTAACAGGATACTGCTCCAAACCCTGAATATAATATAAAACATCAATCTAGCAATACACAAATTAGACAGAAGACCTTCAATTCAGAGGGTATTAGCCACAGATGTAGTGACAAATTGCCACTGCATTAACTATGCGTGAATATGTCAGGTATAAAACAGTAATACAAAAATTTAAGTTCGATAAAATTTCTTACCAATATACTTGTAATTGCAGCATGGGATCTTACCTGAAAAATAATATAATGTAATTATGAAATGAAAAAGTAACAAATAATTACTAATAAAACAATTCAGTAGCAACGCAATACACATGATTACAAATTAAAAAATTAACAAGACACGAAAATAAGCAGAAACGTTGATTTGGTTACATTGTGATATTTATAGTAAAAATAAACTAATGTCAAACAAACAACATACGCTAATATGTATGTTCTGTTTTCTATATTTAACAAAAAAGCATTCATTTTTTCTGCCAAAGCCGTAACTTTTTTTTTTTTAATCTTATACACCCCTAGTATTAAGACAAGTATGAAACAGCTCTATAATGAATGGGTTTTAAGGTAAAAGGTAAAAACGCTGTTCACCTCTACGCAAAGATAAGGAAACAGTAGTATGCAGTTAGTAGTGAGCAGCATTAAATTCATAAAGTATGAGCACCGATATTCCTAATACCGTATCAAGTTCCTAAGAAAGAAGGAAGATCAGAAAATTGTATTTATTTTTATTAGATGTATTTTGATTGAATGTATTTCGTTACTTTTCACCGAGTGAGTGAGTTTATCGGAGCAAAAACCTTTCTCCTCCTACTGATTCTTAGAGAAGGGACTGAGGGGCGGCAACAAACTTGTGTCTCTTGAGTTGCAGTTGTCCATGGGCGATGGTAGTCACTTACCATCATGTGATTCGGGTGCTAGTTTGCCCCCTACACTGTAACAAACTATTTGTGATTCTGTATCACGATTTATAAATTTTTGGTTTTCGTTTATATATTAGTTTAAATTACTTAGCTCGTCTTTCTTTCCCTATCTCATCTTTGTTTTTTTTAAATAAAGCAGACTTAAACTACTAACTCTCATCTGTTTAATGTTTTGAAGACCCTAATGCACAGTTTGGCGTAATCCTAACCGCTCATCATACACAGTAATGGCGTTCAAGACCAGTCTGTGGACAGATTTACTGAGAAATTCATTAGTAACCGAAGGGTTGAATTTATCAAATGAGGGACGGGGGCCAATGTTGCCCGGATAAATAAATAGGCTTGTGTGGTGCCATTTTGTATTAAATCAGTCATTACATAAAGTTTGAACACAAACTAGCCTGGCAATAAGAACCCATAAGAACTCATTGTTACAATTTTTATAGGAGTTTAGTGGTTTAAAGTGTTGTGTTTATAATACGAATTTGTAAATATCAAACTAAATTGTGAAAAAATTAAGTACACGATTAATTTTGTAATGGGAGTATCCCCTTCTATTTATATACAACAAAATACGCGGTTTAAGCAGTCGCCACGCCGCTTCCTGCTACGCTGAGTGTTGTGGGTTCGATCCCCACATGGGACGATACTTTGTGTGACCCACAAATTGTTGTTCTTTATTCGTTGTGCGCCTGAGTGTTCTTTGTGTCAGTTTCATATATGTTTGTAAAGTCCCCCGCGACAGGACACATTCCTAATGCGGGAGTTGTCTTTAAAGAAAGACAAAAAAAGTTACAGAAACCATTTTAATATGACCCATTTTTAAGTCAAATTAAACTAATATAGTAGCGAAAATGCTATCCATACGCAATACCAATATGTCGACAAATCATTAAAAGAAACTACAGTACATATAATTGTTCCTTAACAAAGTAAATATTGTCAAGGTTCAAACTAAGTTCATGACTTCATTCAAACTAGTATTTAGCGAAGTCTTTGCTGTGCAAGCCAATATCGCCCACGACACTATTATTCAATATAAGCGAACTTACATAATAACCACTTAAAAAGACATTCGAAAATATACTTTATTCCAAACGTAAAAGATTAAAATTTCAATAAACACTCCATTTTAAAATAAAACTATTAACCTCCAAAAGTGGAGTAAGGTGAATCGTATCCTAAAGTGAGAGTTGTAAAGATGAAATTTGTTCAGCAGTAATAGTCTATGAATGAACGTTGACGTGCGCCTACGCGGGTCTTAGTAAGGGCCTTGAAGACCCAGATCACACGCTTTTGCACAACTATAAGAGACTGTAGATGGGAAACCAAATTATCTGTTTAAGGATAATGACTATTTCTGGAAAAAAAGTGGCACTCCGGGAGTGCAGAAAGAAGTGAAAACTTATATAGGTACAGAGGTGTTGGTAACGGTAACAGTGTCGCGAGCTCAATGGTTTTACGCATAAAATACAGAATGTATTTTATGGAAAAACCCATTGTTTGTTGTTCAAAAATGTCCAACGCGCCCACAGAAGTTTTTACTTCTAAACCTTTTTTATGGTAAAGGGGGCAAACATCTGATGGTAAATAACTAACACCTAACCTATACCTGCAACTCAAGAGACACGAGTGCTAGCCTTTGAGTGCACCTCCCCATAGAGTTAAAAGTGGGGAGGGGTGGGGTGGGCATTCTCCTCCAACCTCACTCATTCTTTGAAAACCAACTAATGAATTACCTTACACCGGTTTTCTATGAGGAAGTGGTATCACTCTGGTTGTGCGGGTCCATATGTCCCGAAACATGCATCACGCAATATATATTTAAATCAAAAAAATCAAATCATTGTATCATATTCTCATTATATGATACAATGATTTAAATATATATTCTTTAATATTACTATACAGCAACATCTAGAGCTAACCTATTTTTTATGGAAGTGGGGGAAAACGAGCAGATGGGTCACCTGATGGAAAGTGACTACCGTCGCCCCTGAACGCCTGCAACTCAGGAGTCATAAGCGCGTTTCCGTCATTTGAGGGAAGAGTACGCTCTTTTCAGGTAAGGTTTTTCTTTTTGTTTTCGAAATGCAGCTGTTAGAATGCCGTCTGCTGGAATTTGGCGGTGCTTCCAAACGGCAAGTGACCGTGTTTCACTATCCAATAACAACTTAATATTTCGGTAGTAAATGGGATCTTTCTTTCTTTTTCTTGGGAGTTCATTAAAAAGTTGGAAACGCTAAAATAACTGACTGCCTCGGTGGTACTGTGGTAGCGTATGCGATTGCTGCGCTGAGGTCTCGGGTTCGATTCCCGGGTCGGAACTAATGTTTGTATGATCTGCAAATATTTGTTTCAGAGTTTGGGTGTTTCTATGTATAATAAGAATGTACTTACTCGAAACAAAATTATATAAGTATTCTATCAGGCAAAATAGTTTTCATAGTACAAGCTCTGCTTAGTTTGAAACTAGATGGCGTTGTGTGTCAGATGCCCGATGTTATTATTATTACTGATTATCATCAGGCGTGTCGTGCTCAGTGCCCTAAAAAAGAGATGACCCAAAAGGCAAAAACGAAAGCTTTAGACGAGAAAACATTTCTAATAATATATTTCTAGGCTGAGTAAACTTTATTGACCATATTTGTTAATACTTAAACCGTTGTTGTAAGACATATCCAGATATTTTACTCCGTAGAATCGAAACAATTGAAGCGGAATCAAGAAAAATTTAAACTTCCAGGAAATTATTCTTTTTATTCCTATTTAACTGAATTTGCATTTTAAGCGGTGCTTAGACAGCACATTTGCCTGATAGAAAGTAGTTTCATTAGTACACAAGATGCAATTATTTTTTAGTTGTGCAATAATGCATGTGGTCTGCAGACAACATGGAGATGCGCAGCAGGAGGAAGATGCTACTGCTTCATGGTGTGCCCGAGGAGAAGAGTGAAGACATTGCATTGGTGGCTGGTAGGGTCTTCAGTGAACAGTGTAAGGTGAGCGGTTTAACTACAAATAGCATTAAAAGGAGTCAAAGGGTGGGACGGGTTTCATCGTCATCTAGTAAGCCCAGGCCCATACTTGTAAAATTTCAACAAGTCGCTACCAGAGATTCTGTATGGTTCGCTAAAACGAACTTGAAGGGCACTGGGGTAACCATATCAGAGTTCCTAACTAAATCCAGACATCATCTCTTCATGTCTGCACGTCAGAGGTTCGGCATAACTAAATGTTGGACCCGAGAAGGTATTATTCACATTGCGGGTCCTGGCGATAAAAGGCATCGCATAACAACACTTGGTGAACTGGACGCTATCGATGATGATGTGGTGAAGCCAGTAGCTGCTGCCAAAACAACAGTGAGCAAGACCAGGCGTGCCGCTAAAAAATAATAGTACTGTATTTGTTTTGGTCACCCAACTGTTTGCGATTGTGTGCATGCTTAGTTTGTCACATAATATTCACTTCAACCGAAGGGACCTTCACACTGTATATTTACTGTACCTACGTCATATATTGGTTGATTGCATACCCTATTTTCTATTAATTTTCTAAAATATGTAATTGTTAAGATCACAAGCATAGAGGAATATTGTGGTACATCAAACTAAGCTGTCATTTGTGACAACAGGATTGCGTTCCGGTTCATATCCTATAATAGATTTCACATGATTTGGATACCAGCCTTTTAGAATTATAATTACCTACTTCCTATTTATGTCTAAACTAGTGTTTCTATTTTTATTTTCAGTTAAAAAAATATTTGGACGCAATCTAGATTTAGTTCTATGATGCTACATTAAGCAAACTTTTCTTTTATTAATCTGTTTATTATTATAAAAACATACAGCCGGCAGACGGATAAATTGGGGAATTTTATTAATATTTTATACAAGTTAAACGTATTTTTCTTTTTATTTTATTTTTTTAATATTTATATATTAATTATCTTATTTAAATTAAACCTTTCTTTTCGTTCTTTATATATATAATATATACTAATGACGTCACACGTCACTAATAGTGACACTGACGAATATTTTTCGGTATCCAGTGACGATGCTAGTTTCGTTAGTGTTCCTTCACTGGCAGACACTATCTCGAATCAATTCTCTGATGTCCCAAGGAATTTCAATGTCGTTCATATAAATGCCCAAAGCATTCCGGCACATTTCTCCGAAATGCTGACAACCTTCGACTGTACGAATGTCCACGCAATTCTCGTATCAGAATCGTGGCTAAAGCCATGCCTCTCCACGGTATCGTACTCATTACCAGGTTTTCAGCTGGTAAGGAATGATCGTATTTGTGGACGTGGCGGTGGAGTTGCCATGTATTTCCGATCTCACATTCCTTTCTCCATAGTAAATATGTCATCTCAGCCCCCCCCCACAAATGCTGGCGAGCATTTATTCATTGAAATCTCACTCCAAAACACAAAACTACTTCTCGGTGTATATTATAGTCCCTCCTTACGAGTAGACTATTTTTCTTCACTTGAAGTTCTGTTAGAAAACCTAACCCCCTCGTACAGTCATACTATAGTCATGGGTGACTTTAACACCTGTTTATTGAAAAACGATTCTCGTTCTGCCACCCTTCGATCTGTTATTAAATCCAGCAATCTTTCGATTCTTTCACTTAATCCTACACACAATTTGCCTAACCGTAATTCATCTCTCTTAGACCTCATCCTTGTATCCTCTGTAGAGCACGTGGCTAAACATGGCCAGTGCTCCGCAGATTCGTTTTCCTATCATGATCTTCTCTTTCTATCCTATATCATTCGTACTCCTAAACCTAAAGCTAAAATAATCTCACACCGTAATTTTCGAAATATGAATGTCGAAAATCTTCGCAGAGATGCTGACAACATCGACTGGAGTCCACTTTTTAACTCCCAATGTGTTGACGAAAAAACAGACATCTTTACAAATAATTTAATGTACTTGTACGACAAGCATGCGCCGATGCGACAAATAAAGGTAAAACATCTCCCTGCACCTTGGCTTACTGGCGAAATAAAGGAGATACAGAGAAAGAAAGTAAGAGCTCAATCGAAGTATAAAAGTCACCCTACAGCATCAAACTGGGCAAAATTTGTGCTTATTAGAAATCACTGCAATAAGATGTGTAGGAACGCTCAGCGCCGACATATCCACAAATCGGTTGAAAACGGTGACCCAGTTAAGGTCTGGAAGTTTCTTAAGTCCTTGGGAATCGGCAAGTCACGTCCAAATTGTGCTTCAAAAGATATTGATATTGATTCCCTGAATTCATATTTTTCTGCTGCCTCCGTTTACAGAGCGGCTACCAAGACTACGACGCTGAATTATCTTTCTTCTCTGCCGATTCCTGACTGTTCCCCATTCTTTTTTAGTCAATTTGCTGCATGTGATGTAAGGAAGAGCATTATGTCAATAACTTCTACTGCAGTAGGAAGCGACAGTATCAGCCGTAAAATGGTTCTTCCTATCCTGGATGAGATCCTACCTATAATTAGCCATATTCTCAACTATTCCATATCCGTCAACGTTTTTCCTTCTGCATGGAAAATGGCTCAAATTATTCCTCTCCCCAAGAAATGTAATCCGTCCTCCTTTTCAGATTACCGTCCCATATCTATCCTTCCTTTTCTTTCCAAAGTCCTCGAGCGTCTCATTCACACACAGTTAACCTCATTTCTTTCAAGAAATTGTCTCCTCAATCCTTTCCAGTCAGGTTTCCGTCCAGGTCATAGCACTACAACAGCTCTAGTCCATATTACGGACGATGTTAGGTCAGGCATGGACGAAGGAAAGCTAACGGTCTTTGCTTTACTCGACTTCAGCAACGCCTTCAACACTGTGGATTTTGATGTCTTGCTGGGTACATTGTGCTCTCTTAACATATCTCCATCGGCAATTGACTGGTTTCGTAGTTACCTGTACGGTCGCCAGCAGCGTGTTTGTACTGAAAACGTTTATTCTTCTTGGCTCACAACATCTGCGGGCGTACCTCAGGGCGGCGTGTTATCACCTTTACTTTTCGCAGTTTTTATTAACTCAATCACAAATCAATTACTGTCTTCCTACCATCTTTACGCAGATGATCTCCAAATCTACTCACAAGCTACTCCAGATAATTTAACAAAAGCAGTGGATGCCATAAATAGAGATTTAATGCAAATATGTAACTGGAGTAGGGAGTATGGCCTAAGCGTAAACCCCACAAAAACACAGGTGATTATTGTAGGTAGTCCCAGGCTACAAGCTAAAATAAACTTTCAGCAAATACCATTTGTTTGTTGCAATGGCTCGGTTGTACCTTACAGTGAAAAGGTAAAAAACTTGGGGATCCACATGGATAGGTACCTATCCTGGGGCCCCCAGGTTGGAGAAGTTAGCCGAAAACTATTTGCAGCGGCAGGATCTCTGCGAAGGCTACGGAACTTCCTTCCCACCTATACTAAAATTGCGCTCGCACAATCTCTTCTTCTTCCTATCCTTGACTATGGCGATGTCAGCTATCTGGATCTCACCGAAGACCAACTGAATAAACTTGAGCGACTCCAAAACCTATGTATTAGATTCATATTTGGATTACGCAAATATGATCACATCTCAGAGTATCGTTTTAAACTCAAGTGGCTACCAATACGCTTTCGCCGGAATCTTCATATTCTTTCTCTTTTATACAGTGTTCTGTTTCATCCTCGCACACCCTCTTATCTCAAAGAACGTTTTCAGTTCTTACACAACACACATTGCAGGGACCTAAGGTCATCGGAGAATTTAAAACTAAAAATGCCGCAACATTCCACCCAGTTTGCTGACAAATCTTTTACTGTGCAAGCAGTAAGACTTTGGAACAACTTGCCTTTGACAATCCGGCAAGCTAAAACCTTGCCCGCTTTCAAAAAGCTAGTGAAGGATTTTTATCTGACATTATAAATACTGTTGGTTTCTTTATATATGGTATATATTTCGGACAGTATATATATATGTTGTGTGTATGTCTATTGAATATGTATATATATGTATATATAAATATGTATATGTATATTTATAAATTTTGTTTATGTATGTGTGTATGTATGTATGTATATGTATTTATCTATGTGTAGTGTGAACAGGTGTTTATTGTGTATGGATGCTTTTGTTTATATTTTAAATATTCACGTGATATGCGTTATGTGTATGTAAACTACTCAACTTTTAAATAACAAATATCCGTATCAAGGTTGTCTGGAAGAGATCGCCGTGAGCGATAAGACCGCCGATTGTTAAGTCTATATATTTGTAATGTCTTATGTGCTAATTTGTAAACAATAAAGATATAAATAAATAAATAAATAATAAATAAAAGTAATTGCATTCCTTCGCATGTATGTATGTGAGCATGCATATGTTTATTCTTTAAAATATTGAGGGAATAAATAACTACCAGTTGACGACATTCATTTAACTGAAAAGCATAAAGAACAAAAGTATAAGGGAAAAATTGGAACAATGACTTCAAACGATGGGATGGTGCAATAATGAGAATATAAGACTGTTTAAAACTGTATGCAGAACTGTGTTAAAGGCCTTTATTGTAATACTCAAAGAACTCATATCTAAAGTGTTTTGGAATAAATAATCCTTTACTTAATATTCAATACGAAATTTATCAAAATTTTGTGTCGCAAATCTGAATTACGTACAAATCATTAGTTATGAATGTAAATAACATTTTGAGAATAAATCATATAAGCAGTAAAAATAATTTATTACTGAAAGCAATTATTGTAAAACAGTTGGGACAAATTAAAAAAAAAAATGATGGGTTTAATTGCAAACAAAAAGTGTATAAAGAATTACAAAAATGTGCATTTAATTTATTGACTTCACTTCACATCTTTCTGGTATCCTGCTCCTAGTCAAATCCCATTAGCAAGAATTTTATTAGTAATTCATGACAAATGAGTTCGAACATCTGTGGCGGCTGATTGAGGGTTGCTAGTTTGTTGGACTTTTGCAGTTTTAATGCTTCGAAAGAACATACGCTACGTGGATCGAATGGAAGAACTAAAATTTCGTAGCATTAGTTTTCATATTATTATCAAAATTACACTATCATATGACGTTTCATGACAAGCTGAGACGAGTTTTCGAGCTAATAAGCAAACGGGTTTTGACTTTAAATAGCGAAATCAATATTATTTGCCTAATATTTCTGAATCAAGAGTTGCATTTAACATATTAGAGACGAAAATTTACTCGTTATCCGTAATGTATATGCAGAAGATTGTAATTTTCTTCATTTCCCTTGCTTAAATTTTAAATCTAATCCGTGACTCTGCTAAGTGGATTTTGGCAGTGATTAAATTTGTGTTTCGTCACAGAATCTACAGCCAACTTAACTGAGTAAATACTTTCCCTTTTATATTCACCTCATTTTGATAATAAACCAATTTAAAAATATATATTTTGGACAAAAGCCGGCGGTAGGTCCTTTGCGCCCTGTCTCACGCGGTTGCTTAGCAACAGCACGATCAACCGAATTTTCAAATTCTACCCCCTTAATAAGCAATTGTGTAAAGAGGTAATAAGTAATCTGCATAACCAGAAGTTTTTTATTTGTCATTTATTAAAAATCCAAATTAAATATTTTTATCTTAATTTTATTTAAAAAAACATAACTTCATTGGGCTTGGATTTAGAAGAGACAGATAGGGACAGTTTTGCAGGACACCAAAACAGGATTTGACGGTTAAAAAATGAATTCATAATCTTTAATTGCTCTGAATTGCCCGCGCGCAGAACTATAACCTACATTTTTTTCCACAGTTGAGTATTGACAAGAATATAGGAACGAGACACAAACAAGACACCTGGCACTAATTTCACACAATCAATCTACGGTTAAAGAAAACATGATTGCATTGAGCTAAAGCAATTTCAGCAAAGCCAAAGGCTCATCAGCAATCCATTACAACATTCAACAGTAATGATTTTAAGAACCTAAATAAGTAATTCGTAGTTACGTTGCAGCCGACTTTCGACAGTTCCTTTAGAGAACAGCGATAGAATAAATTAATTAAACTAGTACTATTTCTGCATAGAGATTTCTATTACACAGAGTTCACTGTCATAACGCTAAGTTGCTCTTGACAGTCTGTGCTTGAACCCATGTTGATTAGGTATGTTGTTCCCTATAGGGGAATTATACATAAGTTCGCAGATTAAGCTAATTCTGAATCAAAGCCTTATATTCTAAGACATTTAGCTTTCGTGGTAACTGCCTTTTCCTTGCACAGTTTAAGTTATAAACGGAAATTGTCAAAATTTCATGCATTATAATTTAGTTTTCTAAGAATCAATTTAAATTCAAATAGATGAATTATGTACATCTATGTAACTACATTGTTTTACTGGTAGTTAAATCTTAATGAGAATGGCAGTCGGTTACGTATATTTAAATATCAGAAGGCCAATTCTCGTAGTAAAAGTTCGGTCAAAATTCAGTTCCGATCAACTCTCGATCTCGCAACTGGTAAAAGAAGGTATTTCGTAGTAAAAGACAAGTATTACTAAGATTCCATTTTATCTATTCTATTTTCGGTCACAATGCGATATAATGACATTACAGTCAACATTGGATATTTAATACTTTACTACAAAAATATCTCTTATGACATTTGTGAGATTGAGAGTTGATGGGAACTGAACTGATAAGCCATTGTCACTACATCGACAGTCTATTGACACAGGGAATTTATGTTAGTAGAATACCGATATTTTGACCGATGTCAATGGCATAATAGCGTGCACGTACGTAGCGTGTACGTTTATACACAATATATGTTTATAATATGTATGTATAGTTATATTATCAATATCAATCAAATACAACCCAAACTCAACTCTCGTGTAAACGGGGCCAATATATCTAGATACTTATATACAGAGGTGTCGGTAACGGTTACAGTGTCGCGAGTTCAATGGTTTTTTTTCCCATCTCAAAAAATACATTCATTTGTTTGTTTTTCGAAAAATGCCCAACGCGCCTAAAGAAGTTTTCACTTCAAAAAATCACTATTGCTATAAATCATCGAATTCACTAAATAATATTACTTTGATCAGCACTAAAGTGACCATTGTTATACTTATAATGTACGCATAAGCTTTTGTACTACACCCCTAAAAGCCGACATTTAACTCAATAAAATCTATATATATATATAAATATTAAATCTATTCAAATACAACCCAAACTCAACTCTCGTGTAAATGCGCGTGTTGTATTTGACGACCCGATGGCGTAGTGGTTTGTGTAACGGACTGCTATTCTAAAGGTCGCGGGTTCGATTCCCGCTCAAGTCAAACACTTGTGTGCATGAACTTTTAATGTTTGATTTGGTCTGGGTGTTTCTATGTATAATAAGTATGTATTTACAAAAAAAAAAAGTACATATGTATTTATATCAGTTGTCTAGTACCCATAGTAAAAGCTCTGCTTAGTTTGGGACTAGATGGCGTTGTGTGAATGTGGTAGAAGATTATTATTATTCTCTTTATTTCATTAAATATACATATAAATTACATTTTTAAATATATTTATATACAAAAACAAGAAAAAAATACATTTAAAAATATAAAAAATAGTGTCCCATCGGGATCGGGTACAGAGACCAAGATCTGTCTCTGGAGTCCTAACCACCGATGGTTAGGACTCCAGAGACAGAAACTTCCTCACAATACGCGCCGTATCGAGGAGAATAGCTATCTGCATCAGGCCCTTAATCCAACTGCCTAACGCGAGCCTCTGAAGATGTTGGTCGAGGCTCTTAGCAACTAATCCATGGGCCGATATGACTATCGGTACAACGATTGCCGAATCAACATCTGACATGTCGACAATCTCGTCGGCCAAATCCAAATACTTTACTTGTTTATCTTTTTCAGCTTTTAAGAGATTGTCGACATGTGGAATGGTAATGTCAACAATCATTGCTCGGCGTTCTAATCAGTCTATTACCACTATAGGGCACATATTTGTAGTACGGTAATTCTACAGTTACAAGGTTATACTTGAGAGCAAGTTGCTGATGGACTATCCTGGCCACTTGGTTACATATGTCTATTATTATTATTTATTATTTTGAGTCTATGCCGCCCTTCTATTAAATCGGTTTGCTTCTGTTTCTATTGATGAGAGATATTAATACACAGATATCATCACCCAACTTTTACCCTTCACAAGTTATACTCAAATGCAAATTCTGAAGCCTTTCCTATAATTTCGTTTCTATTTCAATATGTGATTGAGGTGCATTCTTCGTTTCAGACCAAAATCACTCACTAGAACGAGCACTTCCATTAGAATATTTGCTAAATTAAATTAGATGAGTTGGAGAGCCTCAGTTTGAAGTTAATGCTTTAGAGCAACTTAAGTCTTCCTCGCATATATTAACTCATTTTTGATTAAACAATGAAATTTTTTATCATCCATCACAGTTTACACCTTTTTAAATGAAATCAATCTCTATGGTGACAACAGTAGTTTTCTTTTAAGTTTTTTGTAAGTGTACTGTAAGTAAATAGGACTTTTTAAATTTATTTTACCAAAGACAATGATACTCTGCAACGGAACAATATTTCAAAGTTTGCAAAGCCAAACTCTGCAACCAATTTACCTAAGCGCTGGAGTATCTATTAAGCACTTGGTACTATTTTCTGTAGTCAAATTCAGACTGTGATAGCGTTTTAATTGGCGCAACTTTGCTTGTTAGTGAGTAGTTATAAAATCACACCAAACATGTGATAGACAGTATAATACATCTTAGTAACAACATTGAGTTTTAATAGTTACAAGCCCGATAAGCAGTTTCGTGAAATGCTAAATTTGTGTTTGAAAATGAAAAAAAAACACTTCTTTTTAGAAAATCATATATTAAAAAAAAAAAATTAAAAAAATTGATTTTCAGAAAAAATAAACAATCTTTTTTTACATACACTATTCATAAATTATCATAAAATAAAAACGTTTAAAAATGAAGTCCATAAATCAGTACTATAATTATAAAATATTATAAATATTTAAATGAAAAACTACAAAAAGTGTTTCTAGCAGAGCGTGGTTTCGATCCACGGACCTCTGGGTTATGGGCCCAGCACGCTTCCACTGCGCCACTCTGCTCTTGGCTAACATAGTGAAATTACCGTTCAGTAGTGACTACATATAACGCACGTGTACGATGCACGTCACGCCTCGCTGTGAATTACATCATTACCGTAGCCAGCTGTTTGAACGATAATGAACGTATTATAAAGGTTTAATTTTAGATATTTTATTAGACTGTCTAATTGCATTACGTGTCGGCTGTAGCCGTCTTATTGCTTAGTTATTAAATACTTCATCATGATAATTATATAAGATTTCTTGATGTTATCGGCTAAAAAAAATTTAGGGCGGTAAGACCCATCATGGATACTGTGGCCAATAGAGACTGTGGTTATAATCATGGTCCCGTAGTCCAAGGCGAGATTATATGGGATTTAACCACCTTCTTTTGAGGATAAAACGAAGCTAAAGGTCACCAGCAACCCCCTCATCCAGCAGAAGACGTATCAGTACCGGCGACCTCTTAACGATCTCCAGCCTTCAACACGTGTTTTATTTTAGCTGTAATCACGTTTAGTTTTTCCATGCTTTATTTACAACCTAATTTAAAGCATCTAAAATGCTATCAAAGCAACAATACAAAAAAAACAATGAGGGTTAAGTAGCGACCATGACACGTAACTTTGATACTGGACCGTCATTTTTAAAGGCTTAGAAAAGGTTATACGAGAAAGAACCAAATTTTTTGTGGAGTTTACAGCAATTTTCTAATGTGTTTTTTTTTCTGCAAACGAGCAGACGGCTCACCTGATGTTAGGTGGTTATCTCCGCCAATGGACACATGTAACGATGTATGTCCTAATACGTTAGTAAAAATAATGCAAAAAAATAAAAAAACAGGCCTAACACTGGCAAAGAAAATAGATGAATAAGTTTTAGATATATTTGTCAATATACGTAAAACTCACTCATCGAACAAAGTCTAAACATATTTTACTAAACAAAAAAATTATTTGCCAACACGTTTTTGTCAGGCAGTTATTTGTCACTAAAAGATCGAGGAGAGAATAATACTCTATGGAATATTGACAATTAATTCGTTTGTTCCAAAAATAATCTACGTGGTTACTTAGTTAATAGTACCATCGACACCCCCAGGACGCATGTTTCAAAATAATGTACCAAAAATTAAAGTAGCCACCCAATTTCCGGGCAAAAATACCAACACCTGTCCCGCGCCGCAACAAAGATTTATCTTACGTTACATGGAATTTTAATGTTGGTCGGACTCCGTGTAGGATGCGAAGAAAAATGTGACAATAATGGTTTTGGACTGTCGGTTTAATGACCCTCAAAAGGGGTCGATACTTTAAAAAAAAGTTTTTTCGCCCTGCTGATATGTAATTGGAATTGTTGTTAAATTTTTAGGAAGGTTTAACTGAGAAGTTTGTTATACAAGAGTGGTCAATTTATTGTAAGTTATCGTGTAGTTGGTAATTTCAGAGTTTAGATGTGTTTCTTTTGTTTTTTTTAAAGAATAGAATCCATACTTATATTATAAATGTGAAACTAAGTTTGTTTGTTACGCTTTCACGCCTAAACCACTAAACCGACCACCGAACCGAAGCCATAACCGACATAACCGCGGGCGGAGCCAATACAATACAATAGCTAAAAAATTTAAAACTAAATACGAGTAGTATGATTGAAAAATGTTAAAAAGACATATTGATGGCGTGGTGGTTTAAGCGGTCACCTCGCCGCTTCCTACTGCGCTGTGTTGTGGGTTCGATCCCCACATGGAACAACACTTTGTGTGATCCACAAATTATGGTTCTGAGTATGGGTGTTCTTTGTGTCCGTCATGTATGTTTGTAAAGTCCCCCGCGACACAGGATTTATTCCTAGTGCGTGAGTTTTCTTTAATAAAAAAATGCAAAAATACGAAAGTCACCGTGGGAGAGCCATTCTTCGCCACGTGTGGGTCGACTCTACAGGAGTGACATAACGGCCTTACAAAAAATAGATTTAAAGAGTTCTTTCGATGCATGCATCAAGGCCCGATACACCTCCCCTCCCGCTTCCCTCCCTCCACTCCGCAACGCACTCTGCACACTGCACTTGCGACTTTTGAGTTGCAGATGTCCATCAATTCGACTGCTCTTCTCCCCTTATGAGTCATAAGAAGTTTATATTTGTGTGTTTTACATTACACATCATGCATTTCATTGCATGTAATGTAACTAAAAATCGTAACTAAATGTATAAATGCGGATGTGAGTTTGTTTGTTGCATTCAGGGTGTTCTTTCTTGCTTTATTACTCATTCAAAAAAACTTTACAGAAATGAAAGCTATTTAATCTTTCATGTATGTACTCAAATATTAAAATAAAAACAACAACAAATTGGAGAAAATAATCTGTCAACACAACAGCGATTCCACGGATGCAACAGAATTATTAATTACCTTAACTGCCACACACATTGACGGCCATTGTATCTGTATTCGATATTAAATGGACTATACGAACCGCTACTAATGACCGTGGAATATGACCATTGCCGATAGACCCAACGTCCCATCAATTCCACTTCATTTCTCATGTCATTTCCAGCCATTGTCGTAACCAGTATACCCTGATACCCTAGATTCTTGAACTCTAACTAAAAACCACTTTAAAGAACATTTATAAAGAACCATGATAGCTCTATAAATATGGGATAGTTAGAAATACTAGCCAGTTTAGTTTGAGATCTAAGTAAGTTTAAATCTATGGTTATGACGTAGATTGCGATGGTGCTGGAGGGTCTATAATATTGGTAGCTGTAGCCGGTGGTTCGGAAACTCACGATAATGTAATTGAACTATGGATTTCAACTCTCCTAGTTAATTCCTTTGAGTTGGATATTTCAGTGAATTTATTTGTGGAGTAACACCGAGTTCTACCTTTCTGCCACAAAAGTAAAAATGTTTTATGCCTACTTTTATATGTTTGGTGTAGAAGTGTGATTTAATTTCGCAAAACCAGTGAATAACGACCTGTATTTCGTTGGTGATTTAATGTTATGTAAAATCGAGCTACTAACATGTGTTAGTAGCTCGATTTTTCGATTTATTATACTTTATTTACGATTGAAATGCTTTTAAGTTTCTTAAATCTGTTTAAATTAATTTTTAATAGTAACACGTGAAGAGTACACTCACGTCTTTTATCCCAAAGGGGTAGACTAAAGCGTATTATTTGAATTATCCATGGGGTGACGGATTAAGAATACGGCGATAGCGGAGCGTCGGTTGGCGTTAAAAGTTTTTAGAAAGAATCCTACCCCTAATAATTTAATTACGCTAAAAGTTAAGATCAGTAGTAGCCAGCGATTGATAAGAAAAGCTAAACGCGAGAGTTGGGTAGATTTTTGTTCATCTATTAACGAATCGTCAAAGTTGACTGACATGTGGCGTAGAATGAAGTGGCTTAAAGGTCATAAATCTCCGAGTTCACATATCGATAAAACGAATGCTTACAATCTGCTGCAAAGTTTAACACCTGACTACGTTACTCCGAAATCACCGATCTTTTGTTCATATAATGAACATTTAGAGCAAACAATAACATTATGTGAATTGGAGAAATGCATTAAATTAAAAGATACGTCACCTGGACATGATAACATATCATATTCAATGATTAAAAACCTATCTACTAGTGCGAGGGACATACTTGTTAATATTTATAATAAAATTCTGCGTAGTGGATATGTTCCTTCACAATGGCGCAATATACGTGTAATTCCGATTCCAAAACCGGGCCGCGATATGTCGGCGGGCGCAGCGCTCAGACCAATATCTCTTATCTCATGTCTATGTAAAATATTTCATTCCATTATAAACAATAGAATCGAGTGGTACCTAGAACATAATAATTTGCTACACGAAGAAAACTACCGGCTTTAGGAAATCTAAATCTACCCTCGAAAATTTAACTAATTTAGTTAGTAGGATTCAGTTAGGGTTTGTTACAAACCAAATAACTATAGGTTGTTTTATCGATATTGAGAATGCGTACAACAATGTAGATATTTGTGCATTACTTCGTATTATGGATCAACTGGGCATAGGTTCGAGAATTTGTATTTATTTGTGGACGTTCTTAAAGAAAGATTTTTAAGTGTGCACGTAGATAACACAATAATATGCAGAAGTACGAATAAAGGTATAGCACAAGGAGACCCTTTGTCTCCTTTGCTTTTTAATTTAGCGACTATCAATGTCTGTAAGTATATGAGAGAGGTATATGTGTCACAATATGCGGACGATTTCGTATTATACACAACTTGTAAAACAATTGAACAGGGGCGTAACACACTGCAGCTGGCTATAAACCGGTTTTCCCGTTTGATAGCAGGACTCGCGTTAGAAGTGTCACCGACGAAAAGTAAAGTTTGCGTCTTTAGAAAAGGTGTAAACAGACAGCTTATTGATCTAACTATAAATAGCATGAGTTTGGAGCTTGTTGACAGTGTTAAATATCTGGGGATGTGGTTGGACCGGTCATTAAGGTGGAATAAGCATGTTGGTGAGTTGACTATTAGAGTAAATAAATATCTTAACATTTTTAAAGCGCTGGCTGGATCGGGGTGGGGCGTGCACCCTAAACAAATGAGAAGGATTTATATAGCTATAATAAGAAGTAGATTGGATTATGGGAGTTTTTTATACAATAACAGTAGTAAAAGTAATTTATACAAATTAGAGAAAGTACAAAATCAAGCCATGAGAGTTATTGGAGGTTTTATAAAAACTACCCCGATACATGTAATGGAGAGTGAGCTGTGTCTCCCTCCATTGCATGCCCGGCGGTTATATTTAGGAGGGAAACTGTGGTTGAAATGTAAATCTTTAAAAAATAATTTAACGATCAATATATTACAAAGTCTTATTGGATACAAAAATAATAGGTATTGGCGTGGGAAAGGCGTACCTCTTTTACTAGATATGCACGAACACTTCCAAGAGCTTCCCATCCAGTCGAGTCAGGGGTTAGACATGTTTTCTTTAGATACGTGGGTAGGTAGTATAGATTTTTCGGCAATTATAAAACCTAACATTGAAAACATTACATTTGCAAAGCGATGTTACAATATCTCAGACATTAAAAAAAATATGTGAAGAATTTATAGATCATAACTACAATACGTATCATAAATTGTACACGGACGGATCAAAGGGCAGAGGGTTGATAGGAGCTGCATTTTTAGACGATGAAATAAAAGTGTCAATGAAATTTAAGATAGAAAACAATATATGCATTATGAACGCGGAACTTTTGGCAATCCAGGAAGCATTATCCTATATAAAGTCGATTAAGTCAGACAAATTTGTTATTTTTACCGATTCTCGTAGCTCCTTGCAACATCTGGCTCGCTGCACCTCGGCGATCCGAGGCGCAACGATAGCCTACTCTGTCTTAAACCTTATTTTACAATTAAAAGCTGAATATAAATCTGTGATACTACAGTGGATACCTTCTCATTGTGGAATTATAGGAAACAATAAAGTTGATATGTTGGCGAAGCAAGCTTGTACAGATGGAGATACAGTAAACATACTCCCATACTATGCCGACTGTATTTATTTAGTTAGAAATGGCTGTCATACATGGTGGAGGGAATATTTCGATCAACGCTCTAAAGAGAAGGGGATATGGTATAAAACCATTGTTACGTACCCACTGAAGAAACCTTGGTTTGACGGTTGTGAACTAGGTAGATCTGAGTACGGAGTATCACCACCGCTATTCATCCCGTGGACACCCACTTTTCATAAGGTGCCTGTAGGCACCTTTCTTTCATAAAAAAAGGTGTCTTGTCTTATAAACATTACATTTACTTAGTGTAGATTGTCCGAGTGGTGATAGATTAAGAATTCGGAGTGTGTCCACACCTATTTATACCGTGGATCTTAAGAGCCGACTAAGGGGCAATCTACGCCGGACAATAGCACTGTAAATAGAAGGAAAACTTGAAACAAACCCTAAACTAACCCGTCTGGTCAGCGTGGTATAGTACGACTAAACCTCCTTACTAAGGAGATGCCTATGTCCAGCAGTAAACTGGTAAAGGCGGTTGATGATGATGATGTGAATTGTGTTGCAGTGCAGAATATTAAACTTTTGAATCAATATATATGAAAAGTTTAAAAAAGCGAAATCGGAGACAAGAAGCTTCATTCAATATGGTACGGAAAGTCTGTTACAATGATGGTTAAAGTTATGCTGGTTAAACTATGTAAAACAAAAAACTTAATTTGATGAATCATGGTCATACACCTAATAAATTATGGTCGAAATTAGATTAACAGGCGACCGTTAGTAATATTTATTTCACTCATGAGATCCAAAATGGAAAACTAGTTGTCCTGACGTATTCGTTGACGCACATCTACCCAAGATCGGCTAAACCCACATGGTCGTCTACTCACATCCCACATTTATATCCCTTTCACAAAATACCAAATCCTAAAATTCCGCGTAAATGGTAAACAGGCTGGCCGAGCCGCATTTACATAACTCTCAATTACATTTGGATTTAAAATGGCCGCCACGTGCGTGAAATAGAAAAAAAAAAAATACCGTTGCGATGCGTGCACGGAACGACCGCACCGGATATAAAGCTTTATGATTTTTTGTGCATTCGTGCATGTGCTGTAACGCAGAACTTAGTGTAAATTGAACGTTGTGTAATCTGTTCATACGTTTGTATGGCGTTACTGAATTAATTATAGTTCGGTTTGAACTATCGCTGCAATTCGAATCTCATGGGTCTAAAAATGTTTACGAAATAGAGCGTTATTCACTTACTATAATATTATTAAGTAGCACTTGCCAGAGCGACCAATATACATATTGCTAATATGACATAGACTACACGCTGATACCATAGACAGTGCCGTCACTGTGATTCTTGTGTTCGCGGATAAACGGGTTGTTGAACACAAAATATTATCGAAATATTGAAAATATAAATATTATTAAATATTTGTGTATTAATACGGTATGAGACGGTAGGTACGGTACGGTAGGTATTTAATTAAATTCACGGTAATACATGTGCACTGTTAGCAAGGCAAATTACACAGTTTTGTTAATTCTCGTTAATATTGCATATATTTACAGATAAAAAGTTAAAGATTGCGGAAGGTAACACCTAAACAATGTGTGGCCAATCATAGGCGTTTTGTTAGAGCATTGTCCTCTAAATTTGGCTTGAGGCGAAAAGTACGGGATAACGACAGCCGACTTCGTAGGTTAAAAATGATGAGTCTAGAGAAGAGAATTAAATCTTAAAGTAATTATTTCGTAATAAATAATGGAACTTAATTTTATTATGCCTGTTAACATACTCATATAAGCTTTGTAATACAATGTTGTGTATAGTTATAATTGGACTTAAAATTTAAGTATTGTAAATTGTCAACATAATTGTGTATGTTCTGATCTCTTTATCTGTTACTGTACCTATAAAATAAAATAATGGAAAAATACTTCAACACTTACGTATGTAGGTAAAAGCATAAATACAATGGTGAATATTTAAGTGCTTTTAAAACAAAAGTACATTCACAATGAAATCACGGTGCCAGTCAAGTCGTAGCACCATATCGATCGAGGACACACTGGCCTAATGAATGAATTTTCATAGTTATCCCAAAGATTACCTACTTTAGCCACTGTTTAAAGTAATCTTAAAAAGTGTTTTAGATAGACTTCTATTCACAATTCTGGCCGTAGTTTGAATACGAAGATATTTTGAAAAAGTATAATCATAATTTAAACGGTAAAAATAGAATAGAACAGAATATTATTTCTTTCAAATAATCACTAATGAAATTAATTTGACTAAAAATAATTAAGCATGTTAACAGTAAGAAAGTGAGAACATCAAATACAAATGAATAAGCAATCATAGGTGTAAAGACATTCATATTTTAAAATTAATATTCTTTAATCGAATCGAATAAATGACTATTCTACAATATAATTAGTGAGATAATTATTTAATCTAAAAATAACAGAAAACGTTTAGTTTAAAATGTATGTATTTTGATAAGATAAAACAGTATTACAATAAAAAACATTCCAACCAACCAACCAACCACCAACACCCGGTTTCCAGAAGGCTGGTGAAAAAATGTTTAACTAGCAGAGAATATTACTTTTGACATATGACTGCAGTAAAATCTGTCAAACCGATAACTAAAATAAAGTAATTAATCAATATGATAAACAATCGTAAAGCTGAAGATTTTTTTATTTTATTAGCTTCTGCCCACAGCTTCGCCCGAGTGGATTTCGGTAACTATTTTCGCCCGGTTTATATTGCATAAGGTTTTTTGCGACCTCTTCAACAATAATCGTTATATTTCAGTCAATTTACATAATAGCAACATGAATTATACACCTGAACCTTCCTCAGGTTTTACACTATCTATTGGTGAAAACCTATGTCCAGCAGTGGACTAGTATAGGCTGTTGATGATGATGATGACGATTGGTGAAAACCGTGAAAAAGACTGTTAAGTGGTTTTTGAGTTTATCGCGTTTATACACAAATACAGATGCAGTCGGGGTTCTTTATTTTATAATATGTAAGGATATAAGTAATTTTCATCAATCAGATTGTATTGCATAGAATAATTATTGGAAGGTTATAGGGCTGTGTAACATCACGCTGCTACGTATTAATTATCACCGGCGTTATTTTATTTTTAATCAGTATTTATTTAATAATTTAATAACCTTATGTTATTTATTTTCAAAGACTTGATAAAGAAGGATGTTTTCAATTTACCGCGATACTTATTGTTGTATGTGGTTTCTATCAAAAACTTCAGACGTTTTCAAACAATTCCTATGAGTTTTTTTTTGTTTGAATCTGTATTTTAGCGAGGTGATCTCATATAGTTACTCCTCAATTACTAGCGATGTTTAAAATAACAGTGATTTTTAATTGTAAATTCTTACTAGTCAGCAATTTGTGAGACTTATAATCTACCCATTGGGCCAAGCAAGATGATAGACGACAACAATCAACTTCTCATCGGTTCGTAATTAGCTCATTACTGAATTTTTCCCCAATAAATTTATTGCTTCTCACAAATTAGCAAAGGCAGGGTTTCTGTCTTTTTTAATTTTTGTTCAACACAATATCCCGGGATCGATTTATATCCATTTCTTTTATGTTGTTCACGTAATATTGTATTTTAAATTGTATAGACATTGGCAATCCTGGTTGATTTAGGTTCAATTAATGTGTCATTAGAGTAGATTGGGTATTCTCAACCGTTTATACATCAATTTAATATATTTCATATATATTACTGGTTGGCACAAGCGCCAACATTATTCTCATGTCAACAATTTTCACTTAAAACAGTAAATAAATATTCCAACAACCGCTGAAATATTCCAGTACAATAATCTGGCTCAATTTTGATGGTGAAATAAAATTTACTACAAATGAACTAATTTATTTACGAAGGCAAACTGAATAAGCATTAAATCACTTCGAAAATACAAACGTTCGGGCGCCCAAATTTGTATGTAACATGGTACCCTAGACACCTGGGGCTGGCTAACTAAATTAGCATATTGATTGTTTACAGACGTGTCCAGGCTTGTTGGTGGCGAGTGTGGTGAAGGCCCTCGGAGACCAACACCGGTCAATAGAAATTTGATTAATGCCTAAGATAATTTGTTACTGTATTATCTAAGACACTTGCTGAGGATTGAAGGTCAGATGTGATATTATGAGCCGTGAGAAGGATTTCTACATAAAAGTTAACACTTGGTGCATAAGTTAGTGTTGATGTTACTTGTGGTAGTGGGGTTCTAGGTTCTATTACTTTCATATGTAAATTTGGAAAACATATTTGGGATTTTTTAATGATAGTGCTGATTAGTAAACAGTAATCGCGTACGCTGTGTGTCCGATAAGGCTCGCAAGCGCTATGTCCAAATAGGACTATTAAACACCATTAGAATATTTTAAACTGTTTATGGTGTAATCTGGCGATTGTTGATATAGTATGGCGATGGCGTAAGTTCATATAGTTATTAACAACAATTATGGAACTTGGTTGCGATTAGCGAGATTTGGGTTTTTATATGTTATTTTTTTGTTGGAACACAAAATGGGATACACGTTATACATATCTGTCTAGATATATATAACTTGTATCCCATTTTGTGCCTTCCTCACAGGCAGACTGAAATATTATAGAAAAAAGACTATAAATAAGTCTGCCTGACACCACGGCTAGTGCAACTTGATCGAAATGTAAAGTGATTAAAAGGTACGTAATACCTGGTAAAAGCATTAACTCCCGCTTATTAGTAATATTTATGTGTCATTAAGTCTGAATAATAACTTTATCGACTATCAACTAAAAAACCAAAGTACAACTTTCTTGATCTATTTTTCCTGTAAATACTCTATAAGTGTATATTATCTTATGCGCTTACAGCGCCATCTAACAAGTTGCGCTAATGGAGGTGTCATGTTTCACTTTTGAATTATGTCATCGCACCTACTTTCACAGTTTCGAGGCAGTGTTTATGAATTGTTTTTTTATAATATCTTTTGGAGGGACATGATGTATTGGTTTTCTTATGCATATTTTGCAGCTTCTCCTTCTGCTTTGGGGTCATTTTAACTTTATTAATTAAAAAGCGCTAAAACAGCTAGGTAGCTAGAGCTAGATAGAGAGCCACTCTGATCGTCGATAGCTAGAATATCTCCGATCCCTTGGCGTTACGTTGGGGTGTAGCTTCACTCTGTATTCACTATCGTATTTATCATGGAGAGTGCTCCGAGGAATTGTTCGTACTAATACCAGTCGCAACTTTCCGCCATCATTCCCCACGGCAAAATTTTCATCCCCGTCACTTAGATAATTGGTACTTTACTACTGTGCGCTTTTCAAGACAGACACCTTTTGCCTCGCACAACCAATCATCATCATCATCATCAACAGCCTATAAGAATCCACTGCTGGACATAGACCTCTCCTTAGAAAGGAGGTTTTGGCCTACTATTCCACGCTGGCCAGACGGGTTGATATAGGGTTTGTGTCAAGTTATCCTTCTCTTTGCAGTGCTGTTGACCTGCGTGAATAGGTGTGGTGACATTCCGTATTCTTAATCCGTCAACACACGGAATCATCACTCAATCTGTGAAACCAATTATTGTCTGAAGTATTTCCGGACCGACACGACCTTCCAACCTTTAAGAAAATATCATAGTCTCACTTCAAAGGTCGGCCACGCGTTAGTGACTTCTGAGTTGCCGCCCTGTTATGGGCGGCGGTAGTCACTTCCCATCAGGTGTAAAGACTGCTCTTGTGCCCCCTCTATCATAAACAAAAAGATACTGACGACTGGATGGCGTAGTGGTTTGTGTAACGGACTGCTATTCCAAAGGTCGCGGGTTCGATTCCCGCTCAAGTCAAACATTTGTGTGCATGAACATTTGATGTTTGATTTGGTCTGGGTGTTTTATGTATAATATGTATGTATTTACAAAAAAAAAGTATATATGTATTTATATCAGTTGTCTAGTACCCATAGTACAAGCTCTGCTTAGTTTGGGACTAGATGGCGTTGTGTGTATGTGGTAGAATATATTATTATTATTATTATTATACTGAAGTAAAATTCCAATAATCATCCCTTGGTAAGGATAAACCCGATTTAATAAGTAAAGAAAGATCGTAAGAAACAAACTTATTACCTTAATAAACAAGTTTAGAAATAGATTAAAATAAATATATAATAGGATTTTTAGTCATCAAACGACACAGAAGTTAAGTAATGTCGATTGTATCAGAATAGCTCTCTTACTCTAACTAATAGTATTTTATGAGATCCTTTAGGGAGATACATTTCGTCATATCTGTGTACACCGTATAAGCCATTAGGGGAAGGCTATTTTTTGTTAATAGGCAATTAAAAGCTTTATTATAGTAAATACCGTACCAAAACCAGCACATTTTACATCTTGGTAAATAAATACATATATCATAGGATTTTACCTATGTGAGTAACTTTACTATAAAAATGATTATATGATTCCTTAAAATCAGACGGAATGTTCAGGATCCTATTGTCACACATGGTATTCAAGAGTTTTATGGCTATCATTATCAAGCGATTATTATAACATTGTCCTGGGTAGTCTGATACAATTAATTGAAATTACTGCCACAAACACTAGGTCAAAACCTATATTCGCTAACTTGTTTGTATTATTATACTTAGTGGTATTTGATGACAATTATAGGTATGAAACATAAGGTGTATATTTCATTATCTATTCTGGGCGGAACAAAAAGAAAATACATACACCAATACTTACTGACGCAGGTCTTGCACAAAAAGCGGACCACCTATGGCCCTGGCGTGTTAAAAGTGGCATCGTAAAGTTCTAAACCTTCGTACATAAAAATAAGGATACCAACTAATGTACCTATTATAAAGAACGTATACCAGGTCCTAGAAGCATGAAATAATGCATGTACATAAATTTGAATATTAAGTTATAAAGTACTGTACTTTTTGTCGTATCAATTGTTACATTTTTCCGAAATGTAAATAAAATCAGAAGTATTGTCCTTCACCCATCACAACATTGAGATTAAATCCCATAAATTCATCATCATACATACATATCTAATCTAAATTCAAATATGGAAACTCATCAAAACTTTCCCTACGGATTGTGTCCACTGAATATGATAGATACGAAGTGTTTAAAAAAAGATAGCGTAGATGATGCGCTCACGTGTTTAAATAACAGTCGATATATTTTAAAATGTTTTTTAACAGACAGGATATCAGTAATCTATCATTTTCGAAACTAGCTTTTGATATAAGGTAGCCTATGTGCTATTACAAAGTATAATCTATCTCTATGCCGAATTTCATCTTAGTCCCTTCAGCCGTTCTGGCGTGCATTAACATACATCCCATCTAGCCTTACAACTAATAAACTTTCACAATTATAATATCAATAAGATTTTTCTTAATTATTTTTATTAATGAACACGATGGCAGCATATGTGTTCCTGTTTGTCTTTATGTTTTTACATCTGCCTGTAGCAGCTAGTTAGACATTCCTTTCATTACATAGTTGGGAATAAAACAAGACCAAGCCTTGTTATTGCGCCTGGACTTGTCCACCACTGGGCTATAACTCAGCCCTAGAAATGCAATTAGCGGGTTAGGTGATAACACCGCCCTCGTTAATCATTTCATGAATAAAACGTGTACAAGTTTGTATTTAATGACTGATTTATTTTGTTGGGTAAATTATTGTTTGTATTATTACTTATAAGTATCTTTATTTTGGGTCCCAGCTGTGAGCACCAAAGGAGTATGCAGAGATATATAACAACCAGTTTTTGTATCTGCAACTTTAACGTATGTTACTGTTACATGGTAATACTATATAATTTAAATAAGATGTTGCCTATATTTGAAATCAACTATTTCGAAAGCAAAAAAAAAGGTGAAAGTTGTTTTAGTAATGTCACATATATTTTATATATTTTTAGAGCAATTCAAATTTACGTTTTGCGGTTAAAAATGTAACTGTGACATTTATTGAACTATGGCGCAGTTTTTTTCAACTGATATTGTTAAAGACAAACATATAACAAATACCGGTAGATAATAAAAGGTCTTTTCTACGGTAATAATCCGACGCATGGAGAGATCACTGTTTCACCTGTCGATTGGACAGCATGAAGGATAAAGCAACCGTCTTACTACATACTGAATTTTAGATCTGAATCGAGTTTTGTCGCAATTAGTACCGGATCTAACTCATGAATTATTGAAAGGGTGCTTCGAATAGAAACTGTTGTATCTAATTAGACACTCGTGAAAATGATAATGAGAATTCATTTAGTTTTGACAATAGTTCTTTATAGAAAAAACACATGCTGGCATTTTTAATGACTAGTCTGGAAAAAAAGGCCTAAACAGACTCGAGGATTAACAAAATCAGAGGGTAGAATTAATACAATCGTATGATTATTTAATTATGCCCTCTGCACTTTCCATGAGGGAAGTCACAACAGATTCTCTACACTGCAGAACCTACCAGAAGAAGAAGAAATTTTTCGTTGTTGTTAAAAAACAGATAGTAAAGTAACAAAATGTAATACGAATGCCTAAATTGTAACCGAAATTGTGATGTGTACCGAATTAAATATTCCACTTCTGAGAGACTAAGAATATTTCTGCTTTCTGCTTACCACATCACAAGCTCTAACTAATTCGAGATCAGACGGTCGCATCTGAGATGTGTCAAGTTATTATTATTACATTATTATATTATTTGTCAAGATAATGTAATGTATAATATAAATGATAATGTGTAAACATATGAAAATATAATGTAAAATTTATCTTGACAATAAAATAGAATCTACTTGGAAAACCCGGTCAGCGGTTTCGTGACACCGGAATATATTTACCAATGAACAGTCGACAATTAACAAGAGATATACGACAGTTGTGACAACGGAATTTGGTAGAAACATTAAGTAATAGAACTACCTCAGGTATAGCAAACTTTAAATCAATAGAAAATATAAATAGAATATTAACTTTCGCTCCAAAGTACTTAAGTCCATTTTTGATTACTCATGTATGTATATTGGTCTGTCAATAGCCACGCAAACTATGTTTCTGACCAATACTTGAACACCGAAACTATACACGGATTCGTCTGTTTATTGGTGAATTGTCTTTGCAACGTTTACTGCAACATATTGTTATAGTTATGGATTTAGGCCGCTATTTTACATACCACAAATTTCTTCAAATCTATTCTACGATTCGAAAACTAGTATTGAATTTCAATTTCCAATTTTTATTGTTGCCACATTACTTTAAATGGGCGTCTGTATTAATATATAATATAATGTTTACATCATCAACAGCCTTTAACAATCTACTGCTGGCTTCGATCAACAGTTGCTATTGTTGATCGAAGACTGCTGGATATAGGTCTCTCCTTCAGAATGGAGGGGAGGTTTAGGTTTATTATACCGCGCAAGCCAAACAGGAGTTTCAAATTTCCCTTTTCTTTGCAGTTCTAGTTTACTCCCTTAGTCGACTGTTATGACACCCACGGAATCAATAGGGGTAGTGATACTCCGTATTCTTAATCCGTCACCACACAGACAGTATGTACACAAAGTTACAAAACAGCAGTTCCGCACCTATGCACCTCTCAGTACATTACCTGCACGATAAAGGCATGCACCCAAATTGCAGTTTTATCGCGCGACGCGATCAAATATGTTCGCTGCTGATCTATTGCGCCGTTTGTCGGCGACTGTACGGCGTATATTCACATACATTTTATTTTACTTTCGAAAATATCTGTATCTGGTTGTAATACTTATAATCGTAAATTAACATTGTTACTTATGTTTTTAACAATTTCTTACAATTGAATAAATATCATAATTCAGTGTGAGTGTGGAGATGGATAGAAAAACTATAACATTTTCTATTAAGTACTAGATCTTCGCTTTGTGCAATAATTACTACTTATAGTGGAATATAAAAAGGTTAAATTGCTACTTAGGAACGAGAATTGATGCTATAAATAGGTATAGGGACATACCTTTGAATTGTCCAAAGATTCGAACTGCGTCAATGTGCAAAACTGCCAATCCGATATAGGTCTAAAGTAGGCATAATTTCCAGATACTTAAACTATGGAGTGTAAATCTTAATGTAAAATTGATTTACACTTCCTGTCCTAAAACTTACTTTTTTTTAATTTGACTAAAAGTTCCTATTTCCATTATCATCCGTGGTTATTTGGTAGGAATAAAATTTAACTGCACATTGGATTATGTAGACTAGACATTATACAAAAACAAATTTAGTAATTAGTAGCCTTTGGCCTAAATCTACGGTAGGCGTAGGGTTACTCGTAGAAATTTCGTAGCAAAACACAAAACTCTAACAGAAAGTTTAAGCATGAGATGAAATTTAGCAAAATATACAGTACAAATATGAACATCCTGTAACTATAGTTTATATACAAATATGGACAGCCGTAACTGTAGGAGTCTATAACCTAGTCCATGAAAAAAATAATGAAGGTTTAATAATAATGGGTATTAAAAAAATGGATTCTATGTTTAAGAGCGTAGGTCTCGTGAAGATAATGTAAAGGACACTTTTGTTATTAAAACCATAAGCGTACAATATATTATTATGTTCATATACATTATATATCGCCAATAAAATTTCGATAAACACCTCTTTGTTATACAACTTAATACAATATTGCATTTAAAGCATAAGTAGTGTTGGACAGCTCTCTAGATATAACTAACGCAGCGTTATTGCAACTCAGTGTTTATGAACCTCCACGATAATATCAGTGAGTTACTGAAGGTTTTGATCTTAAGAACGGTATTTAAATCAAAAATACGTTTAGGATTTTGGAGAATGTTTATTTAATGTTTATTATACAATGACGTCATTGGCCTATCCATTGTGATAACGTAATACGGTGGTGGACGTTATTGTATTATTATTATATACATAGCATATATACAGATTGTAGGATATACAAGGTTTTATTCATTTACCCGGTTTATCATTGTAGTATATATTATATAAAATTATTTGATGTGGATTCTAAATTCGGGACGATTTCGGTACAGTTTTCGTAATTATTAACTGCTGCGAATATTCAACCTCTATTATTGCATGGATGTTAATATTGCCTATAAAGTGAATGTTACTTATTTTTTTACAGTGCAATATAGCAGTAGTGTCCAATAACATAATTTTGTAGTCGAAGCGTCAATCAGAGGTTGTTTACTAGAATTGTACTTCCAATGAAAAATGGTACTAAGCTATTAAGCTCATTAATAAGCTCTCATGAGTGGTATTCCTAATGTTCACAGACACTGGTAATCGTTAAACATTAAACGAGCCGTATGATTGTTTCCAAATCAACTGTCATTTAAAAATTGTAGTATTATATAAAAAGTATGCGTATGTAACTTTAATGTCTATCACGATATTAAAACAAAGCTTTCCTTTCGTACCTCAATGTTCGTACTCAAACGCGATCATTATCCGATTATAGCAAGTTGAAGGAAATATAGTTCATACTGTACAATTAATAATAAAGTAGTGCACTAACGAAGCAAACAATATTGAAGCTTGCAAGACTAGATAACAACGGCGAAAAGTCCTAACCTCCACAGACAAAACATTCAAAATTAAGCCCTCTACTAACTAGTTTGAGTTCATTTTATAAGGAAGTTAACTATGCTAGTAATTTGTGTTGTATATCGGAGCGTATGAAGAAGGAATCACGGGTGGGTAGTTTTCAATTGGTAGTATAGTTGTGGTTCATGTCTATCGAGTTCGATGTACGTGGTGCAAGCGGGAAACTCATGTCTGCTCGGATGTGGGAGCTTTTGATCCGCCTTTTGTAATCAACTATAAGAAGTATTATTTTATGTATATTTATCCATTTTCCTTGCATAATTTAACAAATAATTTCAAATATGAAATATTATATCCTGGCTATGATATATATGACTGGCCTTTTGCTGAATGCTAAGACGGAGGTCGTAAGTTCGATTCCCATTCAGGACAAACAGTTGTGTGATGAGCACGACCATTTGTTTGGTGTTTGGGTGCAATTTGTCTATAATATGTTTGATTTAGAAATATATAAGTATTTTATCAGCATTCTGGTTAAGCGTGAAGAGATAATAAACAGACAGATATACACACTTTCGCATTTATAATATTATAGTATAGTATGGATACTATGATGACATATGTATAATGAGCTATTGTATTCACAAATAAATCGGTTTCACCGGAGCGATACCACGAAGTCACAGTAAACCAGAGTTAGGCAATTTATCGAAGTTTTTCATCGAGTGAGCAAGGTTACCGGAACCCAAAACCTCCTCGTCTTAATCTGGGGTGAAGACGCAAAGGGCGCCAAAGTACTTGTGACTCTCGAGTTGCGGTCCATAGGCGGAGGTAGTCATTTACCATCCAGGTCACCCGTTTGCTCGTTTGTCGTAAAAAAAGCTAATAATAATATTTTTCCGACATCGGACAGACAACGCCACATAGTTTCAAAGTAACCAGAGCTTGTAATATAAAAGCTAGATTAATTGATAGAATACTCACATACTTTTTTTTGGAAATACATACTTACATATTTTACATAGAAAACATCCAAGCTCCGAAACAAATGTTTGCAGATCGTACAAACATATGTTGTGTATGTATGTGATCCGAACCCAAGACCTCAGCACAGCAGTCGCATACGCTACCACTGCGCCACCGAGACAGTCGCTAAAAAAGTAGTTGTACCATATACAAAATCAAGATAGTAAGACACTTCGGCACAAGTTATGTACATTCAGTCACCCCAATACGCTATAATCTTCCCCATGCAGCCACAACTTCGATCAGCTTTATCTTGCTTGTACACCTCATTACCTTGCATCGCATAAAAGGCAGCACCTGCTTACAAATATTGATGTCGTTTCAAAACTTCGCTTCGCCATAACGACGTGTTTTCTTTCATAAACTTAACTAATAACATGTTAAATTTGTTTCACTCGCGTTCGTAGTTTAATTCATAATTAACCAAATAAATACCGGCAGTTGTATTACATCTTTAGTCTACGTTATAAAGGGTTCTATCGAAGTCCTATCGAACTCGAAACATGTAAGTCAGTACCTTAATATCCTAAGTTTATTTTACAGTCTCATAATTAATATTATAAATATATAAACAATTTCAGATTAGGAAACAATGGCAACACGGTCGGCACAAACCACATCCGTCGAGTATTTATCGAACCCACATTAGACAATTATGTGTGATACTTTAATATTGTTCTCAGAACATTATTTATTCTAATTTCCTTCTCGGTTAACAAATCCATGGAAAAAGGGAGAAAAGGGAGGATATTCCTGTAGGACAGTTACCATGAAAAGGAAAAAAAAACCTATACGACAACACTCTTCCATTTCACAGTATTCCATTTATGAATCTATTTTCTGTAGCGTTCTTCCAAATTTCATTAAGTATAACACTATATTTACAATATTCTACGTACTTTAATCATAATAAAATCCAAATTACACGACTCATTTACCTTAACTAAACTCGACGCGACATTTAAAACTTCCCTTCAACCGTTATCAATAAGTAATCAGCTATTCAACGCACAGTACCCACATATTTACATTCAAATCCTGGCTGAACAATCAATCATACCGGATCTTTCGAGACTAGGCTAAATAAAGTATTAAAAAGACATTAGGAACAAAAACTTCTGTGAACTCGACGAGACCCCTATAGTACGCATCTCGGATATAAACTGTGCGTATTATATCCGTAGGGAGTGCGTGTTTTGTCATCAACATTCAACAAAAACAAATACACAAAAGGAGTATAAATAAATCTAAAAATGAAAATTTATATTCCACAAATAGAATTTAATATGTGGAGCTAATAACATGTACCTAACATGCCTAATGATAATAAAGTACAAAATCAAAGAAAGAAATGTAAAGAACTTTTAAGTACTCTGGGATCCAACGAAAATAAGTCCTCATAGCAGATAACCAAAAAGAAACTGAAATATTACCACAAATGATAAATTCGTGTACTAATTTATTTATAAAATTTTAATATATTAAGTGCTAAATGGTTTTTTCGTTAACATGTTATTTAAATCACACTTTTTTGGTTTTAAATTATTAATATTACAAACAAACAATAAATATAATATAGCAACGTTGGATATATAGAACAATTCTTGAACACCCAATAACTATTGATTTGGTTGATCCCTGTTGTCTTGTGTATTGTTTTTTGTTTCAATGTTTTAGTTACATGTTGACAGCAAAACACGATGAAGTCGAGGCTCACCAAAACCTTTGAATAGAACTAACGACTCGTGTACCACAGTATTGAAAATTTATTCTAAGTACGCGAGGGCGCTTGATGGTAACTTATGGTACTACTTTCGAGACAACTCGACCAATTTAGCAAGAGACTCCGATGTCATAACAACAACACCTTTCAGTTTGAAAAGAGATTGCAGGGAGTGGAAGGTCTTGCAGAAATGGTTTTCTGTGAAGGTGGTTTCTCGAATAAATGTTACACAAGATATGTGTTGTGTAGAATGTTATTTTTTGGACTGTAAACGAGAGTTTATTTTATGATGGTGTTAACATAAGATGTAAACGGAATTTTTGAATGTTCGTATGAATTGTATGAAAATTGTGAGCGCAATTCATTCGAAGGCGAGGAGGAAGTATGTGTCACGAGCTTTGGTTTTGTTTTTATGAAAATGATGTAGAATGTTAAATTACATGTGTTTTACTTTATTAACATTTAAGTGTAGGCTAACCTTTAGACTAAATAAAAAAAACTTTATTCATTAATTTTCGTCTTTTGGTTAATTTTAGTCGAATATTGTCCAATGCCAGAAGAGAGAAATTAAAAATAAAAACACTGGGGAGAAAGCAAACAAAGCTGAATAACTTGGTAATATGCATTTACTTGCCCGATGGCAGCAGAATGATCAAATGTCATAATTTTATGAATTTTGATTATCATTATATAATAGATTATGCTTTATTGTACACCAATTTTAATATGATAGATGAATATTACAGACGGATATGTACAATGAGCGGCCTTATCGCTAAAACTAATCTCTTAGGTTGCCTGAACCTTTGGATATACAAATCGACAATACATAAGAAGAAACAATGGGTAGTCTAGGTGTATTGAAGCTACAGCAGTAGTAGTAAATATAGGCATACATATACACCCATACAAATAAATAATATACAAATAAAAATAAAGCAAGGAGTACTTATGAACCTAGATGGTCTTAAATGCTTTCAGTGTTGGGCATGTCTAATGGATGTCGGAAAATATATACATTTAAACTTTTTTCTATTATTTTTAAAAACACATGGTAATCGAATAACAACTATAATTAATTCTTTCTTAATTATCCAGCAAAACTTGAACTATCACTGTATAGACTTTAGTACCTGAGAGGTAAAAATATATAATTGACTCCACCATTAGGGCTACATACGTACGTATACGAAATCTGCCAAAATACGGTCTGATTAATATTTTTATATACGAAAATCCTAAATATTAAGAGGGTAAGAGTATCCCAATAATCTGAAATCATGCCGAATACCTTTTTGCTAGTACTTATATTTCTATAGATTCTATTAATAAATTCCTACTTCAGCGAGGCTCGGATTTTTGTGAGAAATCAGATTCAAGATTATTAAGTCGTATTGAATACGTACGAAACAGCCACATATTTTATATCAGACTTTCAATATTTGATTATTTCGTGGCAATCTATTTAGAAAAGCTTGAGTATACCTGTATAAATTCAATATAGGCACTTCAAGCTTCTTAGGAGGTATACTTTCGTGTGGGAAAGTTCCAAGAAAGAACACTAATTGCGTTCACTTGTCGCAAATTTCTTATTCACACTTCGCATAACATTTTACATAATGTGAACGAAATATATTCCTTATTGTATTCTTATATAAAAGCCTCTGAGTGCAGAACACTTCTTTAATATATGTTATCCAGATATCTTTGCATAACTTTAGACAATAAAGGCTCCCATTAGGTAAAATAAGTAGCCTGGTACAATGTTTACCTTTAAAAGTAAGAATATAAAATGTTATAATAAACGTTAACCGTAGTCTAGGATGCTATAATACCGATCAAACTGTTTTTATCTATTTCTGAAGGACTGTGTACTGGAGTTGTCAAGTAAATCTATAGCAGATAGACCTTTTGAAAATAGTTCCAGTTTCCAGTAGTTCCAGAAAGGAACATACTTTAAAAATGCGTTTAAAGCTAAAACTCATAGCTACGAGTATAACAGGAGTATCCACAACATTACATAACTAGTTACGAAAATATAAAACTATCAACAAAGATAAAAGATTTGAAACCATGAAGTATACCGGAATTTCGTAGTGCCATAGGAAATACTTCGAAATTTTGAGCGCGAAGTTACATTTCATACAATGTCTGACTAAAATTCGTACGTTTTCAATGCCTACAGGAGGACCGGATTAAGTGAGGGCCAGCGAACGCATTCGGCAAGGCACAACGCTCGCCAGTGATTTATGATGGATACCGGCCTAAGCTTCGACATATTTTTCGCATTACTCGACCAAAAGAAAAAGTGATGGTGCGATGCAGTGACGCATGTTGATTTCCAGATTTTTGTTCTCGTAAAATTGATGGTAGAAATGCTTTATACCATTTATTGGACAGTTTAGAACTATTAAAATGTTTATATTTTAAGATCTTGATTAAATGGGCATATGCTAAGGAGAAGATGACTTTCTTTTAGCTTTTGTTAGTCGTATTCTTGATATTGTCTTGCCATGAATTTATGTCTTTTCTAACTTGAAAAATAAAAAGTCTCTTTATTATATATAGTAGGCGGTTGCCCATTGTTTTGTCAACAAATTAATTTAATAAAGATCTTCGTTAATTTTCTAAAGCCGGTCACCCCGACCTGTCGTTCCATGCACAAAAATTGCTTTCACCCCATGATAATTAAATTCGAGACATTTCACGGGGCGTTCGGAACAAAATTAGAAAACTTGAATTGCCATACCCGAGAATTCTTTACGTCCAAAACATCTGACGAAATTTTGTTGTAATAAGTATTTTGTGAATAACTTTGTCAAGTGTCCCCTCAACTTTTTGATTCACGGCTCGAATCAGCATGAAAAGGTCAAAAAACAAATTTAAAACGGTTCAGAAATGCAAGAAGATAAGAATCGTAATATAATAGTAGAATTGTCTTGAAAATGTTTGCATTCTTTAGACTTCAAATTTCTTTTGGACTTGGAATAAATTTAAGTAAGTAATTATTCTACTATTGTGAATTTCGGGAACTAAAACAGTTATTCTATGTTAAACCTAATTTTGTTCATGTTTATTGATGTTTTGAGGGAACAAAGTCGGAAGTGAGTGATGAGTTCTTAATAATTTCGTATTTTTAATATTAAGGAATATACAAAGATTTTTTAAGATTTTTTATATTTTGGTAAAAATCGGTATTATTTGTTGAAATTACTGAGGAATTGTTATTAAGGAAGACTTGGGAGAGACAACGAGAGAGATAGATAGAATGAACACAGTCCTGTTTGTCGCTAATATCTAACAGTTTAATAGTTCGTAAGCAAATACCGCCATGCTTTTTACGACAATATCATAAAAGTATCACCAAATAAATTACTTGTAAGCTCAATAGCAGCCAAAAATGAATTGTTAATGTCATTTACTTGTTATGTCAAGTTTTAGTCTTGAAATGTAAGACAGATTATTATTAAAAAAATAAAATATAATGTAATTTGATAAAGTATTAGCAGCAAAGGCTTTCAAATTAAACTTTTTTTACGTTTTATTGTTGTTAAACATTTGTTAATTAATTTACCAGTTTTACTTTACAATAAACTACAATTTAACTGGAATTAAAGTTTAATAAGAAGTATTTTGGTTGGGTGGTTTTATTCCATAAATACCATTTCATTTAGTCTTTCGTTTTAAATTCGTTTAGTTTTTTTGACTTATTTATTGTTAACTAGCTGAGACCAGCGGTGTTACCCGCGTTTGTTGTTATAACCGCGGGCAACGAAGCGGGGCGAAGTTAGTCTAAAAAAAGTAGCCTGAGTTACTCCCTATGTCATCAGCTATCTGCCAGTAAAAGTCCCGTCGAAATCGGTCCAGCCGTTCCAGAGATTACCCGGAACAAACAGACAGACAGACAAAAATTGTAAAAAATGTTATTTTGGCATACGTACCGTATGTAAACATACATATGCATTTAGTAAAAAGCGGTTATTTAAATATTACAAACAGACACTCCAATTTTATTTATTTGTATGTATAGATGTGCAATGTTACTCGACATTATTATGCTTTCAGCGGCATAAAATGTATTTTTTTTGTGTGTGTAATACTCTTATTCAATTTATTTATTTTTAAATTATATTTTAATACAGTTTAATTAAAATTCTAAATGGAGGTGTGTTAGGATTTTTAACGGACTTAAAAAAGGGGCCAGTTCTCAATTCGGTTATATTTTTGTAAATCCCTCATTAGAGACCCAGAACTCTGTCATTTATGTACTGAATTAGATTTATTATTTGGAAGAGTATACTTTCTATTTGGTCCCATTCAAATTTGGAGAAAAAATGCAACCCCCAGGAGTGTGAAGTTAACTAATGAAATACAGTTTTCACAATTCATCATGAGGCAAGCACATTAAATTCGGTGCTACTTTAAAAAAAGTTAATTAATAATTTCCTGTCCCAAATCCTTCTATACATATATGTGTGTTTTTCCGTCCCCTTAGATCAGTCCTCTAAATCCGATATTTCCTTGTCTAAAGCTCAAAATTTATCAGACAAAGCAAGCATGACTACAGTAACAGACATCAATTTGTCTCATAGAGAAGCGAGGTGTAACGTTATATCTTGAAAGGTATTCCTAAGAATGTTGAGTGCACCGCCTCAAAAATTTGTTCCGCCCAGTGCATATACATTACAGGTTAAAGAATTCAGTTTGTATTCTGAAAAAGTGACGTAAGATAAACATAGTGTTACTCATTGTTACTTTTTGGTAAATATTTCGGCGATAACGGTGTGTCCAAAATGATTCTCTATCATAGTTCGAATTGAGTTAGGCCCCTTAGTTTTTCTATAATTCTGCGCTTTAGTTTAGACAAGGTCAGAACTTTTAAAAGGTAGATTCAAACACCAAATCAACAAGTTTGATATTTTTATTTAACTTGTGGAAAACTCCTCTGTTAGTACGTGTCGAAACCCCCTTTTTTTTTTCCGTGCGGAAATCCCCTCGGATACCACCTGTCGGTGGCATGTCGGACTCGAACCGACTAAAACCGCACGCCGTCTCGGGTACTAATAGCCGGGGAACCAGGTATACCTTAGAAAGGAAGTCCCTGGTACCCCGACATACCTCGGGTCATCTACAGACGAGTAGACGACCCCCCCCTCTCCCCGTGTGGGAACCCCATGTTCCCGGTGCTCCCTGGAAGAGTGTCGAAACCCCCTCGGGCCCACTTAGGTTTTCGATGGGGCGGTGAGACTAAAACCACACGATGTGCCATACTGCATTTTACCTTACTTACCCTACTAAGAAAAGTCTTGGCACCTTGGCAGACACTAGTTACTCTTTCAACACAAAAAAAAATTGAATATAAATCAGCTGATTTTGCATTGCATTATTTGGCTTCTTGCTCTACCGGTTAACGATACTAATTGCTGAGAAAGGTCGGGCGTTCGATTCATACCCAGTACAAATAATTGTGTAGAGCACAATTATTCGTTCAGTAATGGAAGTTTATCTGCAACATGCATGTATTTGGAATCATTTTAGTATGTTTGTTATGTGATGGCTCTGCCTAGTGTGTCAGGCGGCCGCATATGAGATGTGTTAAGTTATTATTATAATAAAAATAACATTAAAGAAAAACACTTTAAGTGTAGTTAATAGTATAGTCGTATATGTAAGAGGGTGTAAGTGTACAATAGATAATTTTATTTCAAGAACAAAACAACAGAAGTGCACGCAGTTATCACAAATGAAAAACCATGCGAAAACTGCGAAATACAAAAATATAAAACGAGAGGAGCGTAACAAAAGTTCGTATAAGCATCAGACGAACTCATATCGAACAATACATTACTGAAATGTTTCGATCCAAGCTTCATTTTGACTTCATAAAAGACTGTAACGGCATAGAATTTTCAACCTTAACTGTGAAGTTACGTAGTTGAATGTCGATTGAAGTGAGCTGAATTTTAAGGTCGAATAAGCGAGTTATTTGAACCAGTTTAGTTGCCTTCGGTCAGTTTTGAATGGTTCATGTGTTGGTAGTGCTTAATGAAAGCAGTGGAGCTGAACCTTTGGTAGGTACCTGTTGCGATTTGTTACCCATTGCGCTCACATCGAATGGTTATTGTTTTAAACTGTAACTATTGAGATAGCCCGCTATGTGTGAGTACTACAACTGTTGGTAAACATTACGTTTTAAAACCATTTAATAAAGAAAGAGCATTTTATTTTTTGGTGTCTATTACTCGGTAAAAATTGAGTAAAAGTGAAATAATCTGAATCATGTGTATCTAGTGTGTTAAATTATGCTAACTTAGTGTGAGTTTCATTTGTACTTATTAAATATAAAGTATCCAGTGCGTGAGACCTTTCGCACTTAGATAAAGAATATTTTTTAAATATGTAACTTGACACATCCTACACACGGCTATTTGATCCAGAACTATGTAGAGCCTGTATAGAGTTAAGTAATTGTATATGTATAGATAAATTACATCCAGAAATAGAACAAATAATCATACAATTACTTACCTTCTGTGCGGATCGAAACCACAACTCCTGGCTTAGATCAGGCACGATTACTAGTCACTAAACCAACATCCCAGTCAATAATCTTTGTTAATCGAGACCTTGTTGTAAATAAACGCAAGTTTTTTGATAAAAAATATAAAAATTACGAGTAAAGTAAAACATTTGCGTTTAATTATAACAATTTCTTGTTACGTTTACTTTAGCAATAGCTAATAAGAACCAAAGTAACGGGAAAACGGTGTGTTTATTCACTTGATTCATAATTTATTACTGATGTTAAATTGCTTCAGGCAAAGGAAACCATTCACTTAAATATGTATTTAATAATATGTAAAGATACTTTTTTATACGTATATCCAAAAAAATTGTAACCGAGGTACGTGTCGAACCTATCAACATATTTAAAAGTAAAACACGATTTAAAGATAGTTTTTTATATGTTTTCTCATTTCTCACGAATGAAAAGCACGGCAGGGCTATATCCAGCTAAGATTGGCTGGATTTAGCCCTGCTGTGACTAGTTTACAAGAAAAGAAAGCTAAAATTTTAAACAATATTTGTAACATATTTAAGAATTGTTTGAAAATGGCTACATAAAGTTACATATTCACACATACACCTCATTCATGGTACATAAGTCTTTGCAATAACAGTTTAATTTATACTAGACAATGAAATAAAAAAACTTAATAAATTGTATCCCACTGTTAGGATAGATATGTAAATTTTTAAAAATAATTCTAAAGATAACTACACTCCAAATACCTTTACAGTTAATTGGCAATCGGCAAGAAGTAACACAAAAATTACCTACCAACAAGTAACGAGAAAGAAATAAATAGTTGAACTTACAACAAAAGAAGAGGTAACGGAAGGCGGTAACTGGTCTCCAAACAAAAGTTCGTAATGAGATATCCCCTGCAGACAGGATTTACGGCCTATTCTTTGTGGAAACTCTTGATAGGTAACGCATAGTGGTTTTGTTAACTAGTGGCCATTGATCTAAGACGTGTAACGAAGAGACAAGGATATGTTTACCTGAAGTTTGTTATTTATATTTGAAATTCTGACTGCAACGATGGCGTAGTGGTCACCTCGCTGCTTCCTAATGCACTGAGTGTTCTGCGTTCGATCTCCACACGGGACAACACTTTGTGTAATATATTATATTAGTAATATTATAAAGTTCCCTGCGACACCGGATATGTTTCTAGTGCGGGAGTTGTCTTTAAATATATGCAAAGAGGTTGAACAACAAGCATTTTTACTTGTTTCCAAATGGTTTTATAGATACGCTTGCCACGCCAGCCTGTCCACTCCTAAAACCCAAGTATAGTAACCCTATCCTGCGGCCCTATTGAGTTCAAATGACCCTGTATAACAAAAGGTGTTCTAAGGTGTGCATCGTCCAGCCGCGGTGGTTTCACATCCTGGAAATCCACACGTGAGTAAAACAGCATACAAGGACTAAATTGCTCTGAAAACGAATATAGCACTAATTCCAATAGTTTAGTCATTGCAGACGTGAAAACTGTTTCAAATAATGAATATTTTATAACATATTAAAATGAGAAACTGAAAGTTCATTTAGTTCTAAATGAAGTACAATTCATTTTAAACTAAATGTGCTTTCATTTAAAATTCAATCAGCATGTTTGTAAAACGTTGATTGAATTTTAAATTACAATTGTCTGTATTCATACGTGGTTATGCCTGTAAAACATACAATAGTCGGATTGATTTCGCAAACGAGTAGGTATATCGACTATATTTCTTTTGGAGCATAAGTTGCGCGAAAGTTAATTCAATTTTGACTATATCTTTGTTTTTTTGACTAAATAGCAATGGTCTAATAATTTTTAAACCGAACTGTCTATTTTAGTTATAAAGTAATAAGAGTAGGATAATTAAAACTGTTGTGATGATTGTTTAAGTAGTTAATTGGACGTGGAATCTCACTTTCGCATAGTTATTTCATTTTATAACAGGTGTAAACTAAATTTTAATAAAATTGTCTACTATTAAATAGAAGTGAGTTAATAGACATTATTAAATTTATTTGCTTACTATTTGACAAAACAGAGATTGTTGCTTTTGTGTGTGTTGATCTATGACTTAAGAGTCAACCAATAAAAAAAAATGAAATAAAGAGAGTTTGAGGACTAGTCATACTGGTGGTGCCAAGCCAAGCAAGTTCGACTAGAAGTGGAGGTCAATGGTGGGGAGATGAAAAGGCAAGTAGTTTTAACCACATGTAACGTACGAAAGCGGTGTGTTTATCAAGAGACGAACAATATGGGTTATAGTTATTTAGTGGATTTGATAGTTCATTGGCATAGTGGTTAGGAGTTAAAAAAAATTTTTTTTTATTCTACAGGGAGACAGACGAGGGAGTCATCTAATTACGGACCATTGTCCTTTAATTAGACGGACCTGTTGGTCTAGTGGCTAACGATCCTGACTGCTAAACCGGAGGTCGTGGGTTCGATTCCGATCCAGGACAAATATTGTGTGATAAGCACGATCATTTGTTCTGTGTCTGGTGTAATTTATCTATAATATGTATGTATTTAGAACTATATAACTCTGGTTACCATAGTACACGCTCTGCCTAGTTTGGAATCAGACAGCTGTGTGAGATGTGTCAAGTTATTATTATTATTTATTTATTATTTATAGTATGGTAAGTGAGTACCGCCGTCCACAGACACATGCAACCGAACAGTTACCTTCCCCTTACCTTCAGTTACCTCCCGGATTCAAATCGAAAAGTGGGCTTCGGTACCTTACCCACTTGGTGACCGGCAAGGAAAGATTCGCCTAACACCGGTTTTCTGTGAGGCCGTGGTATCAATACGGTCGAGAGGAACCATTTGTACCGAAACATAGCTTTCCTACGGTAGCTTTTTTTTTTAATTTATTAAGGACCAACATACAGTTACATTATAATAATAGATCAAGATATTTATAAAGGATTACATTATTATGTACAGGTAAAATTGGCAATAGAAATAAGTGGAATGGAGGCTATCATAAAACCCAAGTATGGCTTAAATAGCTTACACTTGTTTTTAAATAAGACAATAAGATTTACAAAAAAAAAATACAATTCTACGCACAGATAAAGAATGATGATTTTAACATAGAATTACACATAAAATTACGTTAAGAAAATAAAATGTGCTCTAAATACAAACCTCCAAAGTCAACACATACCTATTTGAGCTTATCATTATGTACATTTCTACTATTTATTTATTTATTTACACAACTTTATAAACTTGTAAATCGGCGGACTTAATACCCAGGGCATTTTCTTCTTGAGAACCTTTGGGTGGTGTAGAAATCGTTAGTTGTAGGCATAGGTTAGTGGTGCATATAGGTTGCATTACTATTCAACTAAAATATTCACTACGTACTACTACAAAAGACCTATTTCTTAGCTTTCAATGGATTGACCGTGCGGGCGCCGGGTCCATCGCGTGATAGATGGGGGCAACACATGCGACTTCGACAACACCTGGGACTTGCGACCCAGGTATAGGTTTAGGGAGTACTCTTTGCCACGCGTCAGCGCCCACCTCCACTGTCTGCTGTGTTACACCCTCAACCTAACCATATTTGATACGAGCCTAGCAATGCCGCTTTGGATATTCGTTCAAGAAAAGAGCTTACTGAAGCACTTGGCAATCCAAGGTCTTTCAGCAGGTTATAGGGAGATTTAGCTGGTGGTATAGATATACTTCTAGAAATTTATTGTTTTTTTTTAAACTCTGTAAGTAAGAGCACCCTATATTCGGTCCCCTGCATGAGGTAAATCTCAGTTGTGATTAAGTGGGTATTTCTCAAGACGCATTAGTGAGGGGAGCTACTAAGCTTCGAGTTTACTTATGAGTTCGTGTGTTTGATGTAGTTGAGTGCAGTGAGCTGGACAATGGGACTTACTTTTTGAAAGCTTGCTAAACGATTTAAGGAAAGATTTCCTTTAACATTATACTTAATATTTACGGATTTCTTTCTTATACTTTTATTGTTGTGCGGAACGAATACGGTGTTATGTTATGTGATAGTTCTAACCTAAATGATGTCTTTTGGGCTTCAGCCCTTAGCCATAGTAAATTATATTCCACTGAAATTGCATAGAACCCGTAATATACGAGTATACACACAATCCCGTATGCATTATTTATCATATACTTCTTTTTATTTTCTTTATTGGCCAAACTGTTACAATATACTCGTATAATAACAATGATTTTAACCGAAACCACTTGCTTAAACAGCTGAGGTTTTTATGTGAGAGGGAGTTCGCTTTGTTTTTGCCAACTGCTTACCCAGAGTAGGTTGAGGTTGGATTCAGTCTGACGTATGACGACACGGCTGAACTTCGATTATTACGTGAAGCAACAATCATTAGACCTCCACAATCCAAGTACTAGGCGACATCGAAGTTCTATAGATAGACGGTTATCGGTCTTTTTAGGGCTCCAACCACCCGTAACGAACAAAATTAGAACTTTAAACTAAATAATTGCTTTCATCGCAAACATCAACAACTCCGCTAAATGGCATGGGGCTTAGATGTTAACCCCTGTAGCTGAACTAAATGTTCACTAGATTAAATGGACACGAAGTTAACAGAATGTTAGCCTTAAAACGCTAAGCTGTTCATCTTGTTTAAACCAAGTAACCACAACAATTTGACATAAATCTATGTCTAGTTGGAGCCGACTAACTCCTATAAATCATTTGAGTTCCATCTTTGTGGAAGTGTCAAAACAAAACTTCATATTCACATCGGCGGAGATAACGCTAAAGCGGTTTGACAATGATTAAATAAATACAGACTGTCACATCCAATTTTCTTTATTATTAGTTTGTTAGTGTAAGTTATTATAAATTACTGCAAAATTAAATTGTCTTTCGAAAGATTGGCCCTATGTAACTATTGTATAATATTAGAATATCAATTATTTTTTTATTCACGACAAATTCGTCAAAAATAAATTGTATTTATAAACACTCGCAAGAATAATGATGTTTTTTTAAATTTTTTTCGAAAACAAGTGATCGTATTATATTAGTCTCTCGATGTAAAAAAATAAGTTTTAAGTTATTATATCTTACTTACAACTTACGTCAGTTCGCTACTAATTAAATACTACCTAAATACTCAAAGGTTATAACTTTAGTTAAAGAACAAACTTAAGTTATTCTATAAAATACGATGCCTTTTATAATTTTGATTAGGTATCTCAAAGGGCGTATCTTCAGGCAAATATTTATCAGTGTTGAATAATTGCGAATTTTCAAATTGTTTAGGTAGCATTTAAACATAGATGAAAATATAGCTTTCATAACTAGGAAAGCGATGGTATTATACCTATTGGCGCGCCTATAACCCTTTAAGTGCAGGCAACACCATTAGTAACCGTCGACCTCGCAACACAAAGTTATTGATATTTCAGCCATGATAAATTGTGTTACAAACACGTGTTTGTGCGGACACTGCTAAAATATCGACGATCATGAAAACGGGCCTGATATTTCGCGAAACTCCAGCGATATTTATATGTCAGAATATATAACCTATTTTTTGATGACAGCTTGGTGATTTACCCGTTTCTGTCACGCAGGCTAGTCCAAATTTTTAGGAGATGTTGCATGTATATATGTAGACAAAGCTTTACTCGAAATAGAGTCTTTTATAATAATACTATACTGTTAATACGTTATTTGAGTCTAGTTAAATCAGTTCTTCTAATTTTTGTATGCTTAAGAAGTATTTAGGTAATAGTAGGTAGCGTTCCAAAGATTGCTGGTATTCTAATCCTGATGAATGTCAAACTGAAGATTGCAATTGTCAATAGCTAGAAAAACAAAAAAGAACTAAAGTCAATTTAATCTAAAACCGTAGTTTTGACGTTTCATATTTTTCAAGACGGAACAACTTTGTACGAGAATAGGCGTAACTCACACGATTTCAATAACCTTTTCCGTAAAACTATGGAATCATGACGCATTTCTTATTTTACCGGAAGATATACAATTCTTAATGACTAAATTTAAATATTTGAAACAAAGAAAAATAACCAATTTATACACAATAGATGTTTTTTGTTCAAACTTAGTTTCAAAGTCACGTAGTTAGGTCCTTTACCGTAGTGTTGCAGCACTCCAAATTCACTTGAAAATATATGAAAAACTAATTTATTAATAACGAGTTATTTTCAATCCAGGCGTCTTAAAGTGTTTAATAATACTTAAAATTCATCTGACATCCAACTGTCAAGGAAAACGCATAATCAAAATGAAAATAATGTACGTTTATGTCATTTTAAATTAATCTTTGCAGACATCCCTCGTGTCATCAGTCTAGTGTATACTAAGATTTACTAGTAAAACCATGCCATTACACGGGCTTTTGTAGTAACATATGGGGTCTACCAATAAGAACGTCCTGGTTTAAAAATTGAATAAAACACACATTTTTTTTATGAAAAATGGATCCTATTGATTTATTTGATAGATAATTTTATGCAATTTATGTTTTAAATAATATATCGGCCAAATGACCGCCGCGGCTCTTTTTGCAGACGGTCACCCGCTCACGCCAATTTTCGATGACGCGGTGCACCATTTCGGCCGGTATGTCGGCTATGGCTCGTCGAATGCTGGTTTTTAGGTAACGAAGTGTAGCTGGATTATTGCTGTACACTTTAGATTTAACGTAACCCCAAAGAAAATAGTCTAAAGGTGATAAATCACACGATCTTGGTGGCCAACTGATCGGTCCATTTCTCGAAATTAACGACTCCCCAAACTTTCCACGCAATAATTCCATGTTCACTCGAGTAATGTGAGGTGCTGTACCGTCTTGTTGAAAATAAAGGTCGTCTGCATCAATATCATCAAATTCCGGAAAGAAATATTCGGTTAATATCGAGTTATAGCGCTCGCCATTCACAGTTACAGGGTTTCCTTCGTCACTTTCAAAGAAGTTTTGGACAATTTCCAAGCGTTGGTTTAAAGTGAAACGTGACATGATAAAATGGCAAACCTTACTGAACACAAATGTCAAGAGACGTCAAAGATCCATCATCAAACATGGCCGCTATGAGCTGTCAAAACCAGGTCATCCCTATTGATTGACCCAGTACATAAATCTGTAAAACTGTAATCGATTAGTAACTACTAAGAAATGATATCGGTATCTTTTTAAGAAACGGATGTTGTAGTAATTGGTTTGTTTGACCCCATCGCTATCCTTCAATCTGTCAGAACTGTCAAACGGTACCTCTTAGATTAGATGCACTATGAACGATAAAAATCAGTAAAGATTCGAAAATACAAAAGAATTATTCAAATAGTGTGTGTGAGTTGACAAAACATTTTAGTTAAGCAAATGTATTCTATGTGTGGCTAACATATGAAATTGCCCCAAAAAGTCTACTTTAGATAATTCAATTTTTTCGTTTATATTTTATCTAATCAAGTCATTTACAAAAAGGTAATTTAGATAGAATTAATTATTAAAGCAAGTGCTTGGCGAATATGTCAACCGTCTGACATTTTGACTAATTTGTTTGAACAATGACATGCACAAAGATATTACGCTGGACAAAAGTTATGTCGCAATGCGGAAAATAAGAAATGGAGCACAATTTAATTAAAGTTGTAAATACAAATATCGTTGGTACGAGTATGCTTCAATAATTATTTGGACTCGACTTGGACAAAGTGATTTTATAAATATTTTAATAAATATAAATTTAAAATAGTTTTCTCTTTTAACTAAATTGTTTCAGTACATGCAGGTCCCGTGGGATATCAAAAGGTAGTTATATATTAATAAAGCTTATTATATATTGTATACACGGATTTAAATAAAGGACAATGACCATTGACCGTAATGCGTCAACGCCAAAGTGGTTTAAAGAAGATTTATAAAATAACCAAATATGATTTACAGATTCCAATTTATACAAAACACAGGCGTTTGTTAGAAAACTTAACGTTACCTAATAAGATGACAATGTGTAGGTAATCAAATAAAGCTCATAGCTAGTTAGGTAATCATAACCGATACTAAAGAGACTGATTAAAATCATCACCTTCCTTTACATTTCCCGTTAAAACAGTTAAAAATAAAAAATAAACAGGTGTAAAAAACAAATGGATACTATCGAAATTATTAATTTTTTCTTAGAGATCAAGAAATAGGCCCGTCTTTTACGTCACAAGTCATAAGAAGTTATGAAGTCACAAGATGTGGTTACCTGTGTAGGAGCTACCCATGACTGCAATACATTGATCACTGAATTAGTCGCCAGTTCTAAGGAATATCTACGTCGGTTTCTTGAGATCGCAACAGTATGTTCTTGTAGGTTACTTATGTCAAGTGTTAAAAATTTTCGGCCAATTATTTGTACAATAAAGAAGGAATCACACACAACTACACTCTATTGTAAGAATCGTCGTTACTCGTAAATATATACAAAGGAAACGTCCTGGCGTTTCACTAAGTTAGTGTTGGTCATTGAACACAAGAACATAAATAAATTTTTACAATGAATTTAATTTCGGTGGAAAGAAGGACTCGATCAACACGAAAACTTCAATATTTGCCTGTAAAGCAATTAAAAGCCGATGTTAGCAGTGTACAAGTTCAAACATACGCCCCTTTGACACTTTCTCTTTGACAGCGGCGTCAAACGATGCCGGATACGAAAGTGTAAGCAATGTTACCACCTCTGATTTTTATCCAATAATCAATTATTTTAATAACTTTACTCGGTATTTAAATTGACTTCAAGGCTTTCATTTAATTTCTTAATTTTTTATTAGCAAGTTTTTGGATCTTAATCTAACCGAAGTAAAGTAATATGTAATTTTTTTTTTATAAAATCATTATTAAGTACAACAAAATCAAATCACTTTAAAAAACAGATAACCAGATGATACAACTAATGCGTGATATAATTGGGTCCTATTAAGTCATGTCCTTTTTATATGAAAGAGGGGGCAAACGAACAGACCTGGTCACCTGATGGAAAGTGACTGCTGCCGCCCATGAACGTCTGCTAATCAGGAGTCGCTCTTTTTCGTGAAAGTTTGAAGATCGTATCGGTCCGGAAATACCGCAGGCGATAACTTGTTCCACAGATTAATTGTGCGAAGCAAAAAGTGTCTTGATGATCTGTGATGTAAAAAAACTAAGGCAAGCGAACTCGCTACTTTATAGATCAATCGATACATCGATTTGTAATAAAAAAAAAGAATTAAGGCTTTAAGATATTTTTACATTTTGGTGATGGCAATAATTTAAACAGTTTTGTCTGGCAAAATATAAATATAAAAGCTATTTCATATCTTATCATATCATTATGATGGCAGAGTGAATTGAAAAAAAAAAGAAAATAATTTTGATATTCTTTTTATCTCCAGAGTGAGAAAAACCAGTACCACAAATGGTAATTCTCCTTTCAGAACCTTAAAGGGGCTATTATTACTAAGATGAACGCTAACAGATAATATTTGTCATGGTCACTGTTTTGTCACTTACACGGCGTTATTACGTCTTAATTGGGCGTAAGTAAAAATTGACACGTGACTATTAATTGACGTGACAATTTCTACACATTTTTTTTCTAATTTGAGATACATAAATATGTAACTTATGAAGATATTTAGATACTTAAAAAATCTTAATTGCTACTATTTTACGTTTAATATTATAAATTTTCACCACTAAATTAACTTAACTTATCTAAAATAGTTTCATATCTTCGCGACAGTGTGAACTTAGCAGAAATATCTTGGAGTGGCACTTTACACTTTCCACCTTGTAATTGGATATCCTCCTCACCCTTTGACAGGTTAAGTTGTTAATTATGTGCCGTTTTATATAATGGTGTCTGCAATCAGCCTCAAGGAGGACGGTGTAATGAAGGCATTATCCGTGTAATTGTCAAGTCTTTATGTTATTATATTTTGTATTCTATATTGCACACTTAAATCTGTTGTGTACTAAATAAATTGGTAATTAGGTTGTCAACGATGCTTATATTTGGCATGATCTAATTAATAATTAGTAACCATATTGGAGGAATATCAAACGATACATTATCCTCACTTGCATCGTATAGGAAATTATTTTAATGAAGGCAACGTAGCTATAAAACTTGGTGATAACTATTTATGCTTTACATGAAATATGTCATTGTAGAGATACGGCATTTGATTTAAATTTACCGAAGATAATTTTACCAACAGAAAATATACCTTAAAAAGGTAGGTACACTACAAAATTATGTTGCTATAAGTATTTACTAAGAACCACGTTGTCAAAGCCCTTACTGAAATCAACATAAGAACTATTAACAAATTATAGTGTTATTTATGTGTGTTAGTGAGGTGCGCGACTGATGTTAAACTTCACACTGTGTGCTTGATACAACTTCACTCCTTGAATAAGGACCCCCATCGAGACTAAAACTATTCAGGCATCCTCGAAATACAGACATGAGTACAATTGAATATTTAATAAGTATATACGAGTATGTCACTTCCCTACAAAAGTTTTTATTCTATTATAAGGTACGGTCACCATTCGCACTAAAACTAAGTAATGAAATTATTACCTCTTATTATATTCCCCTTATTATGCTAACTGCTGAATTATAATGAACTAAAATATTCCATCTCAAACTAGATAATCCTGTCCCTAGCTGTGGTCGAAATGGTGAAGTTTAAATGCAATTCTGAATAATATCTGTTGGTCATGTGTTTACGTTATGCATTGTATTAAACTTTGGATACTAGTATTTCCGTACTCAAATAGACTTGCCAACATGTGGTATGACGTTGTATTATATATATTTATATATTTCAATTTGTCCGGCAAATTAGAGGAGATACGTAGGAATCCATTTTTATCAAAGATGTATGTATGTTGAATTTGTGTCATATGTTTCTTTTATACTTCCGTTTTGAGTTAATTAACTACTGATTGATATTAGCTACCCCAATGAAATATGGTAGTAAAAAGAAAAAGAGGAAAAAAGGCGCAGAAGAAATATGGAAAAAAAGCCGCAGAATAATTAGGTTTTACCTAGAGTGAAGAAAATAAAAGTCGCTTAAGTAGGGTTCATGGAGTACTTTTATAATCTTACGGCAGTAATCCCACCATACCGGTCTAGGTCTTAGATTAGTACCAAGACAAGCTTGACGTTGATCCTGAATGGTATTTTAGAAATGTTTATTTTACAATAAACAACATTTTCAAGAATAATTTGATACAGACAGTTTCTGTAGGGAATATTTCTACATCAACTGTTCCTATCGATTACTAGTCATGTGGAAATCTTCATGTTTACCTGCAAAATACAAAGTTAATAAATACTTCCACCCTAATGCAAAATTATTTAAGAGATTTTCTCCCTCGCAGACCAAAACCCACCATTGTCAAGCCACGCAACCCCCACTAACGGAGACTAATGTTTTTTTTTATCGACAGGTGACTACAGTAGTACAGTTGGTAGAGTACTTAAATAGAAAATAATTTTATTTTATATATTTATATAATATTTCAATTTCTTTGTTTTTAGACATTTTACACACGACGACATCTAACTTGTACTATGAAAGCTAGATTAATTGATAGAATAATTTGATACTTTTTTTTTGTAAATGCATACATACTATACATAGAAAACAACAAACTCCGAAACAAATAATTGCAGATCATATAAACATTTGGTCCGACCCGGGAATCGAACCCGATGTACGTATCTCGACCGATGTCAAAGTTAGAAGTGAGTACAGCGAAGATGTCTTAACCGACTTGAAATTTACTACTATAATGATATATTTACTTGCTTGATGTTGATAGTTACAAGGTTAGGTTTTGAAGCTATTAAATTATAATTAACGTTTAAAAACATTTGTGTTAAACTGTACTCTTCTTACTTTAATTTTCTACCTTTAGAGGTGGTTATTCTTGGGCACGCCGTTATCGCGGCGGTAAGACCCGTTATGGAGGATTATCCCGAGTGGCATCACGGGACCCTGTCATACCGGTTGGCGCAGGTGATCAATGGAAAACGATGCTTCGGGGATCACCTGTGTCTGATCCGCAGGCCGCCAACGCCTGGGTGCCGCCACTGCAATGGCCGGATCGTGGATACTCCACACGCTAGCATAATGCCCGGCGAGGGTGGAGCAAAGGCGTGACCTCGTGGCGGCCATCGGGGTGGGATATCTCTCGCTCGGTAACATGTGAGTGAGAGAGTGCTTGGTCATGCTTGAGAAGGAGATGGCGGAGCGAGACCGGGAGAGGTTCAGAACCCATCCGGCTCGCCAGGCCCAAGAACGGGCCAGATACCGCAAACGGCTCGGGCGCCCTCCATAAGCGCAGACCTGAGAGTGACAGGTGAGGCCATCTGTCACTCTAGCAGAAGCAGGCCGGAGTGGGTAACGGCGCGACGCGCTACGGAGCGCGCACGCCCTTCGGGGCAGGAAGGGAACATCCGGGTTCCCACACAGGAGGGGTCATCTATAAGCCGTAGATGGCCCGAGGTACGTCGTACCAGGCTACTGGTACCTTGAGACGGCGTGCAGTTTTTGGTAGGTTCGAGTCCGACATAATCACCCACTGGTGGGTGGTATCCGAGGGGAGTACCGCACAGGAAAAAAAAAGGGGTGGTTATTCTTCCTCAAATTTAAATGGCACCTAACGGAAAATATACCCTTCCAAATACAAAGAGAATTTTCAAAATCGGTTTATAAATAAAGGATCTCTGAGGTAAGAAACATTTAAAAATCAATTGAATCAAGAACCAACTCTGTTTTTTAAATTTATTTAAGAAGGTTAATTTATCTGTGGCGATTTCCACATATGGCGAAAAGAAGAAACACACTACAGCGCCATCTAACAAAGACGCACTTCTAGTGACGGAGTACTCTACGGAGTAGCTGCCAGGATTAGCAGCTACTCCGTAGTACTACCTGTACTACCTGTACCACCTCTCGATATGAGTAATTCGCACGCCGATTAGCGTATACTTATACAACTTTCCAACATCAATCGTTGGTGACGTCGACATGACACCCTTGTTCCTCTACATTATTAATAACAAATTGCTTTCAGCACTGAAAAGTAAAAAATATGTTATATATTTTGCCCCTTTTTCTTAATACCGTAATCTCGCAAAATCACGACTTGCAAGATATTCGCGAAACCATATTTACGTCAGTAAAATTTCGGTGAAAGAGCACTAATAATGACTTTTGAAACATAAAGTACAACATTTTTGTACCATAATTTGTGTAGAAGCAATAACTGTGAGGAATAAAAGTCTAAATAAATCGTATATTGTTTTATATTCAAGGTATTCCATTGCACAATGTTTGCATGCAACACGGCATTTATACAGTTAATTTAAGTGTAAACATTGTTTACACAAGTAACTTCTTCATTAAATATACATTAGAAATAAACAGAAGAAATATACGTTTAAAAATTATACATGTTCAAAAATGTCGGCAGTTACGCAATTGTTTTGCCCACGTTCTGCCTTTGTATTATTGTTAGCTTCTTTTTTTAGTGGTATTTCATAAACAAGGAATATAACCTAACGTATACTTCATAAGCGTTCCTGCTTAAAAATTTACTAGGTCTGTGTGTTCACCGCAAAGAAGATACCATTTGGCGTATCACCTCGGTTTGGGAGCACCTCCCTAACTGCCTCAGCTAGTATCGGAATCGTAGGCATCGGCATATCGAGCGAAGTCCAGTTTCGGGGTCTCTTAGAGGGTAAGGTTAAATTGGCCTCGAAGAAGCTTGGTGTGCTGAACAGATCGAGGCAGTATTTTACTCCAGCCCTCCCGCCTTTAGCTCTAAAAGTCGCAAGTCCGGCCGCATTTGGAATACTGTTCTCATCTTTATGCAGGGGCACCTCAGCACCAGCTTCTCCCTCTGGACCGCATCTCGACTAGAATCGTCGATAGTCCAAACATATCCGACCGGCTCGATTCCTTGGCGTACGTAGAGATGTGGCTTCACTCTGCATTCTCTATTGCATATATCATGTAGAGCGCTCCGAGGAATTGTTCGGACTAATGCCGATGCCGGCCGCAACTTAGGATTTTTCTTACAGAAAATATTGATTAAGCTACTCCTTATAATGTCCTGGTGGTAAAATATCATGAAAGTCGGTCCTGTCGTTTTGAAGCTTACCCGGAACAAACAGACAGCCAGACAAAAAATATTTAAACTGGTTTTTAGGTATAGGCATCGTGCAAATAACCGTATGAGCATGAAAAAAGGCTATTATTTTGACATTACAAACAGACACTTCATTTATTTATTTATATAGATATAGAATCCTATAACGTGGGAGAGCCATGCTTCGACACATATGGACCAGGCTCGAACGGAGTGATACCACGGCATCACAAAACAGTGCTTTTAACTGAGTAAAGTTACCGGAGCCCAAAACTGAGGGAGGGAGGGAGTGTCTCTTGTGACTTTGGAGTTGCATTTGTCGATGGGCGGCGGTAGCCACTTACCATCAGGTGATCGCCATGACCGTATGCCATAAATAAAACATTATCACATCATATCAAGAGTCTTTAATAGTCCACTGCTGGACATAGGCCTCTCCTTAGAAAGGAGGTTTTGGCTTACTGTACCACGCTGGCCAGACGGGTTCGTATGGGGTAAGTGTCAAGTTTTATTTCTTTTTGCAGTGCTGTTGTCCTGCCACGGACCAAAATATATATATATATATATATATATATATATATTTATATATATTTATATATTATAGATATATATATATATATCGGTAATCAAATGTATGAATATTTATTTTAAAAATATTTTATTTAATTAGGTACTCAAGAAACACATCACAATCACATCACATTTGTCTCTCACTTAACAATCATCATCAGCCTATCGCAGTCACTGCTGGATATAAATCGCTCCCATTGCACGCCACTTAAATCGATTATCAGCTTCTCGAATCCAGCTCAACAAAGGTCGTATGGTCTTATAATAATCTTACCTAAATTTATCTTGTCTGTGCATTCAAATCAAAACATTGCAATGTACAATGTACATTTAAATACCAAGTAAAATATGCGAGGCTAACACAAAACCCTACCAGCTGCATAAGATGATAAGGATAAGGTGTCTTTGGATACAGAAATAATCCTTTGTTAATTAATATATCAGGAAGGGAAGCCTCCACTACAATATTAAAGATACCTTGCAACAGCTAAACCGCGAAGCGTGGCGGTTATAACAATGTCCCTTAGGAATACCGCTTTTAGGTTTGCGAGATTCCGGTATTATATAAAACTAGCTATACCCGTGACTACGTTTGCTTTTTAAATGTACATTTTATGAAACTGTTGGCATTTTTTCCTTTACAATTGCAGTGAAAATTTTCAAGTCTGAGATTTTAATATTATTGAGCTTAGTTCAGACTTGCAACTAATTTTCGGAACAGCTTTCACGATTACGATGATACTTGCAAACAGCATAGAACCTTATGGACGCTATTTGTGCATTTATATTTATGTTTCTAAAAAAATTATTTCACGTTACATAATTAAATATATCCTGAATTTGAGTTCTGTAAGACCAAGGTCCAAGGTCAAGGACCAAGGTCTTGTGTGTTGCCTAAAATACTTTAAGTATTTATTTTATGAATTACTTTTAAAAATAGTAATAATAATATACCCATCACATACCACATACGGCCGTGTAAGCCCAAACTAGGCAGAGCCTGTACTATGGTAACCAGACTGCTGATAATTGTCTGCTGCGCGCTTCGTTGCATCGCCCACCCCGGGCTGTTCCTACTAGAGTGTTAGATGGCCTCACCTCTCACCCTCAGGCCTGCGCTTATGGAGGACGGAGTTCGCTCTTCGACTTTCAGCGCCTGAGTCGTCCGCGGTACCTGGCCCGTTCTCGGGTCTGGCGGGCTGGGAGAACTCTGAACTTCTCCCGGTCCCGCTCCGCCACCGACAGAATTCCCACTCTGATGGCCGCCACAAGGCTACGCCTTTGCCCCACCCACGCAGAGCATTCTGCCAGCGTGTGGAGCGCCGTGTCCACGGTCCGGCCATCGCAGTGGTGGCACTCAGGCATTGGCTCCTTGCAGATCAAATACAGGTGATCTCCGAAGCATCCTTTCCCGGTGATCACCTGCGTCAGCCGATATGAGAGGGCAAACCTCCAAAACGGGTGTTACCGCCGTGAAGATAAATTACACCCAGACAAAGAACAAATGATCGTGCTCATCAAATAATATTTGTCCTGGGTGGGAATCGAACCCATGACCTCCGGCTTCGCATTCAGTGTCACTAACCACTAGATCAACAGGCCCGTTATAGTTTGTTTATAATAACACATAATCTCCTGATCCCATTAGTAAGGTCAAATTTTAGGATAATAACAGAGCCAAATTAGATTTTGCTAGCCACGAAGTATCCCTACTAGAAGAAGAGAGCAAGTAAAAGGTAACGTAATATTATGTTGCTACTTGTGATAAATAGCTCCAGAGGGGACAATTTAGTGATGGCAACTACCGAATGATAGTTCTGGTTTTAGTAGTATCTCAAACAGTGAAAACAGCTTGGATCGTTCGCAGAATAAAAGAAATAGATTCCCAAAATAGGAATATAGTTTCACATCTGCACTACCAATAATTAATTTAGACTGGCGTCAAAGACTGGTAGTCAAAATCTGCTAAAACACTGCTAATTAAATCAGAGGTCGTGTGTTCGATTCCCACCCATGACAAATTATTGTATGAAGAGCACTTCAACGAGAACATTAGGCAACAAAAAAGTACAAAATGCTAACCACGCGGTATTCATTTCATTCTAACGATAGGATAATAATTGAGCATGATGTATATAATAACAGGCATGGCGGGTCTTTGCTGGACAAAATTAAAGGCTCGACTGCGTTACTATGGCAACGGGACGAGACGAACGAAGTTGTTTGCGAAGGAAATATTAAAAGTTTTTTTCCCAGATTGTGTTTTTTTACCAGACTGCCGAGGAAGGAACCCAAGCGTTTAAATTGTAGTACAGGAGACGTAATAGTACAAAATAAAAGATTTTAGGTTCACGTACCTTAATTTTACTGTCTATATTTAAATAACAAGCTTTTGATCAGAAAAAAATGTTAACTGATTGATATTTTTCAAATAAATGTTTCTCTATCACGCTTCCACTGTTTTGATTATTTTAATCTACAAACACACGTTTTTAATGGAATGGTTGTAATATAGCAAGATCCATTTCATATTTTACGCAGCCTGGTAACTAGCGATGGTTGAACTGTATTAAATTCAACAATGTGTACAATAATATGTATATACTTAACTTATTTCAAATAGTGTCAGCTTACCTGAAACAGATATAAAAATCCAAGTTATGTTACGATTGTAAGAGAAAATGTATTAGGGCAAGAAAATATATTAAGTCCGTGTTTTACAGTAAGTGACATACGCGCTGACGGAGCCGTGGGCATAAGCTAGTAATTATTATATTTCAAAAGGTCAAGATAAAAAATCATGCTTCGAAAACTCAGTCTTAAAAACTAGCTAATTTCTAAGTGACATGAAGGATTCAAAGAAATTTTGAACCACTCGTTTTAAACATTCAGTTATTATTTGATTTCTTGAATTTGTACCAAAATTATGTAAGTATGACGTGCTCTCTTTTTTTTATTATGTTATTCAATAGAATATTGTAAAACTTTTTAATTTAAACAGGTATCTGTTAAAATTTAAATGAGGCGCAAATCCTTTGTTGGTATTAAGGGTCTTTAATATCTTCATAATTACACCGCCAAGAACAAGATTATGAGAGAGATTAAGAGAACGCCATTAAGAGAACTCCTTACAGTAGCACTCAATAGAAATGATTTCAGTACATTGATAAGATAACATTATTCCTGTAATAACCTTAAATCACCTTCAATCACAACCCTCCAAAAATATCTAACTATTATAGCAGAAGCAGTAGATATAACGTTAAACCTTATTAATACATTTCTATAGAATACAAGAATTATTAGAAGTAAACACGAAAAATAACCCCCAAATATAAAAGAGAGTGGCTACCTCACGGAATCGAGGATATGTACCAATAGCAAAAGAAAGTTCTCCCCTCAATGATTCTTAATTAAACCGACTATTGTTGCACCTTGCAAGCAATTCATAACAAATGTCAAGCGTTAATAGCACAAGTTGTGAAAGAACTGTGTTCCAACTGAGGCGAGTTTCCCAGATAATTGGTTTTTTCCTTGGAATAGACTAGTGTGGATAGTCGCCTGTCGATGAGATAATCGATACTATCGGTGCTGGGAAAAGTTAGCATAAATGTTGTATCCTTTCGTATAACGTATTTAGAAATAAGTCGCAACGTTATTTTAGCACTCAAATTCGATACGATCAGAAGCTGTTTTAAAGACACTGCCTGCAAAGTATTGATTTTTATGTATTTTATCTTATAATGAAATTGAATTTGATCTCTATATCCTTTATACCTATAATTTATTATCTATTATGATAAATATATAAAATTGTCTATGGATTTTATTTTATCAGCGTACTATTTATACCTTGTTTATTTATCATTACTTTAATAAACATCACTAAATTACTGGTGAACACATTTATAATACGAGAATGAAAGTATGGATGACAAAATTCGACACACTTGTCTATCCAAAATTTCTATATTCCAAGAATATCTTCAGTCTTCTTGAAGCACAAAAGTGAGCGTTAATTGAATGCATCGATGAACTCGCCTGTTCATGTTGCGCTTATTATTTTTCTTAGAAAATAATTTCTTCTAATAATATAAAAGAAGAATTTCATTGAGGGTAGACTGTACGAATACCCGATTGTTTGGGCTTTTTTTTTTTTTTTTTTTTGTTGACGGAGTGGAAAATCCCTTCTGATCTCCGGCTCCTTGGGGATATAGGAGCCAGAAGTATGTGGTGATTCCACTAAAAACCACTCCGACGGCCAGCCTTAGGCGCCCTGCTCTGGGGAGAACCCGGGCCATGTGATTTCAGGTCCCCCAGATCGACGCCGCACCTAGCTAGGTCCCATCTCAGGGAAAGCCAGTGGCTTCTCCCTGCCTCTCAGCCTATCCAGATGTTGCAGCCCGATCACATTTTCAGTGCGATCAGGCTGCCATCCTTTCCCCTACCGCATCAATTAATCTGCCACCAGAGAGGACTCTCTGGCGGCCCGCGGTCCCGTCGGCTGCTCATTACGTCGTCGACGTCTTCTTCGCTCGGGATCGGCCCTCTCCCGATCCCGTTCAGCGGTCTCTTTCTGGAGCATTACAGCTTCACAGAAAGAGACCACTGCGCCCCAGCCCTCCTCACCCGCCAGCATGGCAGTAATGATTGCTGGCGGGGACTTTAAAGACTGATCGCACACCGGTGAGGCTCGATCCCACGACGCGACGAGTTTACAAATTAAATCAACTATCGTAACCACTGGGCTGTTGCCAGCATCGATTGTTTGGGCTTAGGAAAGTGGTTAGTGTCAGATGTTAGTGCAGTGAAATTCCTAAATTAATTACTAAAATTTATTTAGATATATTAGTATAGTTATATATAGTTATACTAAGATTATAAATATAAAAGTTTGAATGAATGGCGCGATGTTTGATAATCAATCATAGCAGAACGGTTAGATTAGTTTAGTGAAATTTGCGATAGATTCTGGGATAGGTAGATCATAGGACATGGGCTACTTTTTATCCTGAAAAACTGATTGACGCCAGCTAAGCCTCAGGCACAAGGTAGTTTTCCAAATTCTTAAATCCATTGTTATGTTGAATATATATATATATATATTTATATTAGTACTTAATAGGCACAAGTACGCTAATCTTTAAATATAACAATGGTACAATTCTTGTAGATAATAATAGATTATAGTAATGTTTACTTCTAAGATCGGTAGCGAAAAGTATTTTTTAATTTAGATAAAAGCTAAGATAGATAGTTAATTTTATTAGGGTAATTAAAAGCTCGTTTGAAGAGAAAGAAAACAATGTACCCAACAAATGTGTAGTTATCGGGGTAGGTAATCTTCCACCAGCGTTCACATTAGTTCCACACAAAGGGCGACACACAATCAAGGATCCACATTACAAAATACAGGCTCATCTGCAGAACGATGAGCCTCTTACAAAGATATTTCATGCCATACATTTGTTCTCATTTATTATAGTATAAAAAATCTTAACTCTGCTTTATCACTTTTTAAACTTATGTGTAATGCTTAATAACTTATGAGTGGGTTCGATTTCGACCCAGGTCCAATATTTGTGTAATGAGCACACCATTTGTTCTGTGTGTAATTTTTCTGATATTGTATTTAAAAAAGAATATTTATCAGCAGTTTGGTTTACATTGTACAGGCTCTGCTTAGTTCGGGACCAGACGACCGTGTGTAACATGTGTGAGTTATTATTATTATTTTTTATTTAACTTCAACTTTACTTTTTTAACATGACATTACATTCTTTGTCCAAAACCGGGTTGATGGTTTGACTGGAGGATCGTTGGTTGGTTGGTTTAACACATTTACAGTCGCTTAAGAGTTACCAAAATTATTATTGTTTATTATTATTAGTTTCGTAATGGGACTACTGTGACTTAAACGCGTATTGCCTACATGGCTCACATTTACCTATAAGCATTTGCATGCAAGCATCATCTCTTAGACACAACATAAACTTATGAATTTGGCCTTAATTTCTTTTATTTTAATACACCAAAAGCTTTTTGTAGTATCGGCTTATTTATTATTTTGTTCCGGTAGCTTACGGCAAAATTTACAATATACATAACAATGATGCGAATTTTCTACGTGCCATTAACAAGCTTCCACATGTATATTTCCTTCTAATATTAAAAAAAAAGCCTTAAAATTCGAAATATGATCTTGTATAGACGTTTTTGTCAGAATTACCTTATAAAATTGTCGATCTGATGTTAAGTAGCTAAGGAAAGTTTTACAACCGAAACTTCGCCGCTTAACGTACATCGCGTGTTTACATAAGCAACAGAATCAGGTGTTGGTTGAAAAGAATAACAACTCAACCACAATATTAAAGAAGTAGTTATGTTGAATACACGAGACTTTTGTAGTTTCATAAACATAGACATTTGAAATAGACTTATAATTTTGACAGTACTTCGACTGATGAGCATCGTTTCAGGTTCCATATATATGAAGAAGGCTTTCATTATTTTTAAATAATTAAATATTGCTTTAGTTGGTACGTTCTTCAAAGAGGATAATATAATCTTAATATTTAAAAAGAGGAAAATGGCCTTACAAATATATTTATAGTGCAAAATATATTTTAACCTGTACGAGAATTCGAGTCAATTTCAAGATAAATTTTTTCAAACAACCTAAACCCAAAGTTAACTTTACCCAAAATTAATGAAAATTTACATATAATAACATAATTGTGTTTAACCCTTGCATACACGTTGACGTATGCAGGTGAAGGAACAACATCACGTCATGTTCTTCATTAAGCTGTGTCTTGTTGTGTCATGTTCTACTCGTCTCTCGCAAATAATCTCATACATAGTTCATTACGCTTTAGATTCTTGTTATTACTGCAGACGTGTTATCCCACGTGAATTTGAATTAACCTGTGGTTTTTCATTACGACTAAACGTTGCCAAGTAGCAACGTAGTTGAATATGTATATGTGTTCGCCGTAATTTTTTCTAGTCGGAGGAGAAAGTTGAGTTTATACAACATAACCGCCGAGACACAGCATAACCTTCTTAGGCTGTGCGTCTTATGGACTATATAGTTTCGGCTTAATATAGATCATAATCTGAAAAGGAATCGAAACATGTAGAATATATGTAGGTATATCTGTAATAGGTATTACAGGATGAAGAATGGTGTCTCCAATCACAAAATGAATGAGCACCCTGGGGTCTCCGTACTACTGCAGTCTCAATTCCTATCCGAGATGTTTTCTCGGATAAAAAAGGGCAGGAAAATAATTATAACGATGGCTACAGAACATAGGTACCGCACACAACTAATACAAATGTGGTAGAACCTGCATTTCTATCATTATAGTAAGATATACTTCTTTAAAAAAGGAGATCGATCTGCACCAACTTATTGTCCCGGTGTTATATAAGATCTATAAAATAATTCAAGTAGAAATATTAAGCTATATGTATAAGAAATAAAGTCAGACCACATTGATGATATTATTATTATTATACAATATTAACCTTTAATAATTCTTCAATACCAGAAAGCGACAAAATCTCTCACACAGAGACGGCTTTAGACGATTGTTCTAAGCTCTTGGCATGTAAAGTTAGAAAAGCTGGCCCACTTGGAGCGTTCTCAATATACCGTATTCTAGTTCTGAACGAAAAGTCTAAAACATTGGTAGACGAAGTAAAAAGCCGCATATATGTGACCGAAATGTCGACTGCATAAGAGCCCGTACCACGGGTTTGCTAACGTTTAAATAGTTATGCAAGCATTACCTTACATATGCATTCTTTGAGCGGTTAAATTACTGATTACAAAACTACTAAAAAAAAATATTATTCGAATTTTAAGCGATAATGAATATTATTAACAAAAAAATATATTTAAATAAGAGTGGTCAAATAGTTTAATGAAATGAATACCGCCGTCTTGATTATACTACTTACATAACAGTTTTAGCTCTATTTGACTGGGATAAGGCTGATATCTTGTTAGCATTTTTTTGCAGAATCTGAGTTGAATCCAAAGGAATAAACACTCTATATAAAAGGTCTATTAAAGATTTCAGGTCAAAGAAATTCTAGAAAAAATATAACAGTCGAAGCAGTTCGAATGTATTATTATTTCAATATATTTTATTGATGTGAGATGAATTCTGAACGAGAACAGATAGTTGAGCAACACTATCCGAGGGTTTTATTTAGGTTACGTTGGAACGTACTTTAAGTAATACGAGAAGTTCAAAAGAAACTAATACTTGGATTGAAGTCTTAGTGATAGATCTTAGTTTATATTTTATATTAATTTTACCCAAGTTTTAACTACTCGTATTATGGAACGTTCGAAAGTTTATGTGAGAATGTTGCAATTTGCGGTGTTTTTAACCGTTTATATTTGAAATGAACGCGAGTATAACTACTGAATAAAGATCCAGTAGTTAAACTCGCTTTAAGGTATCATTTCTTTGAACTGTACCTCATATTTGTACTTATTTGAGAGTAAAAACTTTGGTATATCTAATATATAATTTTCACAACGTAGAACGATGCCATACTTTTGACTTGAATAGTGCTTGCAAATAATATATAATATTACTAGTTTTTCTTTGAGCAAAACAAACAGAAAAGCAAAACGAACTTTCAGCTATATAATATTACGACATTAGATTTTACAAGCACGAGCCTTTACCCATTTTTAAATGTTTGTATAATGATTGTACTTTTTTCTATTACCTACTATTTTTGTTTTACTTGCATATATGCATATAATATGCACTCTAGCAAAATCTAGTGAGGTAAGTATATCACATATTTATGAAGAAAGCAGGTGAAAATCAATGATCCTTTGGCATTTGCAGTGCATGCTTTGGCTGGGTAAATTTTTTAAACAGTCTTAATTTACTTAAGAAAAGATGAATGGATTCCGTAATAGACGTAAAGAAATAAGTAGTGAACAATGATAAAGGAAAATGGAAGAAGAAGAAAAATTGTGCTTCCATAAATTTTGTTTGTTATAAACATTAAACGGTAATGCCTGTTTTTAATTGTTAATATACCTTATCATATTTGAACACATTTAAGCTATAAATTGCGATAAAATCCCCACACACACAACGTTATTCAAACACATACATTATCATTCTGATCACAAAGCAAATCGGTATCGAAAATACATTGAGATAAATAGGTTAGCACGACAGATTTAGTTAGGAGTTTAAATAGTTGGCGTGCCTGCGTTCGGAACCAGGCTAATCAGATTATGTTAGTGACGGGTTCAGTCTGCAGCCATTGGTTACCAGGTTAGATGTTAATAGTTTATAATAGAAATTGGAAGAAACCCTTCTTTTATATTGGTGATTTAACTGTTGTGAGTAGGAATAAAAGCAGTTTTGTTTCAGTAATCCGTGTTGTTTTTTTATCATTTATGTACTAACTCTCGAACGGGAATACAACACAAGCATCAACGATGTAAGGTACGCTCAGACTCATGATAAATGATATTTATTTCTGTAAGTAAATCTTTTCAGATATTTTTACAAGTCGGGCTTTATAGCTAGAAGGAGCCGGCATTTCCTAAGACTCACTCTGGGAAGAAACGCCGAAACAAACCACAAGGTGTCTTTTTTTTTAATTAAATAAAACTGTGCGAGTACAGTATAGGGTCTGGGTAGGCCTTTTGAGGAAAATACCATAGTTTTGAGTCAGCCTGTCTATACAGACGGCATACAGGCTCCAGCCATTGTGTAGCCTAACCGATATTGGTCAAGATCAACGACCCGAAGAATGACACTACCGCCAGCAGGACATTTGGGTAGACCGTGGAAACACTCAAAACTACCAGAAAGATACTAAAATATGAATTAACATTACAAGCCTACACTATACTCACATTTACATACTTACACAAAAAATAAAAAAAATACTATACACTCAAGACTCAAAGCGTGAATTACATACATATCTCTTCTATGCATCTGATCTACAACAAAGCTTCGTCATAACAAATGTGAACATTATTATCGTTTGCACTAACTTAAGTCGAACAAGATGTTTGTAAGATACTGGTGCTTGAAGTATGTATGTAGAGGGTATACCTCTATAAACGTTCACGTAATGTTATATTAAAATAATATCTGGCATTATTCTGCAAAAAACAAATACTTTTGGTAACCTTACATTTCAATGACTGAAAACATGTATTTTTAAAGGCTGTAAATGTTTCATTTTTTGTTCACGGTGTAGGGAGGCAAACGAGCAGAGCCTCAGTTCTGCTATTTTAATATTGTATGAATAGACTGTCGATGGAATATCGTCGAATACTACTAAGTAAAACCAAATGACCTCCCTCTGATGATTTATCTCTGAACTGTCACTGATAAAAATGTCGTCGATGTCTTTGTAATAGTGCGGCAAGCATGGAGCAAAATGTGAGTGATTAATACATCAAAAGATACAAACAGATATTGTACATTTGGTAAATAAGTGATCGTAAGTATATAAAAACAAGAGGCCGTCATATTTGTGGACCATATTATACGGACCCATTCAAGTACCACTCATATTATGAGACAAAGCATCCATTTCTAGACAGAAACAAACAAGCCTGCCAAAAACAGAACAACTCTTAGCATCTAATTGGACGATAACACTAGCAATTTTACCAAACCATCTAAGAGTATTACAGTGACAGCTCTTATTACAGGACACAAATGTTTTGATGAAAACAAAACATATGGTTTGTAGTGTTCACATTATTTTTATCTTTCAGTACTTTTTGTGTATGCTAAGTAGGTAAGTTTGTGTTATGTTGCAATTGGCACTGCACTGCGGACTGTACGGATGACGTAGTGGTTTAAGCGGTCACCTCGCCGCTTCCTATTGCGATGAGTGTGGGTGTCCTTTGTGTCCGTTTCATGTATGTTTGTAAAGTATATTAACATGTAATCACACAAAGTGTTGTCTCATGTGGGGATCGGACCCACAACACTCAATACAGTAGGAAGCGGCGAGGTGACCGCTTAAACCACTACGACATCCGCCTACGTTAGTTAGTTACTAACTTCTGGTGATAAAAAAGATGAGATGCATGTTTAAAAAAAAACATATTTTGTTCATCTTCATTTCTTGTATTATTTTACAATTTTTACTGCAAAAGAAAAGACAACCTCGCACTAGAAATAATTCTAATATCGCAGGGGACTATGTAAGCACCAGGGACTTCCTTTCTAGGGTATACCTGGTTCCCCGGCTATTAGTACCCGAGACGGCGTGCGGTTTTAGTCGGATTTATTTATTCCTAGTGCGGGAGTTATCTTTAAAAATAAAAATAAATCTATCTATCTGCTATACATATAAAATTACTTGCCCTGACTGACTAATTCATCAACGAACCACAAATTGGCAGTCGACGCTTTTCATGTTGTAAGCACCCACTAGGAAATGATTTTTGGAAATAACGCCCTTAAGGCGGTAAAGTAAGGATTGAACAGTTGTATGGAAGTCTTCAAAGTTCGAAATAAGAAATAATCACGCTTGTGTAGCGGCGGGCAATAGCTGGTTAAATATAAATGTGATTCCAAGCAGTAAAATGTTGCGCAAAACGTCCGAGTCAATTGAATCGAACTCGTTCAGTCTTCGAGAAGTAGTTGATACAATCGCCACTTTTATGAAGTGCTTAACAACGACTTCATGTTCACTGATATATTGTACACAAACTCGAAACAATAACAAAGAATAAAAAGAAAGATTTTTTAACGAATTTAATACATATAATTTTACGTTAGAGGGGGCAGACGTAATGCTCGTCTGCCCCCTCTAACGTAAAATTATAGTTTAAGGTATTTTTAGAGTAACTAATAGGTGAGCAGATTTGATTTGTGGTATTATTAAGAGATCATAATTACCAAGTACAAACTGTTAGACTCGTTAAAACAAATTGAATGAACACAAATTCAAAAAGTTTACTAAAACGACCAAAGAAGTTCCTATGTTATCTCGTGGCTCTATATTCGATCAGTACTAAGATGCCAAATTATATCACTGTTATACATATAAAGTCGATTTAACACTTAAAGGTAGGTAAAAATTAATTTCAAAGATTCTTTTACATGATTAGTTACAAGTAAAGCTAATAACAGCGTGTTGAAAGAAAAAAAATTATATTGGTTTGCGTACGTTTCAAAAATTTAAAAAGTTCTACACCGATTGAGCTCAAAGTTTGACACGAGATACAACGGGTTTAAAGTTTTTTTTTATCTATTTTTTACGTCAATGTTGTTTCTTATTTCTCATCAATGCAATCATAATATGCCACAGCACGGACTGCACGTATAGCGTAGAGGTCTCAGCGTTCGCCACGCCGCTTGCTACTACGCTGAGTGTCGTGGGTTCGATCCTCACATGGGACGACACTTTATATGATTCACAAATTGTCGTTCAGAGACTGGGTGTTCTTTGTGTTCGTTGTTTGTACAGCCCCCGCGATACAGGATATAGACCTAGTGCCTTTTTACTTGTCTATTAAAAAAAAACAGAAACAGCAAAGCGTGGCAGGATACAGCTAATAATTTATAAATCAAATGTAGCTACTTCTCAAGGCGCTGAAAGCATTTATAGATGCATACTAAAATATTCATTGATTCTAAGAACAGCAATTCAGTGATGTAAAAAGAAATATTATGTGTCTTCAGATATTGTATATGACGGGATGTTACTCTGCCACGTGTAAGTTAAAGAATCGTTTCGATGTAATATAAAATTTATTCTTTTCTGATAGCCTAGTCGAGTTCTCTCCGACAAGTAAATGGGTTTATCTTGAAGAAAAGATACTTTCATCGGCAATAATCTACCTCGTGATTTATATTTTATTGATATAGATCCGTTTGTTGGGAATGTATTTGCGTAAAAATTTTTTGAGACTGTTTTAAATCCACATTTAAACGCAGTTAAGTATCACAAACAAATAAAAATTGTATGATAATCCTCAAGGAGTTTACCTAAACCTTGTTACCTAAAATCTGAAAAAAAAGTTATTTTTATGGCAGAGGGAGCAAACGAGCAGACCGGTTAGCTGATGGTAAGTGACTACCGTAGCCCATGCACACGAATCAAGAGTTGCGTTGCCGTGCTTTAGAGTCCCCACCCCACCCATATATAGGGGGAGAAGGAGGTTTTGGGCTGCAGAAACGTCACTCACGGAAGAATAAGAAGCTAGGAAAGAACTGCTTAGCACCGGTTTTGTGTGAGATCGAGTATTCTATGTGTTGGATAACTCTGGTTTAGCTGGCCACTTTGTGGCAAAGCATGGCTCTCCCACAACTACTATTTTCAAGTTTCTTTTTATTTTTTATATCAAAAAATTAAAAATAGATGAGTTAGCACTAGTTACGAATGACGTGCTCATAAATTCATATATATTTTACAGAATGTACCATATTAATTCGCTTCGCGGGGCATTACCGTATTAATATTGAACTGGAATTAATTTTTTTTTCCAAAAGGGAACTGAATTGCCTTGATAGTCAACTACCGCATTCTATGTATCTTTATATCACCTTTACAGCTAAAAGGATTGGCTACACACAGGAGATCACTGATGACTCAAAGGATTGTCAGCATCAATAACTGCCAAACATTAAACGCAATTACAATTGTGCAAACCTTAATAGCTCCAGAAGAATACTGGGACCTCTAAGAAATAGGTTCAACACACCCCTACTCAAATCCAATGCTTTATACACACATAACTGTATGAAACCAGCCACCAGGGCCTCAATTCTGCTATTTTAATATTGTATCAATAGACTGTCGATGGAATGTAGTTGGAATAGTTCTTCACTTTTCCTAATCAACTAACTGTGTAAGACCAATGGCCGATCCCGATGACTTGTCACTGATACAATTGTCGTCGATGCCTTTGAAACAGTTTGGTAAACGATACATTTTAAATTTGTTAGAAAATGATATATTTAATTTTGCCATATATTGCAATGTTGTTGATATCACCATTGATGACTAGTACTATATCGACAGTAGAATTGACACTGCAAATTTATGTTGGTAGAATACTGATATTTTGACCGATGTCAATGGCGTCGCAATGGCATCTCAATAGCGTGTCAATGGAATGACAGTGGCTTGGCGTTAACATAAAATAGCAGAATTGAGGACCAGGTTTCCACTAATAATGCATACATACATACATTATTATACGCAAGTAGAGATTACAGAATGCCATTTACTACGATCCTGACAAACAGTTCGTTTTTCCTCTTTCACATTCATCAGGTCCTTCATACACACTCGCTTTACATACATAAATGCTATTTATACACGATATTAAATATTGTTACTGATTTTCCGAAATAATAATTTATTCATTTAAATCGTTCGTTATAAATGTCGATAAATAAATATTTTCGTAACGCCATCCTGGTTAAAAACTAATTCAGACTATAAGTCGAAACTAAAACAAGGACGACCATGTTTACTGGAAGCAGAACTTCAGAGACCTCTACTACTTTTATAAGCTCAAGACACACATCATTTTAACATTAACGTTATAAACATTGTCATAAACTAAATTAGGCTTCTAAATTACCTACTCGCCGCCCATCTCTGTAGCAAAGCAAATTAAAATTTTTACTGAAGTTCCTGGAATGATCCCATATCCGCTATATGGGATCAATCCAGGAACTTCAGTCAGTTCTGAGCAGTTTTGATGTTCACTCATTCACATTGTTACAAGACAAAAAACTTTCCCAACATCGAGGCCTTTTTCGAATTCTAAATTCAAAGTTAGAATAATAAACTATTGTGTAATCTATGTGGTCTTACTGACTACCACTCCAGAATTAACCTTTATTAATATTGTGTAAACAACCAGTGCCAAAATCACATTACGAACGGCGCACTATTGGTGGTTAGTACATAGTAAAACAGCTAAGCCCTCGTAAGTATCCCGGGGCCATACTCAACACGTAGTTGAATTAAAATACCTTGCGACCCTTTTTCATTAATAAGAGATCTTCGCCCCACACTGAATATTTATGCTGAGGATGTGGTCCAAGATTTCATGTGTGGTTTTAGTGTGTTGTTTCTATAGAACAGTTGTTACTCTGATACTATTAACATTAATTAATTAATAATTTATCATTTATGATATATTTTTTTTATTGCACACGAGAGCTACTTAAAATAATAATTACACGAGTTTGTCGTTAGTGCTCAGGTATTAATAGTTGGATATCAAACTGCACATTTAAGATGCAATAAAACAAACGGTCTAGTTTTCTTCGTTATATTCTTGTATAGTATTATATTTACAGTGGAAGTCTATGTATTTAGTTGAAATTTGTTAGATATGATTCGAGTGATTGATAATATTTCTCTGCTTAATTTAAATTCGCAAGCTTATATTTAGTATTTAGTTGACTGCACAGATGGCGTAGTGGTTTAAGTGGTTGCCACGCCGCTTCCTACTACGCCGAGTGTTGTGGGTTCAAACCCCACATGGAACGACACTTTGTGTGATCTACAAACTGTTGTTCTGAGTCTGGGTGTTCTTTGTGTCCGTTTCATGTATGTTTGTAAAGTCCCCCGCGACACAGGCATATATTCCTCGTGCGGGAGTTGTCTTTAAAAAAATAATATATATATAACAAACTTTTATACAAAATATATATATACTTATAATTTTTATTATTCTGTACGATCTAGATACAATGCGCAATAGTAAATATATGTTGATAATTTCAATGAGTGTTAATGACAGAAATCGACTAGAATTAGATATTTCGCAAAAAGTTGAACTTATCATAATATAACCTAACTTCTAGTGGATTGTACCACACAACCTTACAAGAGAAGCGGGAGTGGTTACTTGATTTTTCTGATACATTTTCATGAGGTTACGAGTACGTCGGACCTCCACCGGTCGTGATTGGGACCCTAAACTTATTAACTCTATCTCTGCTTGTGTCAATATTGTTCCCTTTTGTCTTTAAGGGTTATGGAGCCGACTGTTCTGATTTACTCAAGCCCTGCTTTATAACCCACTTTCTGTTATTCATTTGTTATTTATTCAATGAGATATGGTGAAGTTTATTCACAACACCGTATTTATAAGAAATAAGGAGTTAAGAAAGTAATTTATTTCATAAGTTGAGGCATATTGCGTATGCATAAAACCTCTTGTTTTGAGTCCTATAGTACTTGGAACTTGCGGCTCGTTACTCTCACGTGATCAAGAATAAGTGGATATATCGTGACTCTTTTAACAAAGATAGAACAAGTCATTACGAAAATAATAAATAACCAAATTGAGTAGTACGCATTGTTTAACCAGATCAAAGAGTCGGATGCGTTCTGTCTAACATACCTAAACTTATTGAAGTCGGAGTAACTTCTCTTAGAACAAATAATGAAAAAGAAATCTATATTGGTAACACTATCAGTTTAATAACATGTCATATTAGCAACTGCCCCATAAAGTTATCAGAAATAAATTACGTAAAACGCGAGTCAAAGAACATGAAAATTGTGTTTCCAATCATAATTTCAAGTAGCGTAATTTTCTAGATTGAAGCCATAATTCAAATACAGTTTAATAAGTTCTCCTATTTCTTAGGTAATGGACTCTTTTCTATATCAGGTTCGCCATCAGAGACTTTCGTGTGCTTTTGTAGTAGAAATGAACGCTAAACATAGCCTCTTAGCTGTGCCTTATTAGTTTTTTTTTAAGTTTTCTTTTAAGTTGTTGAGATCCTGGCTTAGTCTAATTAAAGATTTGGTAATCTGTACAGGCAGATAAACCTTTTGTGTATGTATTAGACAAACATTATCTTTAAATTCCTATTCAGTTCGTTATATATTAAACTAAGGACGAGAAAGAGAAACATATGTAAGATTGAAAAAAATTAGGTTACGGGTTTTCACGTCACAATCATAAATATAAAGTAGAATGGAAAAGTAGCACACACTGCGATGACCAATATAAAATAAACTTAAAAATACTACAAGTAGGTAAATAAAAAAAAAAAATTAGCTTGTAATATCCGAGATATTTAGGTGGAGATAAGCTGAGTGCAAATAGCCATTTTCCAACATCCCACGTTGGCTTAATATTCATATTATATTAAGCCAACGTGGGATGACGTGATGACTACTGTTTACCGTATAACTGTGAGAATAGTCATTATAATTATAATAATTTTTATTGAATAAAGTTAACCATAAAATAAGCAGACAATTACAAAATGACTACATTTAACAACAATAACATTAAAAACTTGATACTTTTTTTGTTTTAATTACTAGGTTACTTTAAATAAATAAATTGTGTCTTATCACAAAAAGACAACAGAAAGTCGCAGACAATTTAATACAGAGGCAGCCATGTTTCGTATAATAATCACATTATTTCTGCAAAGCGATGCGTGCGAATGATTAACAGCGACCGAACGGAGATCAGACATATTTTTGGCAGAGATTTGGTCTATCGTTGAATCTGAGACATTGTATTTGCATACCAGTGTTTTATAGTCCTGTGATATTAAGTACAGTTGAGGGAAGAAATAAAAAGAGAATTTTTATTTTCTTCAGACTTATAAGTGGAGTGTGAATGTGTTCTTTGTAGCATGTTTGAATTGATGTTTAGCATGTTAGAATTTTAAATAACTTTACCAATTACAAAGGATACTATGGAGTCGCAATAACTGACTTAAATATTAACTGAACGGATTCCCATGTTATCAAAATTTTCATGATCATCTTTCTGGCCATTTCCTGCTCTGTTTAAAAGCGGCGCAGTAATGACAATGAAAACGCATCAGTGCAAATGCTGATTTTATTTGTAGCCGGCTGCCTGCGTGAAAGCACCTTATATAGAATTAATGTTTTTAGATAGTGCAAAAGGAGAAGGTTAATTTTATTATGGAAAACATGCTGGGCTAGGGTAAGGAATGTTGCTAGTCTCGGATGGGAAACGAAACACAAACTGCCATAGCTGCTAATAGTGTAGGGCAATTGGAAAGACCACTATGACAGAGAAATTAATATTGACCGACAAAAGTCTAGTCAGGTAGGGTAGTAACATTTGCTTGTTTTGTTTTAGGCTATATGTAAGAACGCTGCATCAGACGCGTGAACTTTGGCTGCCTGACTGATAACTAGCTACTGCATCAGAGATGTCACTTTTATTAAGTTACACTTTTATACAGCCATGGTTGTCAAGGCGGTAATGGAACATATATGAGTTCTACTCAGATTTGCGGCTCCACTGTGTCAGTTGTGCTGTGTTTGAAAATACAATAATTGTTACTGCATCAGTTACCATGACATTGAGTATAGGAGTTTATTACCATGACATTGAGTATAGGAGTATAGGAGTGAGTATTGGTCGAGTGCAGGTATTGATAGTAGAAAAGCGATTATGTGGACTTCATTTTGTCAATCATGAGCAGTATAATGCAATCTTAATACCTTGCTATAGAGAAAACAACAAATGCTCCAAAATTTGGTTTTAAAGCCCCCATGTTATTGGCTCAAATAATTATAATCTACAACAATCTGGTAGAGTTAACAGAAGAAAGTATAAAGAAAGAAGAACAATAAGAACAGGCCATAAACAACAGCATTATGGTAGAAATGACTTGTTATTTATTGCCGTTCAGCTGCTAACAGTTGACGATTTTATTTGATGCGGTTGAAATTGAATTGCTAACTGCTACTGATTAGTATGTGTAGAAAATTGGGGGTTCTGGATCATATGGTATGTCTGGAGAATCGGGGTACTGGATCACATTCCGAGCAGAGCGAGGCAGAATTGAACTTTTGCCAGGAGGTTTAAACATAAAATTCGATTCAAGTTTTGCAAAATTGGTATTGTAAGCTCGCTCTGCTTAATCAACTAATAGTCAGATGAAAACAGAGAACCAAAAATTGCTAAACTGTTAAAACAAATAAATTTTTGGTTAAGTTTTCCTCCTTACTCAAAATAAAAACTAATCAACAAATTCAAACTCATCAACATTCAACAAATTGTGGACAAGGAAGCTTCTAAGAGGATGGCATTAAGTAGAAATAGAATGCCGCAGTAATCTGCAGACAATTGTTGCGAAAACAATAAGCGTACTCTAAGCTCATGATCCGCTTACTGTTAGAAAGAGACACAACGAGCCATTAATTTATGACCATGTTCTAGCTACAACTTGTGTATTTCAGGATTACATCAGATGGATCGACTGTGGCGTTGACTTGTGTACTCTAATCAATCTGAGCACTAAAGCCAGTGACTGTAGCGAAGACGCACAAGGAAACGAATCTCTCAGGATTTGCCTGCATTATACATAATATTTAAATTGCAAATACACAGATGTCGGCATTGTTTATTTGGAAACATTGCCTCTTGCGATCGAGACGCGTGAAGGAAGTTTCATTATTACATTGTATTATTTTTTTCACGAAGTTAGGGCGAACAGAGAAAATATTCCGTTCTGATTTAAAGCTGTTGGCAAAAAAATTGATTTGATTCATAGTTTTGTCAGAGGACGAGTACACCTGACGTTTGTGATTTGATAAATATTCCATGCAAGAGCGGTATGAGTACAAAATTTGGTTCGAATAATTTAATGGAACAAATATACACATTTACTCAAATATATCGGTTAAACTTCAGGAGTGTTTACGACTCTCTCTGTCGATCTAATTATACTGCTCTCAGTGTGTCGCAGTCATTCACAAGATACGTCTATAGAGAAATGAGTAATCGCGAAGTTACAAAGCAGATTACTGTATACAAAGCATTATCTTAATACTAGATTTAATGTAAGTATCAGAATGTATCTACTGTCTGCTGGTGCCTTAAACGTTGATTAGGTAGTAGGTACAAGTATCCCACTTGTTTCAAATCCTCTAAAATTATTTTATGGGGAAGAAAAAATATTTACTAATGTGTCAATTATTACTCAATAATTTTCTTGCCCTATTTATTTACGAATGGTTATCCTCGAGCGCAAATATTACCTACACTTATAAGATAGAGGTACTCGTAGTAGGTACTAAAACTGCCTAACACATCTATTTTTTATGTCAATTTATAAAGGAACTTGAAAAAGGATGGTACATAAATTTAAGTACATGTATATTTCACAGACCTGGTCTTATGTGTGACAACAAGCCCATTTATAAAAAAGATTAAAATAGCCCAAAAAAACTTTTAAAGAATAAACTCAAAAAAAAATTAAGCAGTTTTAAATACAATCATAAGCTGTGTGTCGTGCATTCATACATAGAATAACGAAGGTCCATTAAAAATAGTCTATTTAAGTAAAGGTTTGTTTATTGTTGTTACAATACAACAAATAGTTCAACACAAATACTATTTATCTCCCAGAGTTGTTGAGATTCCCAACGACGGTCATCTAAATAATTCACTTACTAAGCCAACCTATATAGTAGAAATAGGCTTCAAGCCGTCCCCAGCAATTACTGGGGTTCAGTATAAGGTCCAAACACTGTGTTAAACGTCCTCTGGGATTCACTAGAACTACATTATCACCTATCATGTTTGAACTCTCTAAGTAATGTAAACATACCCTTAACAGAACATTTTATGAGGCACACGAGATCAACATATAGTGGACGTCTTAGACAAGATGTTATGGCTAAGTTTAGTATACTTATAAATTGATAGTATTCCATTGTATATTCTATTTGTGAGTAATTAAGATTGCTTTTTAGGTGTAATGGAAGAAGGCTGTAAATCAGATAGGAATTGAGTTAAATAAGGGCTTAGAGTAGTATTAGGAGATGGTGATTTATCATTGCGGTAACAGAATTTCGTTAGTCGAGGATAAGACATAGGCTTTACAAACTAAACTTAAGGTCGCGGATTTAATTCCTAAGTTGTACTTTCTCTATCCACGTTATATACTATGCAACTGTGCTGACCCACCTAATAATAAGAGGTAAAGCGGCTACTCGTAAGTCTGTAATAGTGGCGGATATGCACCATAAGGTAGCAATATGAAAGTGATACCTTATGCGTGGGTAGTAAAGTACAAAGTATCTGCCCTATCTAAGTCTGATCTGTAAATCACATTCTTTTAAGAACCCTCACATATGTATCATCACAAAGAACTCAACGGGCAGTCTTATTATAAATAGACAGGTACTTAACCGTGTCTACATTATATTTGTATACATATTTCAATCACACTTTACTGTCTCTAAATATAAACTTACCCAAAATCCATTTTCCGATTCATTACAATCACGACTTGCAAACCGAAGCCCCAAATCAGAATCACAACTTATTATTAACTTCTCAGATCCAAACACCGAGATGAGATCGCCAATAATTCCGTTCCATTGCCAAAATTTCGTTTATTCCTAAATTAACCTCCTTGGTCTCAGATTTCCCCCGGTAAATTTAGTCCTGGACAATAATCCTTCGAATGCAACGTCAGCTATATGAACAACGAATCGACCACTTTTCATAGATCTCCAAAAACCTATAGATATTACGTATAACCACATTAAATTGAGCTTGGCAAGGATCACGTTACGCTGGTAATTCCTGAATTCCGAAGCGGCTATTAATATAGATTTTCGATTGGTCTGTCAATATGTAACGGCATTTAGGGAATTCCGTGCTGATCTTTAATAATAATATCGTTTATTTTCAGATTATAAATCCATAGTAGATAGTAAAAATTAGTGATGTTGGAAGAGTCAGCATTAGAAAAAACATTTTACCATATATATATGCATTTAACAACAAAATAACAATTAGTAGTGAAAATAAAATAACCATAGAAAATGCATGCATGTCAAAAATCAATATCATTAATCACAATTAACATTAAATAAAATCAATTCATTAAAATAAATTAGTAAAATTAATTCATTGAAGCAATATAAATTTAGTCCTGTCCTGTTATTATTTGCATTAACCTACATTGAATTGGACAGTCTGTGCAGAACAGTACGAGAAGCAATCATCCTTAGAATGCTGTTGGTACTGTCTCTCATACGCCTTAACAATGAGAAGGCTTTTTTACGTATTATGGCATAATTCGTGCATGCATGGCATGGCGTCCTTAAGAATCCTTAGCAATCCGTAGGTAATTTAAGTACCGAATGTAAAACAATAAATCAGTGTGATATTGTTAGGAAAGCGGAGGGTGTGAATAAAAAGGTGTACGTACGCGTATTAACCACAACCCCTGTTCATCCCGTGGGTGTCGTATAAGGCGACTAAGGGAGATAACTAAGCAGAACAACAGCTCTGCAAGAGAAGGAAAACTTGATACAAACCCTTTTTTTTTTTTAACGTGTGGAAATCGGACCGTCACCCCTCCGGGGTTTGCGGCGGGGTGGTGTGTCGGACTCGGACCGACTAAAACCACACGGTGTGCCACTCTGCGCCTGTAACAGGAGGGATCCGGGAACAGCTGTTGTTAAGACATCCGGACCCCTCCTAGCGCCAGCCCGCTCCTGGTGCGGGCTCCGATTCAGTATATTTTTCCTCTCTTTAGGCGACGTCGGGCACACGCGGACGCCGCCCCCTCGCGGCTGGCCAAACTAATGCGGGTGGAGGGGAAACCCACCCCGTCCACCCGCGGCCACACTCAGGGCGGCATGAGGCTGTGATAGGAGGCTGCATGAGGTTCCTTCCGCGAGATTACTACCTCGCAGAAGGTTGCGACCGCGGTAAAACAACTGTCGCTACCGGCCATGGAGCGTACTACGGCCGGTAGCGAGAGATCCACTCCGATGACTGCAGTGAGGGCCCGGCGCTGCGCCGCCCATGCGGGGCAGACCGCCAGCGTGTGCTGGGCCGAGTCCTCACTGCAGTCGCAGTGGTGGCAGGCGGGACTCAGTTCCCTCCTAGCGACCGAGTGCAGGTACTTTCCGAAGCAACCGTGCCCGGAAAGCACCTGCGTCAGCCTTCCATATACATACATATACCATATACATATACAAACCCTATACCAACCCGTCTGGCAAGCGTGGTATAGTACGAAAAAACCTCCTTTCTATGGAGAGGCCTATATCGATTAAAGCTGTTGAGGTGTGATGTGATGTGACGCGTATTAAAGCGACCATGTTATAATTATTAGGCCGTAATTACAGGCTACCGGGCGTCACCACGGATAGTCAGTCAATTTGACCTATTAAGTTATCGCGTTAATTTTCCTACGTATTTATTCTATGACACTATACAACGCTTAAGCCTGGAATTAAGAGAGCTAGCTTGGATTTAATTTAGGTATCACCTACATGAGACATGGCTTTATTTAAAAAATATAAATATTAACTCTTGGTGTCTTTAACAAGATCGAGTTGCTGAAAGCATGACTAGGCATTTTGATTAACTAATTTGAATTACCATAGTTGTAAAATTGTACTGGAAAATGTTGAAAATTTGTAATGCAATAACTTTTTCTTTTTTTTATGATATAAGGGGACATACGAGCAGACGGGTCACCTGATGGTAAGCTACTACCACCGCCCATGGACACCTACAACTGAAAAGTCACAAGTGCATTGCTGCTCTTAGAGTCCCTCCCGCTCGAGTCAGCGGAAGGGAGGATTTGGGCTCCGGTAACCTCACTCACTCAGTGAAAGGCAACGAAAGAATAGCTTAATACCGGTTTTCTGTGAGGCTGTGGTATTACTCCGGTCGAGCCGGCCCATTCTCGCCGAAGCATGGCTCTCCCACGGTAAAAAGCTAATAAACTAACGGCGCTATTAGTCGAATAACATGGTGATCAGCCTTCTTTAGTATCAGAACCAGAATTTTAGAAAGCGGATATTATTTTATTTTTATTTATAATACATAATATTCTAAGTTAAGCATAAACGAGTACTTCAAGATAATAGATAATAATAATAATATCTACACACATCTTACACACGGTCTAGTTTGTGATCGTCTGAGGCAGAACCTGTACTATGGTAACCAGATTGCTGATAAACATACTTATATATTTCTAAATACATACATACATATAGATAGATGAATTACACCCAGGCACAGAACAAATGATCACGTTCATCACACAATTATTTGTCCTGGGTGGGAATAGAATCCACAACCTTTGGCTTAGCAGTCAGGGTCACTAACCACTAGACCAATAGGCCAGGCCAAATAAGGAAGCCAGCTACATATATTTTACGTCTGGTTAAATGGCTGCATTGCTGTTGATGCCACACAGTGTTCAACTTGGCATCAGCGTTTAATGTAACGAATAGAACCATCCAGAGTGCCTGTTATATACCTACATATTATATTCTGCTGTGCATCAAACAAACTGACATGAATATTTTGGCAAACAAAAACGTGAAATAAGACGATTTAATTAAAGTGAATATCTCCTTGCGAAATTCGCAAACATCACGTGAGTAAAGAAATCTACCTCTGACCATATATTTAAGCTTTCACTGAGCGGCAATAACAGTAAAGCGTCCTGAGGGAACGCTAAGTCTGGCCCGGATTAGAACCTTTGAATCGACACAACGACACACAAGTTCCATATTGGCTAATGGAATAGTAAAAACTGAAAACAATGAATTTATTATAGACGAATTTCCACAACCAGGCTATTTCCAATTTTATCTATCATGGAAAAATGGTTATCAAGGGTAGAAATGCTTTTCAAATCTATCTAGATAATATTTAGCAACTCTTTTAATACTGTAAAATTATCGATATTTTCATTTTAAATTTATTCTTTTTTAATTCTACTTGCAGCCGCTCGATGAAACTACAAATAAAAAAGAATAGATATAAAACAGTATACTATAAATATACGATATATTACGCACAAACAACAAAATAACAATTAAGATAAACCAAAAAAAAGACAGTCACTCCGAATCCCTCCCTGTGCTCACTTCGGCCGAGATTTAAGAAGATAGGTATTACGTACGCTGGTACTCAGAGTAGAGTGTCTCTCTTTATGGACACCTTAATGGTCTGATGGAGTAAATGCGAAATGTTAATGAAAAGTTCTAGTAAAGTGTTGGCAGCGATGAGGTGGAAAATTGGAAAGCGGTGAGAGTAAAGAACTGCATGTGTTAGTGGATTTTATTTGGGTCATGTGATAAAGCTAAGTTTATATTTGTAAGTATGTATGGAAGTTTTATGCCTTATTCATGTATTGGTGTAACAGCCACATACTTCTGCAGTTGATTATAGGTATTAGGTATGTACGATAAAATTACGTTTGACCATCATCACGTACTCATCTTTGTCCCAAATTTATTTCGAGTCGTTTCGAGACATTTCGAGTTTCATTTTTTCTATCTCCTTTATCACTCGAGACTGATAACTCCTTTTCTAGTCATATCCTCTTTTCTCTTTGAAAATAATTTTATAAAAATAAAAACGGATAAAAACAAAAGCGGGTCAGAAATGATAACAGACTGAGAAAACATCACATTGAAAAGGTGCCACAGTAATATAGAACGCTATCGACGCAAGGATATTTGACATTAAAAGCTTTGCGAGAAGCCGACGATGGAGTGACGGAGAAGAAGTGGAGATATTATTTTTTTATTAATTTATATTTAAATAACATTTGACATTTTCACTTTGACACAAGACACATCACATCACATGGCATCACATCAACAGTCTTTACTATTAAAGGCTGTTGATGTGCACTGCCGGACATAGGCCTCTCCGTAGGAAAGAGGTTTTGGCCGACTATACCACGCTGGCGAGAGTTGGCATAGGGTTTGTGTTAAGTTTTCCTTCTCTTTGCAGAGCTGGTTTGTAATAGTTAGCTCCCTTAGTCGTCCTTACGACACTCACGGGATGAATAGGGATGGTGACACTCCGTATTCTTAATCCGTGACCACACAGATGATCACTTTAGACAGGTCTTTTTAAATTTTACTTATTAGTGTTTTATTTATTTGGAACTAAGTAGCCTGCTATTTTATAAGTTTTAGAAGCAAAAACCAGATCGATCCTGTCACTATATTACATACGTACATTTTATTATATTTATTTACCCATATTTTCAATATAAAACTGCTGGTGTGCATATATTGGTGAGTCTACAAACTTTTTTAGGTTATAAAACCTTAAATTTTTAAAATAGGATCTGGTTTTCAGATACGAAAGTCTATTACTTTTCGCGATATCTCATAAAACAAATGACATAGCACTGCAACAATGACAGAAGTGGACCGGACCGGAAGACCGGACACAATGGCCCATTTTATCGATATGGTCGATATGTTGTATCGACAAATTGAAGCCATAACATTATTTGTTATGATACGTACAGGAAGCATGGGGCTTTTGTTTTAAAAGACCTTGATGTCACAGTTCTTTAGCAATTCGTTTCAGTTTCTCTGGCTTTTTTACGGTTGAGTTTAAGAATCCATTTATTTTAAGTATGGAAATCATAACGATTGTTCAATATGCTTTTTTTATGTGAACAAAAATGTAAAAAAATTATTATATATATTTTTCATGTCGTGTATAATCAATTTTCACCTGAAATAAGAACGAACAGTATTTCTTCTTCTAAACTTTTCCTTTTATTGCATAATCAGCCTTTAGTTACTATTTACTAGGTTAGGATATTTAAAATTAGGCAATCTGCTGGGCACTTTGAATCTGCATCGACTTTTTATTAGTACTTAGTTTCACTAAGATTCAGCTTTCAGTTAGTATGTCCTTCCTGCCTTTGCACAACATAAGCATTATCTACTTAAACATTATCAGAAAATTGTCTTCATTTTCTGTACAAAGCTCCAATTACTCTAGCCATTCTGTTCAATTCCACTCGAGTAGGTAGATAATCTCGAGTACTTTCTCGATATTTATGCTTCACTATAAGCGAGACCCTTGCGTCGAAGGCTTCCTTGCAAGCTCAGCGTATTACAGCCTCTACTAAGAAAATCCTTATTAATAGACGGAGATGACAACTGGATGAAATTGTTACCGGATTGAGTGACAGAGATAAAAGAAATGAAAGATAAAAGTTGCTTTAAAAAAGTGACTAATGTTTATGTTTGAGTACGGCGAAGAAAAGTGTATATTTTTTCTTAATTTTTTCGTAGTATACATAAACTGTGAATTTAGTTTTCTTATTTAAGTGTTGTATTTGATAGGGTTTAAAAAATTATATAATAATTAAACAAATTGCAAGAACCATTCAGCGAAAACCCTATTCTATATTACTAAAGACCGTTTAAAATTGTGTCAAAGAGAATTTGTATCGGAGAGATCGAGTTTTGAATTATTAATTCAAGACAACTGTCCATACTTATATTATAAAGTTAAAAGTGTGTTTGTTTGGTTGTTACGCTTTCACACCTGAACCACTAAACCGATTTTTAAAATTCTTTTGCCAATGGAAAGCTAAATTATCAGCAAGTAACATAGGCTACTTTTTACCGCCATAACCGACATACGCGCGGGCGCAGCCGTGAGCGAAAGGATTTTCAAGGATTTCACGTGTATTACTTATTGAGGAGTGATGCCACGGCATAAAAAAAAAGCGGTATAAAGCAGTATAGTTAGCGTTGCTTTTTCCGACCGAGTAAGGTTATCGAAAGCCCAAACATCCCATAATTTTAGGGGGGAAGAGGGTGTTTAAAGGGGAGCGACATACTTGTCTCTTGAAAGACATGGGCGATGATTGTGATTAATAATCCGGTAACCCATCTTCTCGTTTGCCCTTTATGCAACACAAAAAGAAAAGCTTATGTCATATCACTGTTTCTTAAATCACTGGAAAATGTAGTATTGTTAATTTCTACTCATGCGTCCCTGTGTTTGATTTAATTAGTTTAAGAAAAGTTAAGATTTATGACTCCGTGTGATGACGGATTAAGAATACAATGTCACCACCCCTATTCATAGCGTGGGCGTCGTAAGAGTCCGAGCTGTAAAGCAGGAGCAAACTACGCAGGACAACAGCACTGCAAAGAGAAGTAAAACTTGAAACAAACCCTTTCTTTTTTTTTTTTTTAACGTGTGGAAATCCCCTCGGACCGTCATCCACCGGGGTTTGCGGCGGGGTGGTGTGTCGGACTCGGACCGACTAAAACCACAAGGTGTGCCACTCTGCGCCTGTAACAGGAGGGATCCGGGAACAGCTGTTATTAAGACGTCCGGACCCCTCCTAGCGCCAGCCCGCTCCTGGTGCGGGCTCCGTCTCAAAATTTTCCTCTCTTTAGGCGACGTCCGGCACACGCGGACGCCGCCCCCTCGCGGCTGGCCAAACTAATGCGGGTGGAGGGGAAACCCACCCCGTCCACCCGCGGCCACACTCAGGGCGGCATGAGGCGGTGATAGGCGCGCCTCCGCCGCCCGGTTCGCCGGCGGCGGATCGGGTCCGAGTGGAGGTCGTCCTCCCGGGCCTTCTCCGCCGCCTCCTTCTGTGAGATTACTTCCTCGCAGAAGGTTGCGACCGCGGTAAAACAACTGTCGCTACCGGCCATGGAGCGTACTACGGCCGGTAGCGAGAGATCCACTCCGATGACTGCAGTGAGGGCCCGGCGCTGCGTCGCCCATGCGGGGCAGACCGCCAGCGTGTGCTGGGCCGAGTCCTCACTGCAGTCGCAGTGGTGGCAGGCGGGACTCAGTTCCCTCCTAGAAACCGAGTGCAGGTACTTTCCGAAGCAACCGTGCCCGGAAAGCACCTGCGCCAGCCGGAAGGTAAGGGTCCCGTGCTGCCGCCCTGCCCACTCGGCGATGACCGGCTGGAGAGCCTCCACGGCGGCGAAGCCAGCGCGTGGAGTCTCCAGCCGGAACGACCAACGAGCCATCGTGGCTCGGCGAGCGGCTTCGCGCCACTCGCGCACGTCTTCGGGCGGAGGGCGAAATCCGCTCTCCGCCCGGGAGTCAGCCACTCGCCGATAAACTTCGGCGAGCACTTCCGCCTCCAAATCCCACGGGGGAGTTCCGGCCAACGCGCACGCCACCTCCATCGACACGGTGCGGTAACCGCGTATGGCTCTGACCGCCATTACCCTCTGAGGGCGCCAGAGGCGTGCCCTATTTTTTTGGCGGTCAGAGCCGCCGCCCACACCGGTGCACCGTATAGTGCCATTGACCGGACAACCCCCGTGTACAGCCGTCTTGTCGCGACGCTGGGTCCACCAAAATTGGGCAAAAGTCGCCCTAGGGCAGACGCAGCGCCGACCAGCTTTGGAGCAAGCTGTCGGAAGTGCTCGTCGAAGAGCCACCTCCCGTCGAGGATCAGGCCCAGATATTTCATCTGGGCCCGAACCGGTACAAGGACCGAGTTGACCACGATTGAGGCGCCAGGGGGTGGACCACGACGGGCCCCTGAAATAGGAGAGCCTCCGTCTTATCTAGGGCCACCCGTAAGCCCAGCGCCTCAATGCGCCCGACCACCAGGGAGACTCCCCTTGTGGCCAGGCGCGCCGCCTCTTGGAAGTTCGCCCCCCGGGCTGTCACCAGGGTATCGTATGCGTAACAAATTACACCCAGCCCGTGGGGAAAATCGGCTCGAAGGGCCCAGTCGTACCCTATGTTCCACAAGAGGGGTCCAAGAACAGACCCCTGTGGAACACCGCACGACATGGGCCGACACCTCAAATTACCATCTCGGTCCTCGTACACGACGGTACGCTCCTCTAAATAGTCTGCCACTAGCCGCCTCAGGTACTTTGTCACCCCATGATAGTGGAGTGCTTCCCTGATGCAGCTGAATGACAGACTATTGAATGCGTTGGCGATGTCTAATGACACCGCCAACAGCACGCCGCCACAGCTCACGGTCTCTTCGGTCACGGCCCTCAGGCGCAAAACAGCGTCGACTGTCGAACGCCCCGCCCGAAAACCAAATTGGGCGTCCGACAGATCGGGGCCCACCTCGTAGAGGTGCCGGACGATGCGGGCAGAAAGAACCCTCTCAAACGCCAACCCGTCTGGCCAGCGTCGTGTAGTAAGTCAAAGCCTCCATTGTAAGGAGAGGCCTATGTCCAACAATGGACAATTTCTGATGATGATTGGCAGATGATGAAGACTATTACATAGTTAAATAAAAACTATTCAGAATTTCTAGCTCACATTTTCCAATACGAGCGTCAAAGTAGCATTGTACTACGCAGTGATCTATGAATTAAGTTTTTCACGATTCGTTCACAATCAAATAAAATTTATCTTCAATAAAAAAGTTTTTCTACTCCTTTTCTACTCGAAATCCTCACAGATATAATACACTCAAAGTCGTAAATAAAAATTATATTGGCATCAAGAATAAAGCTTAGTATTGTCGCGAGATTTTCTTTCGCGGCAATAATATACGGTAGGCGATCAATGGTTCAGCGGATTACATTACGTTACCATGTCAGCCATATTTGTATCCTCTTCAGTAGGTTCTTAGAATCTTTTTCAAGGAAACAGAACATTGTTCTTTGTAGTGTAGGCATAGAGCACAATATGTTGGAGAAATTTATATGAGAGGAATTAGTGATCCACGGTCTTTAGTCAACATAAACCGGATTGGTGACGTCCTGTGTAGTACTAGAAAAGTCTTGACTCTTATCAGTCGAATACATTAGTAATAGCCGATAAGTTACTCAAAGACAATAAGAGTGTAAGTACGTCTGGATTTATAGCATTTGGCATAAAGATCTTCGCTATCGCTCAGTGTCATAAGCGTTCTAGACATCGAGCTGAGCGCTAGTCGTAAAAGATGCACAAAATCAACAACTGGTACCATGAGTTTAAAAGAGGCGATTTATAAGGCAAACCTGGTTTTGCTTAGGCATATTATGCAGTTTTTTATACAATAAGAACCCTGTTTTTTGCTTTTACTATTTGAAGCCAGTTAGAGATTTACAAAATTTATAATGAACCCTGCTGCACTTTTGGGGATATTAAAATTTTCGAGCTCTGTAATATATGGACCGTCATTTTATAAGTAGGGCGATAGTATTTAACCAATGATGAATATTCACAATTAAACATACCTTCACAGAAATTCTACCATACCAATCAAGATTATACTGATAAGAGTACACTGCCTGGGCCATGCGTGTCTGAGGCCTAATTACCGAAAAATGTAAGCAATAACCGCAGCTAAGTCAGCATCTAAATTGGACAAGTTGGGCCCACCGCGGTCGAACCCAAAAATGATAAATAGTACTAAATCACACCACTGCATGTGACTTTACTATAAATTGTACCAAAAAATTGTCGGAGGGTTAGGGAGGCAATATTATAACACAAAAACTCGGGTTAGGCTTCGAAGTTTTTTCTCATTACTAAATTCAATATGACCTTAAAGGTGAGTTTCAACTTGGCTAAATATTTGTTCTCCTAAGTGAAAATTACGTAATATATCAATAATAATAACTTCATACATCTCACACAAGGCCGTCTGATCCCAAACTAGGAAGAGCCTGTATATTAACCAGCCTGCTGATAAACATATTTTATATAAAAATTACACCCAGACACAGAACAAATGCTAGCGTACACACAAATATTAGTCCTGGGTGGGAATCGAACCCATGACCTCTGGCTTAGCAGTCATGGACCTAACCACAGGCCAACAGGATAAACTATAATGCTAGTAATTCAAAGTTTGTCAAATGTTTAACTGTAAAATACTGTGATAGCCTGTAACATACCAATAGTGGAAAACATGTAGCGGCACTATCTAGCAAAGTTATAACAAATGAGACAAATGAGACACAATACTTAAACCGAAATGATCAGTCAGAGATAAATTATTGTTGACTTTTTAAATAAGCTATTATGTTAATTTAAAATCAATTTTTATGTCATGTATTAAAATTTGTGACAAACTTTATCAAGCTTATACAAACTGTATCAAGCAAACTCTATGCCTACCGTGAATGTATTCCAAAACGCGTAATTGCTATGAACGAAATATGACATTTATTCGTAATAAAGTATTTATTTATTTGCTTTAAATACGATGCTATCCAAGTAATAAATGTGTCTAGTTCATAATTTAGGCACGATAATTTATAAATTACAAAGGTTTCATTTATTTCAGAGAGATTTGATTTAGGCTCCTGAAGTGTAAATAATGATCACAATTATTTTAAATATTTTCGTTATTTATAATGTATTTTTTTTTATTCATAAAATATATACAGTTTTACTCTGGATTTCGTTTCAGAGATGCTCCACTAGTTTCAGACCTAACAAAGAGCTTAAAAGTTCTAGGAATGAAAATTTGTAATAAAGTGATACTTCAAACCACCGCGACATAGGTCATATATAGGTACACTTTATTTTCATAGGTCTGAAACTAGTCGGTCATCCTAAACCACAGGCCAATACCGATATTATAAATCTGAACAGTTTGTTTGTTTGTGTTTAACGCGCTAACCTCGTTGTAACGCGTTGTGTTTTTACTAAACAACACAATACTCTAAAACTTTTCACCAAGTTTGAATGAAAATAATTGTATTCAATATTATATTATAGACTATATTATTTATGATTAGGTTACATAAAGTAAGCGCAGATTTCTGATTGGTTAAAATCGAACGACTGAAGCAATATTGCAGTTTTAATACAGCGTTACCATCCAATAGTTGGCAATGCAGTGGTGACAGTTTTACTCTTAGAAGTGTTCAGAGGCTCACTATGCTGCGGAAGTGTTTTAGCAAGAACAAATGCAGCAAAAATACAGTAAAAAGAAAATACATAAAAGCTTTGATTTTAAACTTTAATTATATCATGCAAGATGGGAGGTCAATGGGAGTCTAACGTCTAGACTTCATGCAATCTACTCTTCTTATTTCATTTACTTAATAATATTAGCTGTAATAGAACGTGCTCTACGATGCGTTTTAAAATGTGTATTATGTGAAGCAACCGGCATTAATAAAATCTTGCTATACTCGATTGTTAGACAAAATTAAAATCTCTCTCTTACAGATTCTGAGCAAATTCACATTTCATGTAATATTATTTAAACTTTTAAGTCTAAGACACTGAATTCAAGGCAATCTAAAAGTTTCAGTTTGAATATATTAATCCTGCCATTGTTCACCAGTTATTATAAATCTTTTTCTTCTCCATCCAATTAATTTTATCATTAAATCCAACCCAACCTTCTTCAATTTCAAATTAACCTTAAATATCTGCGACTATGCCAAATTTTAAATATCTATTTGTTTTTCAAACTTTGTGATCTGCGACTTTACGACATTGTCTTTTCATTCGCAAATATTTTAAAACCACGTGACTCGCATTTAATCTTCTCCTTTTTCCTTTTTCTCTCTTCCTTAGTTCGTGTTTCGTCAGATTTGTTTTTCATTTACTCTGAACCTGATTTTTTAAAACTCTGAATTTTTAGCGAACCTTAGTAGAAATTTACACTAGCAATCAAGACAATGAGTATTTTTAATTCATTAAAAAAAAATTAACTTCACGTGTATGCATTTTGCATTCAAAATTTCACTCACTTCCACTGAAGCGATCATGCCGAAATTTGGCACACACGTTTGGTTCTCATGACGATTCACGATGATTTAGATGCCGCCAACTTTAATCCAATATGGCGGACTATACAAAATGGCGATTTATTATTTCCACAGCAACCTCTATGATATGGATATCAAATGAAAGGATAGTATATTTTATATTTAATTTGTTAAAAAAAAGCTTTTTCTTTAAAAATATTTTTCACATGACAACCCAGAAGTTCAACACAATAGCAGTTCTCGTGTTCAAAGAAAAGCTCGTAAATATCATCTGTCGAATTTGTGGCACTATTCTCTGTGGTCTAACGTCTGCTACAGTAGATTGAATTGAATATTAACGACATGTAGTGCACGTTCATATAAATGTTCCAATGCTAGCTTATACCTTGTTTTGTTTGAGGTGTGAAATTTTACCCATATTTTTCCTTTAGCAGATTTTTGTTGGTATTTTGTAAATGATAATTTTCTTTCCAGTATCAGTTTTTACAAAGGGGCGTCGTTAATTGACTTGTGTCAAGAATGACTTTGCTGAAGAAGTAAGTTTCCCATGAAAGTATTTTGGTGTGCATGTTCTTTGATGTGTAAAACCTCTGTATGTTAGTAACAGATGAACTATATGATGCGGAGCTCTAGTTAGGTCAGTATTACACGTGGCGCCGTTGTCAATATCCAGAACTTATTAAAATTAAGACAGGTAATCGTCTGTCCGGCCAGTGAGTAAAGCATTGTTGTACATATTGATTTACCTGTAAAATATGGGCAGAGTTTGAAAATTAATTAGCGTTCTTCTAAATAGAACGATGTCTACATTAGACAAGTACGTAAAAGCTCATGTCTATAATTCATCATATAGTCTAGGTACGAGTATGACGTCACTGGCTTCAAAATCACTAGAGCTCAGTGACTGACGAGGGACGGATGAAACCGAACCCCCTATTACCATAATGAACGTCCAATGCTATAAAACTGTGATCGGATCGGGGAATTAAATTTTTATGTTTATTAAAACTACTTTATTGTAGAAGGAAGGCTTTATAAAATTGAATAGGGCTTTGGGGATTGTGTGTAGATAGCTATACATAATACTATATAGATTTTATGTTATAGGCATCCTTGTGTTCAGGCATTCAAAGGTTCAAAGGGTATTCAAAGAGTACGTAAAACTTCACAAAGCAAGTTGCAGAATGCGTATCGTACGTTTTATCTTTTAATAAATCTTTATATAGAATAAGGATGACATTAAATTAATAAGTAAGAAATTAAGAGCATTTTTATTATAGAGTAGGTTATACACAGTTACAGTATTTTTTTAGGTAGCATACGTGTTTGTATACACTATATAATCGGTGGTATTTTTTCTGAGACTTTTTGGTCTTTATTGTATATAGTTCAAACATAAGACATTTTCTTGTGACAAAATCACAGTTGTTTGTCCATTAATTACCAAGGCGTAAAATTAAAAAAAAAACAACGTTGAACTTCTAGATAATACCACTCTGTTATATATGTACTTCAAAAGATTTACATACAATTCAGGTTATGTTATATCTGCATTTTTAACCGACTTCAAAAAGAAGAAGAAAGGACGGACATCAATTCCATTCTTTTTTTTGTATATCTTCGTAATTTGTGAACTTACTTCGATGATTTATCTTTGAATTAGTTGGTTCTATGGAGTGCTAATTAACAAATTAGGGTACTCAACCATTAAATACAAACTCTTTGTCACAACTGCATCCCCGAAGGGAGGGGAATGCAAGGGAAAATAACCCTATATTTTTCCAACTATAATTCGGTTCCATAGATTCGCTGACTGTCACATCGTCACTAAACCTAAGGTACATTGTGGGTAAAGTGTTTTTTTTATTAAAAGCACTTACATAATTTTGTCACATCCAGATATCTTAAATCAATAAAGTACATAGAACACATTGATGGACAGTGATTTCAACGGACATTTTTGATCGTAGCCTAATGGGATTTTTAATAGCATCTCCTTTAAATAGGTCGAGATTGTTTGAAAGTAGAGCGAATACTCTTGAGTGTTCCTTCCTATAAGGGATTCATGTATACGAATCAATTATAGGAACACTTTGTTGTCCATCTATGGGCAACAAAGTCTGTTGTACGTCTATCAAGACCTTTGAAATGAACGGAACTATCTACATACAAGTTTATGTAGAACTCTCGGTTCGGTTAGGATTTACACTAGCCCAACATAGACAGCCGATATTTACTGTGCCTCAAAAAACACTTCAATATAACATAAACGTATCATACATATTCATAAATTTCAGAAATATTTATACTTTTCAGTCTATCTGTCTGTCTGTTACCTCTTCACGCTTAAGCCGCTGAACCTATTTAGATGAAATTTGGTATACAAATAGTTTGAGTTCCGGGAAAGGACATTAAGTAGTTTTTATACCAGAAATCATCTTTTAAGCGAGTAAGGCTACGAGGCTACTTTTTACAGGGAGAATGATAGTGTACATCTAAATGACATACTGGCAGTTTGAAACAAATTGAAGGAATGAATATTTCTACACATCAAAGACACAATAAGCATTGTCCTACTTATCTTCCCCTAACGTTTGTTAACAATGACATTCTAGGGCCCAAGCGTCACGCTCATCGTCCCTCACCTAAAACCTGTCCTGCCACCCTTCATAACTGGGTCACGATTGTCAGAATATCTATCAAAATAAATGCCAAATTATTAAATCAATAAGTTATTCGTTACATTGTGAAGACATAAAACATTTCCATTAAAGTTATATTCATTTAAAATATTAAAATAAGGCTTTTACAGTGGTCAGAAGAAAATGCTGATCATACTCAAGAAAATGGCAATAAATTACTACGCATATACCTTATCATCTAAGTTAAGTCCCAGAATCGGAAATTAGTTGTTAGGAAAATGTTAATTACAAAGAAAACTAATGCTTTTCAGTTTTATGTTAATTTTGGGAAACTTTCTGAAATGTTATTGTATTATTAACTCCTGCATAACTTCAGTGTTACCAAAATTACCTTTTGTGGAATTGTAAGCGCTCAATTTAACGCAGTACCTAAGTGTACTTGAAGGTTTTTAGGATTTTAACACCGTATAAATGTTTATGGCAATCAAGGCGTGGTACACAACAGCTTTCAACTTAAAAGCACGTCTTTTGTTCTGATCTTATTGCGAAGTTCTTACAACTTACATTCACATCAGCGTTTCTGAAATACAACGGTGGGGTCATAAAGCGCAGCAGAGCTCGTTACTTGCAGATAAGGAATTCAGTATTCTTTACTGCCAAGATAGTTGGCTTTAGAAATGTACCTTATAACATTGTGGAATTTAATGATTCTTCATGTGTATTTTAATGGCTTAAATGTATGAGTTAACTGTTTACACATGCATCTCTATGATAGGTTGAGTTGGACTTGTCTAGACACAAATAAGCCGTTATTATTATAATACTAATATTCTTATAGGGACGTCGTTCATTATGTGTATGAGAAATCTACGAGTATCATACAATATTCAAAAACTTAAAAAGTTATAACAATTATCCATTTACATGACTTGATAAATTAAAAAAAAAAGGTCAATGAAAACAATGAATTTTATGTTGGCGTTTGGTTTGTCATCTTAAATAAATTATAACTAAACGAATTAGTGTTGAATTATTCTAAGGGAAAATTCCCATCGCTGTAAACTCAGGGCAACAGACATAAGGTAATAACAAGCATTAGCGGTCACTTTACTCTGTATTTATCGAGAAGACAACGTCCCAATAAGTATCTCATGAATTATAACATTAAATGTGTCTCAATATAATCTGAAGTTATTCCATGATACATTTTATATGACAAATATAATAAAAATATTGTTTGTAACAATATTTGTGATTTACAGACGAATGTTAACAAATAAGTACAGTAACAGACAATAACAGCGAGTCAAAGGAATACTGGCGCCACATTCATCAAAGGCAGACTTAGACTCCGGTCTGTGTAGAAAGAAAAGTTTCAATTCTTACAATTCTATGTAAAATGTTAGCCACTTTTGATTTAAGTGTACTTTTCTTTTACTGAAATTGGCGTCTAAATCGTAGCACAATAGAATTGCTAAAGCTTTTAGTAATTACATAGAAATATTATCAGATGAAATTTGGTCCAATGTAAGCTCGGCTCTGGAAATAAAACAAAACGTTCTCTTTAATACACTATTCTCATACTTAAATCTAGAGTATTTTTAAATGCATTCCCCGTGTATAAAATAAGAGCTACTTTCAGAGATTACTTTAATATTATATTAGTATAATACCAAAGTTATATATTTTATTTTATTTTCTTTTAGTATTATTATTAAAATGAATAAAAGTTATTTAATTATGAATTTTGTGATTTACGTATAAGAAACACAACAGAATAGACGATGGTATTAACATATGTTATAGCCAAAACACATAATGAAAATAAATAAATAAATGTTAATCATTAATAAAATGACTCTTAGTCAAATTTTCTTTCAACCACTATAATATATTATACCTACTCAACTATTCAGAATGCGAATAAAATGACTGAAATGTCAGTCAAAAAAGGGTTACTTTATTATTTTTAATACCTGTGTAAAATTGTTAGTTTCTATTTATACGTCAAAGGGCCAAAAATCCAGGATCTAGAATGTCGGTGTTACGTAAAAGACTCGATGACGCAACCTACTGGATGACACCGACTAAAGAAAAGTGTTACTAGTTTTGCTTAAAAAGTTGTTACTTTTTGTAGTATCAAAATCAGATATAACTTGTTGTTCAAAAATATGGTATGAACATTAGCTTCGGATAATTATTAACATTAGTGCTCAGTTGGAAAAGAAATACGATATGTGGCCCATCTCGAGGTTGCCAACAAATTGTAGAACTATGACATCACACATATCGCATACACTCACGCCTCAACCCAAGAATTGGTAGACAGAGGCATACTAAGCGCCCACGTTCTAGTCTCACTTACGTAAAAGTTGCCAAGCCTATTACCATCACAGTGCATATATAATTTGAAATAAACATACTTATATACATTTTCTATATAAACACATACATCTTATAAATATTATAATCAAACATACGAGAACAAATGATCGTGGTCATCACACAATATTTGTCCCAGGCGGGAACCGATCACATTATCATTGTCATATCTATTGAAGAATGATCAAATAATTGTCATTGTCATCATCACCAATCGAACAAACAATTACGCCAAGTTACAGCCAATGATGGGACATGGATCGCTAAAAATTCTGCAGCCGGTGGTACCTGTTTTTTTTTTTTTTTTTTTTCCGTGCGGAAATCCCCTCGGATACCACCTGTCGGTGGCATGTCGGACTCGAACCGACTAAAACCGCACGCCTTCGCCGGGTACTAATAGCCGGGGAACCAGGTATACCCTAGAAAGGAAGGCCCTGGTGCCCCGACATACCTCGGGTCATCTACAGACGAGTAGACGACCCCGCCCCGTGTGGGAACCCCATGTTCCCTGTGCTCCCTGGAAGCGAGCGCGCTTCGCAACGCGCTCGCCGCCACCCCGGCCTGCTTCTGCTAGGGTGACAAGCCGGTGGTACCTAATGCACGTTATTTCAAATAGATTCACACTTTCTAGTTTGTTGAAACATCTGGTTTTAATAAGTCTTTCTGTAGTCCACACTTACGATAACGACGTGCATAGATTAACATTTTAGTTACATGCCCTGTTTTACATATGGAAGTTTCCAGAGGTCTTATATATGGAAACTTTCAAGTACCTGAAACAAATAATAAATACATCATTAATTCACGTAACCTTAAGCTTAATGATATTTTTTGAGAAAGAGAGAGATCATAGGTTTTTCAGCAAAGAAATTATATGATTAATGCTGTGAGTGTTTTTAGTTTCAACGCTGAACATCAAACATACTGCAAGCTTGTTTGAAAATTGTTTGATTTTATCCCAAAATAATGGTTTTGCAACAGCAAACAAGCAAACGACATACGTCGATGTCCAGTTTCAACGCGAGATATTAATATTTCTCCTTTAACTCTTATACTTTAAAATCTGTTACTTATTAGTTTTCTTATTAAAACTTTAAAATGTCTATAATGTAACATATAAACTTTAAACAAACAAAACACTTAACTAATTTTAGTAAATAAACTAAGATAAAGGCTAAACACACCCCCGAAACCCCTTTCTTCACAACCACCCCCACATCTGAAACACATAATCAAAATAAAAGTGTACGTAATGATATAACACTGTAATAGTGCATGTAAGGCGTAACTCCGCTGGTTCCATAAAGTAGATTAAATTTAAATTGTCAATTCGGTTTTACGAGCGCGACGGGTTCGGGCTGCGTCGGTAATTCCCCACTCGGTGTAAGGTATTCCGGGCATTTTCGGGCATTTGTCAAACTTGTGTACCTAGCTTGAGGAATGTTACATAAAATTGACAAAACGATTAGGTAAAATATGTCTAGTGTTTTAGAGTGATAGTCGTGGACTTTTATATAAATGCAGATGAAATATCTTATTTCAGGGAAACATTTGGATGGAAATTTTGTGTACCCAAATTTTACTGCGGAAGGCTGTTTTGAGAATCATAACCTTAATGACATCCTTCTACTTGGTTACTAGATGTTGATGGCTACTAAAGATGGAGAAAAACAAAAAAAAAACCTTAGTAATAAATTTAATATAAGTATAGAATTTAATATGGAGCTTATAAGCATATAAGTTGTGATTTTTTTTTAAAGAAGTGCATAATATCTCGATATAAAGATGAAAATTTGTGAAGTAAAAATTTAATATCAAGAATACGTATAAGCATAGTGTGTAATAGTAGGTATTTATTTCGTATATTGAGTTAGAGGCAATCCCTCCAGTTCCTCTGACTAAGTCGATGTTTACACGCAAGTACTCGTATTTGTATTATTAAATACAAGCTTTTAGCCGCGTGTACGCCGGTTATCGCGGTAAAAAGTAGTCTATGTTTCTTGCTGATCATGTAGCTTTCCATTAATCTTTTAAAAGAACTTTAAAAATCGGCTTAGTGGTTTAGGCGTGAACGCGTAACAAACAAACTCACTTTCACAATTATAATATAAAGTATGGAAGTATGGATGTTTAGGTACAAGTTGACCATCGACTGTTGCATGTATCTTTCAAATATAGAACAAAATAAAGTTTTCATGCAGACAGTGAGATACTAAATCACTTTTTAAATATATTTCTTGTCACACAACAAGGAGGATGAGGAAAACTATACAATTTTTTTGGATAAAAAGATCGAGCAGAGTAATACCGGTCTACAGGCTGGCAGAAAATCGGTGTTAAACAATTATTTCGCTGCTTTTCACCGAGTGAGTGAGAGGTCACCGGAGGCCAACCTCGCTAACTCAGGGGGGCTAAAGGCAAGCTCTAAAAGGGCACCAATGCCTCTGTGTTCCTAGAGTTGCAGGTATACACAAATAGCGGTAATCATATATCACCAGGTGACCAGTTGCTCTTATACACTCTGTACCATAAAAATTATTTTAATCCGAAACATTTATCGGAATTTGATATTAGAAACTGTTTTAATTATCCCGTATAATTTCCAGCCCTGCTGTGACGCGTGTAGGAAAACACCATTCATTATTCACAATTGTTAAACGTTGCATAATGCCGTCCAACGCTGCGGAGGGTGAAAATTGTAGATTTCCACATCGCCCCGGTTTATGTTCAAATTATTAAGGGTTATAACTCTACGTCACTAAGTGAAATAAACTGTGTATTTAAATATTGGGCTTGTTGACAGTTATAGAAAATATTGGTGTGGTAACACGAGACCGTACTTACATTATGGTTTTTGCAAACTCATATATTGTGCACAATAATAATAATAACCACACACCACACAGCGCTGTCTGCTGCCTAACTAGGTGGAGCTTATACCATGGTAACCAGACTGCTGATAAACATACTTATATATCATCATCGGCCTATTGCCGTCCACTGCTGAACGAGGCCTCCCCCAATGAGCGCCAACCATCCTTGTCTGTGGCAATTCGCATCCATCCTCTGCCAGCCGTTTTTCTCAAGTCGTCGGTCAATTGTGAGCCAGGGCGCCCTACACTACGTTTGCCTAATTGCCTAATACTTATGTATATAGATGTCTCATACCCAGATACAGAACAAATTATCGTGCGGATCACACATTTATTTGTCCTGGGTGGCCATCGAACCCACTACCTTCGGCTTCGGCCCGTCGAAACTTTTTAATTGTAAAATGAACTCAATTCAAGTCAGTTAACCAGTTATTATTGTTTTATTGTGAATCGAAACAGGAAAGACTGGATCATTGACAGTAGAGCAATGATCATAGGGTAAATGCCAGTTTTGTCAGCGAACATCACGCACAATTAATGGTAACCGAAGTAACAGAGAGTGATCGATCATCAAACCATCGATATATAGAATCGAAATTTCAATTAATCAATTAGTAGTGGTGTTTTAGTATAAGTCGGTCCCCGACCTATAGTTGATTTAAGAAGTACCTAGTATAATTCATCGAATATCAATCGATTGGTATTGTGACATGCTTACACTTGATTATAATTAGTACTACTAGTCTTAAGCTAGTGGTGTTAATAGTACAATTTGTAAACTATTAAATATTTTATTCAAAAATAATAAACACATAGTTCTAATATTTAAAAAAAACTGCAAGTAATAAAAGTATGGTTTGATTGCAGGTACTTTTCTACAATAGTAGTTAATGTCAATCTCTCACATGAATAGGGGTTATAGTATCATTAGAATTATTATAATAACGACTTTGTACCTACATAGTAATATTTGTTAGAGTAATTATAATATTCTTAATATTTTCGGTAATTGTCTGAGTAAAGTATGAGACATAATGCAGCGTACATATTTTCTTTTTTGACCTTGTCAACGTTGTAAAAACATAGCTAACATTTTTCATTAAAAATAAGCAAGCATAAGAGAACGGTGTGGGAGGGCTAAACGAGCCGATATTATGAGCAAATGCTCAAAACTAATAGAAATATGTGTCAACGTACTCATCGGTCTACTTTAACTGGGATCTACTATCTACTAAAATATTTTTATACTACTTATAAGATTTGTGTTGTTCACATATTAGAACTGCGAGACTAGCAATGTACCAACGACGACATTCTTTTAGTAATAACATGCCATGGAAGATAATTAAAAAAACCATCAAACCCGTCAAGTATCAAAAATAACTACACAAACTATAAACAAAAACAAACATCGGAGCATACGAGGCCCTTGTGTAAAATTTCGTCGCAAGTGGACATGTCATGTTTTGTTTACTTTGAACTAATTTAATAATTTTTACCAGCTCGAAATATGACATATTAAATTTTGTTTCTACCAGTTTTAACATGATTAAATTTCTTTCTTAAAGGGTTCTTAAAGCAAAAAATAGTTTTTTTTTGTTCAACATATTATGAGTCTTTCTTATTCATCATGCCGTGATGTTAGGATTATAACAACTAAAACAATCCTCTTTCTACAATATAATAAATTTGCTTAAAATATTTTTAGTGTACTTCTTGGTGTAATCCTGAGCAAACGCGACAAGGCGATTAAATAACCAACCAATGCCGGGATTTGGTTAAAAATTTTAACGACCCTGTCCACATACAGAGGAACATCTCCTATCACTCTATTTCACTTCTTACGTCGAATTTTTGATATCCTTAACGGATAATGTATAGCCTTATTAAGAAATAGACGAATTCGTGGTTAGCTTGATATTAATGACAACCGATCGTTTGCATAGCCTATTCCATTTCTCAAAAATAATTAAAAGGTGATCATGATTTTCAAGAAGTGTGGCCGAAGTTCGCTACTTTTGTATCTCCGGAATAGTCTATGAATATAATCTAGTAAGATTTTGATCTCTTTTTTATATTACAATGGCCATAATGCGTTCTAAATATTGACAAAAATCAACGAATCTATTTAGAAATCATCATGGTCACTCAACTGTATCCATAAAATATTTTATTACGTCACTACATTGCAATACTAAAAGCTTACGAACGTCACAAAAGAATGACGTCATAATATATTACTACATCAGTTCTAATGTCGCCAGTGGGTAGTAATTTGTAAGTGAGTGCTACATATTTATACCAGTAGCGTTTTTCCACGGCGCTTCTGGGACTTAGAACATTGGGCGTGTTTACGTAATATTAATGACGAGATTCTAGTAATAGGCGTGTTCAACAGACAATAAATTAGTCCCTTGAGAGTATAAAATACGATGGCTTTAACTTCATTATAGAAATTTAACATTTTAAGTATTTCACTTGGTATAGAGAATCATAGCCTTCTTTATAGAGAAAGAAGGATTTGTTCAGTACCGACAGCGTACCTCAATTTACAGTTTGACAACCTTTGCTACTTATTTCATCTTTTTTTTTTTTATAATTTGAAAAAAAGAATAGTTAGACAAGTATTAGGTAATTGTACGATTACTTCGTATGGAGATATTTAAAGATAGCTTTGCGACTCTCATAAATTAAACGGTTTTATCCACAAGGTTCATGAGTATTACACGTTTAATGAATAGGTACCGGATCTTACAATCTACCTTAAAGATGGACTGAATAAATAGATGGATCTTGGAAGAAAGACGTAAGACAACTTTTCCATGGTTTAAATCTATATTTCGTATTTCTTTAAAGTTGGCAATTTCATGTTAGACTCAAACCATTCCATCGTATATTGTAATATGATCGCTATATTATGATATGGTCTGGCCTAATCAGTAAACAGTGTTTGACGATAAACAGCAAAACGCATAAATATTTCATGAAGTGGTCAAATATTATTGACTGTATCGTAAAAAGCTACATTTTTATTACATATAGCTGTACCCTGCTACTCTTGACTGTGGCACATTGTGATTGCTTCAATGAGAAATAAAACTGCCGCGAACATAGATACAAGCAATGTTTGAAGCGGTTTGTATATCGTGGAAAAATTTAAGCTCGATTGGTGAACTTTTTGAGTTGTTAAAGCGTACAAAAACCAACTTAACATTTATATATATACAGGGTGTAAGGGACGTCGTAACGAATACTGAAATAGTGTATTCAGACCATCATTCTGAGTCGAAAATCGTTGAAATTTTCTGACAGAAAATTAAACGTTTTATGTAATCTGCTGTCAATTGTGGAAGTCATTCCCTGTAGATATCACACAAAAGTAATAACTAAGTATATTTGTAAAAACAGCCTATGCACACTAACACAAAACAGCGGCCAGGGAGGAAGCACCGCGCGCTTCGGCTGTTTGATTAATTACATTGCAGTTTTTGATCGTATTCGGTATTTATTGAATTATTTTGGGTAAAATGTTTGATGAACAATGAGTGTTTACTCATTGTGAAATATTTTTTCATCAAACGTTTTTTCATCATTTAAAGCCAAAAACATGGAATTTAAAAAATATTGATGAATTTTCCGGCAGAAAATTCCAATGATTTTCGACTCAGAATGATGGTCTGAATATACTGTTTCAGTATTCGTTACGACGTTCCTTACACCCTGTATATACTAATAAATTTAGTGTTTTTATTATTAGTCTTCTTTGTATTGATAATCTTTTTCTCTGTTATTTTAATGTAAGAGTAGAACTTTTTTTTGCCCTGACACAAAATTACGAAAAAAAGCTTCTTGAAAAGTTTTTTTTATTTTAGTCCAATCGCATTCTAACTCTATTTCGGGACTTTAATATACTATATATGGGACCAAAAGTCGGAGTTAATTTCAAGAAGTCACGTTCAGTGTTCAAGATGGCAATCTCTCAAATGCTAAATAAAAGCTTAATAAGTTATATCCCAAGTAAATACGACAAGCCACAAGAAAGAAGCTCGGTAATTTTAAATAACAAGCAAGCTCAAGTCACTCAACGAACTACGTTGAGAGTTTTTCTCTGGCTTGTTCTCTTCTGCGGTACGCAAACAAATGAAGATAGCCAACAGATAGCCAATGTCCCGATGGAACAGCAAACTGCAGTGGAAGTGGGCAGCCTACATGACATGCAAAATGGAATTGAATGGATAGCTGATAAGCCTGATAAGGTTTAAAAGAACCGAAAGTGAAATGGAAAAAGATTCATCTTGTTTGGAAGTCATTAAGGGCGCAGTATATGTATTATTAATAATACCAATATACTAATAAATCACTCAATAACTTTGGTGACATCGAAAGACTAATATAGTTACTACACAATTCTATAATAAATATATTGTCATGAAGAACGCAATGATCATATTAGACATCAATACGGAGAAGCCAATGACAACTAACAAAGGAGGACATGGTGATCACTAGATCTTGGTGAAAAACTTTAATTTTTCCATTGGTGGTTGCCACCGATGAAACTCTTTGGACCAACCAAAAAAATATATTAGACTTTAGTTTTTTAGTAGCCTGAAAAAACACAAGTTCTTCAAAACCAGTATTACGCATTGCTAGTAGGGCCACGAAATAAACGTACAGAAATATAGACTAATTTATTTTTGATAGTAGGTATTCACAAGTTGATGGAAATACAGACAAGGACATACACATAACCAAAAACAAAAATTCTTTCTCGAGGAATGGAAATACGCAAGAAAAGTTGCGGATAAAAGCTAGTGATATAAATATATATATATATTAATCTGTTTCTCTATATTTTTATAATTTAGAAACATCATTGAAACCTACAGCCAACTTAAGCAGTTTATGATTTAATAGCCATTTCTAAATAACGAAATTCACAGTTACCAAACATTTTATGATCTACTACTTAATCGAATCGAACCCATGATCTCTGGCTAGCAATCAGTGCTTTGATACTCCTAGATCGTGATAAATTGTAATAAACTATATTCGTCATTTCTTAAATTTTCATCCTTAGGAGTAGAACTTTTCTTCTTCTTCAAATCCGACAAAAAAAAAATACTAATCCGTTTTTTTTAATTTGTGGGCGTCGTACACTACGTTTGCATAGACGCGGTCTCCACTCAATAACACGTTTACCCCAACGTTACTGTAATAAACGTTTTTAATCGTTTTTCTTCTAAGTCCGCTTCCTTAGCGACTCCAGCCGAAAAATAATAACGCTGGAGGCTCCCATTTTAATGGTGTTTGTTTTCAATAAGGGTCCTCATATTTACCTTAGCTGGGAAACTGCAGCGGTTTCGTTTAGTGTTGTACAATGACGTTCTTAAACTAGGAAATGTTAAATTCCTGAAAAATTGTCTCATTTTTACTATAAATTTTAATACAGCTACTACAGCTACGTTTCACGGTCTTTAGTGTGTGGTCCGTGTGGTGACGGATTAAGAAATCAAATTTTCACCACCCCAATTCATCCCGTGGGTGTCGTAAGAGCCGACTAAGGGAGCAAACTAAGCAGGACAACAGCACTGCAAAGAGAAGGAAAACTTGAAACAAACCCTATACCAACCCGTCTGGCCAGCGTGGTATAGTAGGCCAAAACCTCCTTTCTAAGGAGAGGCCTATGTCCAGCAGTGGACTAGTACAGGCTGTTGATGTGATGTGATGTGATGAGTTAGATCTATCCATATCTTACGCTATTCTAGAGCTTATGACAATTTATGAACAGCGGTACATCGATGACCAAAATTAATATTCTTATTTTCTGTTTCACTTTTTCTGTCGTTGCATAGTTAAAGTATAGTAAAAACTGTAGACGAGTTGTTTACAGTTTTAACTATACTATGGCCACTATATAGTTGAATCTTACACACGCTTTGAACTAAGTTGAAGGAAATGGAGGATATTTAAATTATGGCCCACTATTCTATATTAAAACAAATTTACAAAGAATGCACGCGACATTAATAAACAAATATTTCTTTCAAACTACTTGTGTTTGTAATTATTAATTGGGTTGGACTTGTATTCAATTCTTGTTGAGCTTTAGAACCCCACTAGTGTACTACCCACGTGAACCTAAGCATGTAGCTTAGCTGGAAGCGCTGTCATTCCTGCGAACAGTGTGTGACCCAGGTTACTAAAACTTTAAATACACAAAAAAATAATTAAACCGGTACTCTAACTTACACGCCGTCATATTTGTGATTGGAGGTTTGGGTTAAATATGAAGAGCCACACTAAACAGAGACATATGATATACCCTGGCGAGTAATATTTTTAATAATATTTGTTTCTTTCATTTTAATAATATCCTAAAAGCAAAGATTGTGTAATTCGTTTATTCTAAAACAAAGAAATATGAAATAATAGGTAAAACAAATTTTACGTTAAGTATCAAATTATCACAAATGGCCGCCGGTCTCCAAATATTCTTTCTTTTTCTCGCGATTTTTTATATTTATATCAACAGAAGTTACAATTTGAAAAGCTTATATTTTCCTCTAGATGAACTCGAAAAATCAAAAAGTGTAGAATGTCGATTTACGAGAAAATAACACCAAACAGAATTTAAACATAATTAATTTCGGTACGAATTTCGAAAACAAGTCTGAACAAATCTAATCTTGAAGCGGTTGAACTCAAACTGAACAACTTCACTCATATAAGAAGATCAATTAATCAAGTCGGAAATCACGGCGGGCCGCCAAGTGAAATAAACATATTGCCAACTCAGAATTATTAGCCGTTGCCGAATTTAAATCGAAATTGCCGAAGGGCGTAGTTATAGGGCCCGAAGGATTTGAGAATTTGCTACCCCCGCTTCAATGTTTATAGCGTTTAGCTTCCCACCTGTTTTAGTTTCAAGTTTAATTGTGACTAATGTGAGTTTGATGTTTTAGCTATGTAAATATTATGGTCCGATTGGTTGGGTTTCAGCTCGCGCTGGTGTTGTTATGAGCATTCAAGTTAGTAAGTAGGTATGACCAAATCCAAACTTGTTCTACATTGGAGTCCATTCTTCATCGTACGAGTACAATTTTATAACTATCTGCTTTATGTTGCAAATGTTTCTTGACAAAATACTAATGCAATGTATGTATGATAGTACAAATACGGAATAGAATATAGTGAAATATATTTGTACATCATTAAAATAATCCTTACAAAATAAAAAATATTACTGGCAAGCGATTTCTTACAAGCTGCATAAAGATGAACAAATCTGACAAAAGACGAGTTCTGAAAAACACAATTGTATACAACAAACTTAACAAACAAACATACGAGTACAACACGTGCTGTTATTTTTATGGTATGGAAGGGCAAATGAGCAGACGGGTCACCTGATGGTAAATGGCTACCACTGCCATGGGCACCTGCAACTTTAATAGTTGCCCAAATTGTCCCTTTTAGTAAGAACCAGGTGGAGTCGCAGAGTATGGGCTCCGGTGTCCTCACTCAGTCGGTGAAAAGTAATGAAAGAACTGATTAGCACCGGTTTTCTGTGTGGCTGTAGTATTAGTTCGGTCAAGCCTGGCCCATGTACCAAGGCCTCCTACGACGCCGCTATAAAGCCTCTACTTATGATGAATCTAGTCTCCAATAGATTACTGTTCGAAGATAATAATTATTATTAATTATCAGATTTATTTCTCACCGAGTGTTATGAAATTATCTGAAAATTAGATAAATTGTTTAATCTTAGTCATTGAAAGAAAATGCTGCTATGCTTTTTATAGCCGACGAAAAAAGGAGGAGGTTCTATGCCACTGTATGTGTTTTTTAAATTGCTCTGTTTAGATATACGCCTAGACTTACCTAGAAACGTGTAGAAGTGTGTGTACTTTTTAATACATCACAGCTCACAGAACACCTATTAGGTAATATTCACAATTAGGTAATATTCACAATCTTCATTCTAAAATACCAAAAATAAACTATAGACTCCACCATAAAGGATATATTCAAATCAAAATTTTACATAAAATCTGCTATGCAGTACTTCAACGTGCATCTTCGTTGAATTTCCATAGCAAAAGCTTTAAAACTTGCAACGATAATCTAGTTTAAACTGTGGATGTGGCAAACGAAATTATCTTCGGCATGTATCATGTGAGCGTACCGCAAGATTTTAAAAGAGTAACTTAGTTACAAAATCCCAAACTAAAGATGGAAATGCTGTAGAAATAATTGGTTGCGACTTTTTGTGATTTGAACTCAGTTTCTCGTACGCAAAATAGTCACTAAAATAATAAGTTTGCCTCAGTTTGTAAAGAAATAAGAGTTTACTCCAAATGAACGACATCACAAGTTACCGTAACTTGCCGTAAGTTTTTGGACCGCTCTGTGCTGTGCCAAATATTACTTTCTTCTAAAACATCATATGGTTTTAGTCAATTTTAACTCCTTCCTTAACTTCCTTTCCTATGGTCATGTCGTCATAATAGAATACAAAATTCTTGTTTCATCTTACATCCATGTACCTCACTATCCTTATAAAAAGACACTTTAACTGCTCTGAAGAGGGTGTGATTGCAGCTTTATTGCAATTTCAAAGCATACCTGACGCTCCCGGAGATAAGACCTTTTGAAAGGTTTTACAGAATTCAATTCGTGATCTCCTTTCTCTGAGAATACGGCTTTTTCGAGTAAAATTTCTTAGAGATATTTTTTTTACAAGAATAATGTAGAGGGTACAATTTTGAATAAAAGAATGTTAAATTCGAAATTATTTTTACAAGACCAGTTACACTTACAGATATTATTCCTAATCTAAATGCAAATGCGAATATGAGTTTACCTCCAGTAACCTCGCAACCAGCATCACAAAGCTTGGCGTAAAGACTGTGTTCTACTTACAAGCAACTCAATAAACCAATCAAATACACATATTTGATTGGTTTATTGAGTTGCTCAGTAACCACCACCACAGTTCTCTTATCGCTATATAAATATGTGAATATTCATCAAGTCACTGTATAAGAGCAGAAGAATAAATAAACACAAACAGTGAACGTAGGATTAAAAAACACCAGGTGTAGCGGACTTATTTATATTCTTATTAAATGTGTTAATATTCTTATGATGTACTTATTTAATGTGTAAACATTTTTGTTCATTGTAACTATGTTAGTTTATTCTCGTAAATACTTTTTATTAATTTAATTATTTCATTTTGTTAATGTCGTTATTACATATATCTATTTTCATACTTCGAACAATATTGTTATATATAAATTATATAGTTGTCGGACAAACCGACAGGGTTAAATATATTGTTTATATCTATTGCATCGAGTGCTACGTCACAGCGGCGGCGGCGCGGCCACGAACCGAGCGAGAACACATTCCATTCCTTCGGCTCCCGCCGCTAGCCAGTCGTGAATTGCACTCGATGCCTTTAGCTACCGCCCGTACCGTAAATTGTTATCTTTCGTAATTATTTTCTATAAAATAGTATTTTCTCACCTTCTGTACCTATTGTATATGTGTCGTTCTTACGTGTTTCTTATGTAGACTGTTACTGTGTAATATTTGTGTAGTGTAAAATATATCGGAATTTCGTTGACTCTGAATTTCCTTTATTTTCGTTAATTTACCACTCGGTCAGCTACACACGCGATCCTATAACTGGTGACCCCGAACTGTACACGAGGAAGAATACTACAACAAAAATGCCGAAAGAAGAACAGGAGTAATTAATATTATTTAACGGGAATTAACGCGATCTCTTATTTAGGGTATTACATACCTCTGGTTTGCCTGACGTTTCGACCAGGTTGCACCGGCCGTGGTCACAGGCTGACTGGCTCATCGGCGCACGCCCTCCGTCGTCGAATCCGTGAAGTAGAAGGCTCTTCATCTACCCGCACATTTTCGATATTGTTTTTGTGTCGCCATGTACCGTCACATACCACACTAACAGTGTCCCTATTCTGTAAGCAAACCGATGAGTCCCTATTCTGGTGTTTAACCGATTGCGCAGAAAAGCGAGGTGGTATGTTTTTTAACACTGGATTCCACGCTGTAGATAATTTAAAACCATCTTCCCGATTGAAAGTTTTATGCTTTTTAATCTCAATCGCTTCACGTACAACTCTTGAGTAAAAGTGACGTTCGGTGGAGAGGACTTGCGTGCGGTGAAATTCAATCCAGTGGTTGATGCCTGCATCGAGTGCATGTTCTGCAATCGCTGATTTGCTCGTCTGTCGGTTCTTCACAGCAGCGATATGCTCTTTGACCCTTTCTGCAACAGTCCGCTTAGTTTGGCCTATGTATGAGCAACCGCAGCTGCAGTCTATTTTATAAACACCCGGAGTTTGTAGTGGCAATATATCCTTCGGTGTGCCGACGATGTTGTGAACCTTTATGCCTGGTGTGTATACTGTCGGAATGGAATATTTCTTTAGTACAGACCCGATCTTGTCCGTAACTCCCTTGACATAAGGCATATAGGCCGGTTGCCTGTTCACTTCTGGATACTTGCGTCTTATTTTCGGTTGCTTCCGTCCTCCTTTCACTTGATATCCGTTACCTTTGAGTACCTCCTGAACATGTTTTAGCTCCTGTTCTAAATGTTCAGGGTCACAGAGATCGTAAGCTCTGTTTTTGAGTGAAGTCATAACAGATTGCAAGTGCCGGGGGTGATGATGAGACGTGGCGTGTAGGTATCTGTCCGTATGAGTAGGTTTACGGTACACACAGTGTGACAAGGACCCATCCGATCTCACGGCTACTTTAACATCTAAGAAGGACAACGACCTGTCCGTCTCCATTTCATATGTAAACCTCATTTTGGGGTGAATAGAGTTAAGATGTTGTATATATTGATCCACTTCTTGTTTGTTTCCTTTGACGATACTGAAAATGTCATCCACGTATCGCTTCCATAGCTTAACGGTATTCGGGCCGAGATTTAAAGCCTTCTCTTCAAAATGTTCCACTCTGGCCGTGGGGTTGTATGTTACCGGTTTATAAACCTTATTATTGACTGTTGAGTGATAAGTGCTTATACGTACAGAATAGGGACACTGTTAGTGTGGTATGTGACGGTACATGGCGACACAAAAACAATATCGAAAATGTGCGGGTAGATGAAGAGCCTTCTACTTCACGGATTCGACGACGGAGGGCGTGCGCCGATGAGCCAGTCAGCCTGTGACCACGGCCGGTGCAACCTGGTCGAAACGTCAGGCAAACCAGAGGTATGTAATACCCTAAATAAGAGATCGCGTTAATTCCCGTTAAATAATATTAATTATCATGGAACGCGAAAGTTTAAAAGTTAGTATAAGAACAGGAGTACGCGGAGTCATGCCGCGTAGGCGTGCGGGTACCACCATTTTACCCAGAGAAACCAGCGTTGTGGTTCGCTAAGCTGGAAGGGCAGTTCGTCCTGTCGAACATATCGAGTGATACGACCAGGTTCTACTATACCATCGCCCAACTGGAGCCACAATATGCGGCGGAGGTAGAAGATATTATTACATCACCGCCTACAAGCGGAAAATACGATAAGCTGAAAGCGGAGCTGATCAAGCGACTCTCAGCAAGTCGTGAAAAGAAGGTGAAGCAGCTGCTTACCCATGAGGAGCTTGGGGACAGGAAGCCGTCGCAATTTTTATGACACTTGCAAAATTTAGCTGGCCCCGGTGTACCGGAAGATTTTTTAAAAACCATTTGGTCGAGTCGGCTACCGCAAGGGACGCAAACAATCATTGCATCACAGCTGAAAGCATCTTTGGAGGAGTTGGCAGACCTGGCAGACCGCATACACGATGTGGTCCCATCCTACCAACACGTAGCCTCCACATCCCACGCACCACCAGACAGCTTAGTAGCCACAATGGAGCGACAAATAGCAACGCTCACTGAACAGGTTAGAACGCTTTCAACTGAGGTCAGGAGATCACGAGCGACACGACAAGGACGAGATAAAAACCGTTCCAGTAGCCGTCATCGCCGTCGATCTCATTCCACAAGGTCGGCATCTAATTACCGCACCCATCCCCTGTGTTGGTATCATACCAAATTTGGGGGTAAAGCGAAATGTTGTGTTAAACCCTGCCACTACTCGGGAAACGACGCGGGCGGTCAGTAATGGCGACAAACGATCGTCCGACTACCGGTCGCCTGTTCGTTACGGATGTGAAAACGAAGGTACAATTTTTAATTGACACTGGTAGTGACTTATGTGTTTTTCCAATTAAAATGTTAAATCAAAAACTAAATAAAACAAATTATGAATAGTGTGCGGCTAATGGCAGTAGAATACAGACTTATGGTTATATAAATCTATTATTAAATCTCGGGTTGCGCCGTGACTTTCCCTGGCGTTTCGTAATTGCAGACGTCACCAAGGCGATAATAGGCGTAGATTTTTTGTCTCACTTTAACTTGATTGTTGATTGCAGGAATCAGAAATTAGTGGATAACAACACAAGCCTCGCGACCGTGGCTTTGCCTGTCTATCCTTGTGACATTATTTCTTCGGTTAAGGTTGTCACTGGTGAGTCTGTTTATCATAGTTTACTAATGGAATTTCACACTCAACACCTAAACACAATACAGTACACTACATACGTACTACACCCGGACCGCCTGTATCATGTAAACCACGTAGGCTGGCTCCTGATAAACTAAAGATCGCTAAAGAAGAGTTTACCACTTTGTTACAGCTGGGTATAGCCAGACCTTCCGACTCACCGTGGTCTTCTCCACTTCATCTGGCTCCTAAAAAGGAGTGCGGATGGCGTCCCTGTGGGGACTATAGGATGCTTAATGCTAGGACCATCCCAGATAAGTACCCTATTCGCCACATCCAGGACTTCGCGCATGGTCTTTCGGGATGTAAGGTCTTCTCTACCATAGACCTGGTTAGAGCGTACAATCAGATAAGACTCAACCCTGAGGATATTCCGAAGACCGCCATCGCAACACCATTTGGCCTCTACGAATTCCAGTACATGACCTTTGGTCTTCGTAATGCCGCACAGACTTTCCATCGTTTTGTAGATGAGATGCTTCGCGGGCTGGACTATTGCTACCCATATTTGGACGATTTTTTGGTATTTTCACAGGATGAGGAAACCCATAAACGTCACTTACGAGAGGTATTCACCAGGCTGAAGGAGTACGGCATGGTCATCAACACATCTAAGTGTGTTTTCGGTGCTTCAGAGGTAACATTCTTAGGTTATCGCATATCAGCCAAAGGCACTATGCCGCTCCCAGCCAAGGTCCAGGCCATCCAGGACTTCCCAGCCCCAAAGACTGTGAAACAATTAAGGCGATTCTTAGGAATGCTTAATTTCTACTGGCGCTTCAATCCTGACGCTGCACAGCAACAAGCGCCTCTGAATGTGCTACTGGAAGGTTCTGTAAAGGGTTCCCACCCTGTTACATTCACCGAGGACGAGCATGAAGCTTTCAAGGCTTGCAAGACAAGCCTATGTAATGCTACCTTGTTAGCACACCCAAATAGCCAGTACAAGTTGGCCATAGTAACTGACGCCTCAGACACGGCATTAGGCGCAGCACTACAACAGCAGCGAGGTGATGGCGTATGGCAACCTCTTGCTTTCTTTTCCCGGAAGCTAAGTCCTTCACAGTGTAAGTACTCACCCTATGATCGTGAACTATTAGCCATTTATGAGGCAATAAAATATTTTCGACATATGGTTGAGGCAAGGGACTTTGTAGTATTTACTGACCATAAACTAGGCAAAAATATATATTTTTAATAAATATATATTTTTAATTTTCTCTGTACAAATTATATGGCTTTTAAATAAAATTTTGATAAGCACTTATGAGGACAGCAAGAGACATTTGAAATAACTGATTTTATACAAACTAAATTACAGCAATGCCAAATATGCAACGCACTCCGCCTAAATCACCTAAGAAAACGAAGCAAGGTCAGACTCAACCGGTGCCTGGTCTTGCTTCGAAAACTGAGGGCGAGAACATCACTGTTCGAAACAAACGCCAGCGCCCTAATGACTCGCCAAACACACCGCTCCCGACTCAATTAGCGACTTGTGCGTGTCTCGATTTAAAAGATGAAGTACTGGAACTGTTAAACACGTGGAAAGCCGACCATGATAAAAAGCTGCAGGTATGGAAAACTGAACAGGATGCTATACTTTCTTCCCTGGCCAGGGATGTTTCAGAGCTGAAAAATCAATGCGAAGAGATAAGAAGAACAAACCTTGAATTGGGGGAAGGTATGACATTTATCAATAGGGATTAAGAAGACATTAAGGAAAGAATATCAGACTTGGAAAGAAAGAAGATAGAAGATAGCGGCACAGTCCAGGGTATAGAAAAGCAGATCCAGGATATACAGCTCTCTTCGAGGTCCGCAACTGTTGAATTGCGCAACGTACCACCTAAAGAAAATGAGAAACCTAATGACCTGTTGTCTATTATTTCTGAGGTTGGGAAGGCTGTAAATATGGAGATACAGGAGTCACATTTGCGTGATATATACCGCCTTCCTGGAAAACCAGGAACGTCGCGCTCAATTATCGCCGAATTCTCCTCTGTCTCTGGCAAACACAAGTTTCTGTCCAATGTGCGTCGCTTCAACAAAGAGCGTGCCACTATCGACAAGCTGAATACACACACTATTGGATTACCTGGTGAAAAGAAGCCTATATATGCCGCTGATCATCAGTCACCTACACTGAGGAAGCTCTTTTATGAATGTCGTCAACTTGCCAAGATTCATAGGCTATCTTGTTGGAGCTTAAATGGAAAGATTTTCATGCGTAAAAGTCACGAAGATAAACCCACCCAAATTAAAACAGAAAGTTGCATTTCCACATTTATAAGTAAACAATGACTATGTTTTTTTATGCAACTACTCACTTTCGGTATGTCAAAATATTATATAACTTTAAATATTCTTTCTATTTTAAATATCAATAATGTATGTTACTTATCACACTATTCTTACCAATACTCACACATTTCAGTACACTTTCAACGAACAAAAATAATTTACGATTATCTCAACATTTATTTACATCTAATCACGCTCGCATACACAAACAAACACACATATTCACTGAATGAGTTTCCTTACCTAGGAATTCTAACAGAACTGGTAGCCCTACTTACATACATCAATATTTTTGGATCCATTCAGATAATAATATTATGGAACAAGTCTTGCCGTTGTGATCCTCAGTCATAGCTAAATAATTTAATTAAAATTCGATAACCTAAACCTACAAAACAGTATTGATTATTTTTCTGTTTCTGACTCGGTTAAATGTGATATAGATGACTGCCATAGACTCATTGGTAACCCGGTTCAATTTCTAAAATTACTCAATCAAAATATTCGTAGCATATCGTGTAACTTTGCCGGACTAGAAGGCCTAATAGCAAGGTCTCGTGTGACTTGGGATGTTATTATTTTAACTGAATGTTGGCTACAACGTAACTCCAACTTACCGATTCTACAAGGTTACGAAAAATTCTGGACAACCTCAAATGTATTACAAAATGATGGCGTTGTAATTTATATTAAAGACCATATCGCTGCAATAGTTGATGAGCCGGCATTCCCTGATGCAAATTGCCTTGTAGTCCAAATAAATTCGGACACCACGATTATTGCCATATACCGTTCACCGTCATACAAAAATATCACAAATTTCCTGACCGCCCTAAACAACATCTTAACGAAATACTCAACTTTTCAAACAATTATATTGTCTGGTGACATTAACCTTAGCATTAACGGTGAAATCTTAGACAATAACTCTTGGGAATACTTAAATCTTACAGCGTACCATGGTTTACTCCCAGCTCACACACTACCAACTCGACAAGACAATTGCCTTGACCATGTCCTCCTGAAAACTAAGATGGAAGCTCTTACCCTGGTTGCACAAACATCTCTGACCGATCATGAAGCAGTAATACTCTTTCTTAAAATGAAACTTAACACTTACCACAATACTGAAAAAAAAACATCTATTATTGATTATAGGGGCCTTGCAGTAAGTCTTGGTAATATGGATCTAAAGCCACTATTTAACTCAATAGACGTAAATTTTGCTACCAATTTTTTGATATCATCCATCACCAAAGCAATTAAGTCAAACTCTAAACAAACCATATGCTCAAGAAGAAGATTTATTATAAAACCCTGGATTACGCCTGGATTATTAAGGTGCATGCGTAACAGAGATCATCTACACAAAAAAGTTAAAAAGAATCCAAACAATGAGACTGTTTTAATCACATATAAACGCTACCGCAACTACTGCAATAATCTGCTCAAAAGGGTAAAACAAAACTATGAAAGAAACGAACTTAATAAAGCTAAAAACAATCCTAAGCTATTATGGAAATCTATCAATGACATCACAAACAGACAGAAAATAAAACTTACTGCGACTGAACTAGTAAAAAAACACGGTAATCCTACGGCTGCAGTCAACAGTGTCAATGATTTTTTCGTGAATGTTGGCAAAGTCTTGGCAGAAAAAATGATAAACAAGGGTTATGCTAGTTCCTCTGTTCACGCCAAAGTTCTTAATAGTCCTAACTCTCTCGTGTTTTTGCCCAGAGACGAATGCGAGGTAGATAGACTTATCACATCGCTAAAAAGCGATGCCGCCGGATATGACAACATAAGTGCAAAGATTCTTCGACTTAACAAGGAGGTTGTTGTACCTCCTCTCACTCACATATGCAACTTAGCTATCATCAACGGCACATTCCCAACTGCTTTCAAAAAAGCTCTAATCATACCGGTACATAAGGGGGGAGCTAGAGATCGTGTCAACAACTATAGACCAATATCCATTCTTCCTTCTATGTCTAAAGTCTTGGAAAAGATCATGAATAGCCGTCTTACGAAATACCTAGAGGCGAATAAGCTATTGTCCCCTTCTCAGTACGGTTTCCGTTCTGGAATATCCACTGGAGATGCAGTTCATGCCCTTACAAACTATGTTTTTAAAGCATTAGAAAATAACATGAAATGTATTGCTGTCTTTTTAGATTTGGCCAAGGCTTTTGACACGGTCTCCATCCCAATCTTATTAAAGAAAATGGAACATATTGGTGTTAGGGGGTTACAGCACAAATTGTTTAGAAACTACTTGAGTTGTAGAATCCAAAGCACAAAAATTGGGGAAAATGTAAGCGAAGACCTACTTGTTCAATACGGCGTTCCGCAGGGTAGTATCTTAGGTCCTTCCCTTTTCCTCATATATATTAATGAGCTCTGCAACCTACAACTGACTAACGGATTAATAATTACTTTCGCGGATGATACAGTCCTAGTATTTCAGGCACCGACATGGGATGAGGTTTTTGCTTACGCGCAGACTGGCTTTGACACTGTCACGAAATGGCTTAATGAAAACATTCTAACGTTAAATGCGGACAAAACAAAATATGTTTCCTTCTCAAAACGAGGTTCCCCAGTTGACCACCCATGGACTATAGTAGCCCATTACTGCTCTAATTCTGAAATCGCAAACTCCCAGTGTACATGTCCAAAACTGCAGAATGTGAGCACTGTAAAATATCTTGGCGTTCTAATAGACCAGAATCTGAATTTTAACAGTCACATCGAATTGCTTACTGCACGAATGCGCAAACTAATGTATGTCTTCAAGAGCATACGAGGGGTCGCTGACACTACTACTATTAGAATGGTGTATACAGCACTTTGCCAATCATTACTGATCTACTGTGTCACAGTTTGGGGTGGCACCTATAAATCCTCACTCCTGAAGCTAGAGAGGGCACAAAGAGCCGTGCTAAAAACGTCATTATCTCTTCCATTTCGTTATTCTACTGTGGAACTCTATCAAAGGTGCTCCTTGCACTCAGTTCGACAATTATTTATTTTGTACACAGTTCTTAAGCAACATTCTTTACTACCTTTTGACCCCTCTGTACTATCAAAACGACGGAAACATAACGTATGTCCGACCTCATCGTGTTCCCATTTCTCCCACAGATCTTTTTTCTTTTTAGGCGGATTTTTATATAATAAATTAAATAAATCTCTAGATATTTATTCGGAAACTAAAACGTGTGTTAAATTGATGGTATCAAAATTTTTACTAACCCTGGACTACGAACAAACGGAAAACTTGCTAAAAATAGAAAAATAGTAATACACATCTATACATACCTCATATTTTAACACACACTTATGTGCGCGCAAACACACACAATACACACACGCACGCTCTCATAAACATACAGATACAACCACACACACATTTAAAAATAAATACTAGCACATTTTAAATTCAGTTACCCGTTTTGTCTCTTTTCTGTTTTTTTTTTTTTTTCTCTTTGTAATATTATCTTAAATTTTAAGTGTCAACTTTGTACAGTTTATACATGTTTTTTCGCGGATGGAAGCCCGGTTATCCATAACACAAGTATTTTACTTAGTTTGGAAACCGGTCTCCCACTATTGTGTTATGATAACATTGTACATCTGTTTATATTGTAATGAGGGAGAATTAAACATTTATTATTATTATTTATTATAAACCTCTGTGCTACGCATTTCACTCCCGTACGGAGAACTGCTCGCCCAGACAATTCAGGCATCTAGATTTTATATCCCAATTTACCACTGACATTAGGCACATATCTGGTAAGGACAATGTTGTCGCAGATACCTTATCCAGGATAGAGGAAATTGCTATACCAGTAGACTTAGAACAGTTAGCAAAGCATCAAGACTCCGACACGGAGTTAAGCAGACTACTGGTACGTAACACATCATTGTGCTTGAAAAAGGTCAGAGTTCCGGGAACACTGGATACTGAACTGTTCTGTGACGTGAGTACCAACAACCCCCGTCCATACGTCCCACAGGAACTTCGTCATCGAGTCTTCGAGAGTCTGCATTCCTTTAGCCACCCAGGTACTAAAGCAACTGCCAAACTTGTTGCTGAACGATATGTCTGGCCGGGTATTAGGAAGGACTGCAGAACATGGACACAGGCATGCCTAGCTTGTCAAAGGTCCAAAGTCTCTCGGCATACCTTATCACCGGTCGGCACATATAAACTACCACGAGCGAGGTTCGCGCACATCCATATAGATTTGGTAGGTCCATTGCCTATGTCTCATGGATATAGGTATTGTCTCACAGCTGTTGATAGATTCACACGTTGGTCAGAAGCTATACCAATACGTGATATCACCGCTGAGACTGTGGTCAATGCCTTACTATATGGATGGATAGCTCGTTTTGGATGTCCCGTGGATATCGTCACCGATCGGGGGGCACAATTCGAATCAGCTTTGTTTAAACGTCTATCAGAATTAATCGGCTTTAAACGCAAGCGTACCACAGCCTACCACCCAGCCTGTAACGGTATGGTGGAAAGATTCCACAGGCAGTTGAAGGCCGCAATTACATGTCACGGCACTGATAACTGGGTTGAATCTCTCCCACTAGTACTTCTTGGTATACGGAGTGCTTATAAGGAAGACATTAAAGCTTCTCCAGCCGAGCTTGTTTACGGGGAGACCCTTAGATTACCTGGAGAGTTTTTAGAGTCCCAAGGAAGCGAATTTAATGACGTGACAGACTACCTGTCACGAATTCGTATGTTTGCTAGGCAATTACAGCCATTACCAGCATCACGACACGGGAATCGAACAGTGTTCGTTTCTAAAGATCTCGCCACAGCATCCCACATCTTACTTAGGGAAGAAATAAACCGCGGGTCTCTTAAACCTGCATATACAGGCCCCTACGAGGTACTTCAAAGGAACGATAAAGTGTTAACTATTCTTATGAACGGTAAAAAAGTCACAGTATCAGTAGACCGTATTAAACCAGCCTACATATTGCATGACTCACACACCAGAAATACACATTTAAATTCAGACACAAACCAACATACATCATACACGCCGCTACTACATAACTCATCCCAGACTCCCAGTCAACCTGATCCTGAGGAACTTAATGTTAGAAGGACGCGGTCAGGGCGCAAAGTGCACTTTCCTGACTATTATCGCCCGTAGGACGGTCTCAAGGGGGGGGTGATGTAGCGGACTTATTTATATTCTTATTAAATGTGTTAATATTCTTATGATGTACTTATTTAATGTGTAAACATTTTTGTTCATTGTAACTATGTTAGTTTATTCTCGTAAATACTTTTTATTAATTGAATTATTTCATTTTGTTAATGTCGTTATTACATATATCTATTTTCATACTTCAAACAATATTGTTATATATAAATTATATAGTTGTCGGACAAACCGACAGGGTTAAATATATTGTTTATATCTATTGCATCGAGTGCTACGTCACAGCGGCGGCGGCGCGGCCACGAACCGAGCGAGAACACATTCCATTCCTTCGGCTCCCGCCGCTAGCCAGTCGTGAATTGCACTCGATGCCTTTAGCTACCGCCCGTACCGTAAATTGTTATCTTTCGTAATTATTTTCTATAAAATAGTATTTTATCACCTTCTGTACCTATTGTATATGTGTCGTTCTTACGTGTTTCTTATGTAGACTGTTACTGTGTAATATTTGTGTAGTGTAAAATATATCGGAATTTCGTTGACTCTTAATTTCCTTTATTTTCGTTAATTTACCACTCGGTCAGCTACACACGCGATTCTATACCAGGTATAATCTCAACTCCCCGCTATGGTTTTAACACTACGGTTTTCCTCTTCTAATAAAATTCCAATGTTTCTAATGTTTTCCGTGGAGGAATCAGCTTGATAGCCTGTGACGTAAATGCGATTTGTCGAGATGGGATCGCAGCAAACGAACCGTGGGTAGTTAGACTAACTCCTGAGACCTGATATTACTGTGCACGTGAGGGTTTGGAATGAATGATACGAGTTGGAGAAAGATCCTTCGTCAAGACATATCTCAATGGCACATAAACTCCTACCATTTACCGTCTATCCTTATAATACTATAGAAGAGATTTTTACAATATATTACTACAATCCAACTAGCATTTTCTCGGAACCATCGTAACACATGACAATACATTGCTTACACAATTGCAAACAGATATTTTAATAATTTAATCACACCATGATAGTATAAATGTATCTACATACAAAACTGAGCTCGTAAACTTGGTACATTAGTTAATGGACGATAAACCTAATTAAGAAATGTACCTGAGGTGTCATAAAAACGGGGACAAAGTCAACAATAAAAGTGTAGTTAGGAGGCTAGTTAGTCGTAGATTACTTTTTGATCAAAAGATTAATTAATCGCTCTTAAAGTGGTTAAGGTACCTTATGATAATGCGTATACCTGAATTATATTTTTTATTCTGGTCATAACTTGTTAGTTTATTAGTTACTCATTTGATAACAATAATTACCCCTTTTTATAAAAGTAAAAAGAAAGCGAAGTCTGACTTTAAAGATAAAATATAAGCCTGAAGAACAGTAAGTAATTTTTTCAGAGGTATATAGATTTAAACTGATTTTTAATAACAAAAACAAACGCACTTAAGAGCAAAAATCTAAATGAACACTGGAGCTTGAAAATCAACTAAAATGTGTTTTATATTTCATTTGCCTCTAAAGAGCGTATGTTATACACCTTACCACTTATTTTGCAACCAAAATGACTACATGTTCATAAGACCACTCTCGCCGCATATTCATCCACGCACTACATCTAAGTGATCATAATGATTTGCCCCATCATCTACGTCAAAACACCTGCCACGATGTTTTTCAGAGGCTTATGTTGTACAAAATGTCATTTTCGTTATATCGCACCTGTGTTGTGTAAAGGTATTTTTGTATTGACGCTTAGATATAAACGAAAAAAAAGAACATTTATGTAAACATGAGGTTTTTTCTATGTAAACGTGGCTTTACCTATACACTAATTAATTTATTTCTTCATTGTACACACTTCAAAAGGTAACCAAAAAAAAAGAGTTACAAATATGTATGTTAGACGTAACAATTGGCGGTCCTATCGCTAACGGCAATCTCTTAAAGACAACCTTTAGACGGATATTATTTTGACATTTTAACAAGTTAAGTTTAAATAACAAATTTGAAGACTACTACACACTTCTATCACAGCCTTACCTTCGAAATCTGAACCGTTTATATGTTTTTTCATCCTTTAAACTCCTATACCAACATCACATCTTTCCGGTATCACGCGTCATACATCAGCCGTGAACGATTTCACCTATCAGACGTTTAAGGTACCTGCATCCCGCCCTATATTGAGTCATATTTCATGGACACAAGATGCATGGGACGATCATGGGGTTGATACTGAAGAATTTGTGTTGAGTTTCCATTTTTAGCTTTTAATAGTTTTTTTTTTAACTAAAGGGACTTTACTGTGTTAAAAACTCTGAAGATAAAATATTTTTATAAATTAAAGACATTCATTATAGAAGTATAATTTTATAAAATGTTAAAAGCACTCCAAGCTTTTATTGCAACCGATTTTAATTATTTTGTTAATATCTTTATAAAGTTAGTCTTATTTGATACTCATGTATTTTTAATTAAAATATAATACATTTTATACATATCGCTACAAAATAAACTTTTTATTTTTAAAACGACATCAAAAAAAGGAGAGAACCTCTTCCTTTTTTTTAAGTCGGCTTTATTTTTTATGTTTGTAACCACCAAATCGATTTAAAAAAATATATTTTTTATTTTAAAGGATATACTTCCCGTTTGGTAGGACCAAACGGGAAGTATATCCAATTTGAAGAAAAAATCTACCCCTAAGGCTGAAAGTAAGGAATGAAGCACACATTTTATTATAATTTATCACGATAAGCTCTTTGAAGTCAGTGATACTTATTAAAAGTTAATTATTTACTTTTTAATAATATTTTCTATGAACGCATGTATTGGGCAACTAGATACAAACGTCATGTAATTCTAAGGTATATACTTTTAATACTTACTTATACTCACGTTAATTCCAATCATTTATAATAATCTTTTTTATATATGAGTTTCACTAATTGATGAAATTAAAGCAGATGCAGTCCGTGTGGAGACAGATTAAGAATACGGAGTGACAACATCCTTATTCATCCCGTGGATGTCCTAAGAGCCGACTAAGGGACTAAACTACGCAGGAAAATAGCACTGCAAAGAGAAGTAAACTTGACACAAACCCTATACCAACGCATCTGGCTAACGTAGGCCAAAAAACATTCTTGCTAAGAAAAGGCCTAAGTCCAGCAGTGGACTATTAAATAATGTTGATGACGGCGCAGAAATAACAAATAACTAGAAAAGTACAGGTCGAAGATATAAAAGGCGTCTAAAAACAAATGTAAATGTAACTTTTTCATAATTTCATTACATGTCTAACACTTTATGAATATTAGATAAAAATGCATAGCAAGCTCACAATATGATTTCTTTATCAACCACAGTAATGTGACGCACGGCTTCCCTTAATCCATTGCCAGGGATTGCACATCATCTATCTTGCCACCCCCATGCATACATACATCGTCTGCAAACAATACATCAATGTTGTAGACAATTATTAGCACCATTTGTTTATTTATACACCTGCAACCCTTACTACAGATCTGTATACATTGTGCTATACTATTTCCCTTCCAACATCGTCAGATTGACGATAATCCATACTTATATTATAAATGTTAAAGTGAGTTTGTTTGTTACGCTTTCACGCCTAAAAAAATAAACCAATTTAAAAAATTCTTTTATCATTAGAAAGCTACATTATCAACGAGTAATATAGGTTACTTTTACCGCCATAACCGACATACACAAGGGTGGAAACGCGGACAAAAGCTAGTCTATACAAATAAATAAAATTGAAGTGTCTGTTTGTAATTTCAAAATAATAGGTATTTTTCGTGCTCACACCATTATTTGCACGATACCTATGCCTTAAAACCAGAAAAAAAAAATGTCTGTCTGTCTGTTCCGGGTAATGTTCTAAACGGCGGGACCGATTTTGAAAAAAAATTACTACCAGGAATTTGTCTATATAAGGAGTAACTTAGGCTAATTTTCCTCTCAGAAAGACCTTTGTCCGGTCCGGGAATCGAACCCACTAAGGCAGCGCTTTTCAATTGCCACGCGAACGAAGTCGCGGGTACCAGCTAGTATATTATAAATTTAAAAGTGAGTTTGTATGTTTGTTACGCTTTAACGCCTAAACCACTCAACATTTAAAAATATATATTTTATCAATGGAAACCCATATTATCATCGATTAACATAGGCTACTTTTCACCGCGATAAAAGACACAAGCGGGCGGAGCCGCGGGCCAAATTTAGTATTTAAAATTCTTAAACTGAATAACCAAATAGCTTTTGAAATGATGAGAAATTTTCCTAAAAATTAAAATTACGGTTACATTAAATACGGTTAGTAACTTTAAGGACACCAATAAAAAAAGGAATACCACTTTTTTATGTCCTATAAAAACTTGTCTATATTACAATATAACTTATAAATCCTGGCCGAGATGTAATTGAATCAGTCAACTGCCGGCGGTCTACCTACTCACGAACAAAAAGGTCCTTTAAATGGTATGTGCATCTCTTTTGTTCGTTTCTACTGTGAGAGGATTTAAATACAAAAAAAAGTATGTTTTTTTCATTCAATTAGGTTGGTAACAAGCACGCCTGTGAACTGTTGGTAAACGTTCACCTCCAGTAAAAGCTTGTCCGTTAAAATTTAAACATTGCAAATTGCAAGTACAGTGGTTATTTAAACGTGTTAGACACTAACACCGGAGTTACTATTAATCCTGCCTCACGTCGATTAAGATATGTATATACAACTTCCCAACATCAACTGGAGGAAAATCAGGCATGATTACCTTACCTGGTCGGAGGATACTCCCGTCAATACGCATCCCTCCACAGTACCAATAACGCAGCCGATTCACAAAACCCCTTAGACAAAATAATTCCAATATAAAAGAACACACAACGTGACAGCAATATCTCCCTCCTCAATGTTTCTGTAAGTAACTAAATATCCGAACGCATTACTTTATTAGGTGCGCAAACGTCGGTACATCCGTCAAAGTCGCTGCAGCAGGGAGCGTTACAACCCATTTTACCGCAATTTGCAGTTGTCCCCTTGTGAGTGCGGAGTTAAGTGTAAGAGATAGCGATGTAAACGAGCGCAGCAGTAATAGAACTACTCGTAATATTATTGCATAAAAAATATTGAGTATACCATCTCGATTTCAGTGGTTCCAATCGACATAAGATTTTTCTTAGGTTTTAATTCTCTTCCGCAACAAGGAACTTTTGCAGAAAAAAGCATTACTTAATTATGTGGGACCTAAGTATATAGCCGTGGAGATGTAAAGGTGTCAGTTTTACAAATGTGTACATCGTCAGGCTTAAACTGAGGGCAATAATATAAAGAAATCATAACATAGATAATTACTTCGAGAATGAGTAGGCCGGCAACGCGCTTGTGACTCTAGAGTTGAAAGCGTTCATGGGCGGCGGTAGTCACTTTCCATCAAGTGAATTATCTGCTCGTTTGCCACCTCTTCGATAAAAAAATATGTATGACACCTAAACAACTAAATTTATATTTATAAATATGTGTTGTCTAACTCATAAAGTTAATACGCATTTTTTTGAAATAAAACTACTTTTTTAAGTATATATACTACAGATTCCTTTTTCCAAATTCTAAATAGGTATTATTCTACATAAACTAAAAGAATATCTAATATCTTTAGATTCCTTTAATAACAACCTTTAATACAAACCTTTAATGTACGAGTCAACGAAATAAAATACCTATGTTATGTTTTATTTTTTAACACAGATTATTATAAACAAATGTTAACTCCATGGTAATAATATATAATATGGTAGTATTAATATTTCTCTAATTACCCTCATTTCTCTTATAGCTTACACCACTCCCAATTGCAGTAGGGCTCTCCCCAGAGCTTCGAACCGCAGCTCAGTGCAGCGGCGTCGGTGATTTGTCTCTACCCCACGACGATTAAGAAATTGTCCTGCGGTCTTGCCTAGCAGACACGCATTAGACGAATTAGATTGATGGTAGCGTTTATTTGTTAAGAAAGTAATGCAGTTTGTGTTTAAAGATTGAAAGTTAAGAATTAAATTGAATGACCAAAAGAAAACACCAATAGAGCTGACGCAAGAGAACCGCTACATCCTTACATTAATATTTAAATAGACGTCAATGTATACATTTATCTATAAATCTTTATTCTAGAAGATCCAAATCAGAATAGTAAAAAAAAGTGTTTCAAAATACCTTTGTAAGGTTATTTCAAATATTCATTTGTATATTACCAGTATAAATTAGGACATCATCATCATCTGCCTACCCTTTTCCCAATTTTTATTTGGGGTCGGCGCAGTGTGTATGATTTTTCCATTCTACTCTGTCATGCGTCATCTCACTGTTTACTCCCTTCCTAGCCATATCCTCCCTGACGCAGTCCATCCATCGCTTCTTCGGTCTGCCTCTTCTCTTGTACCCTTCAACTCTCATACCTAAAACTTTCTTCGCCACATTTTCCTCATCCCTCCGCTTGACATGTCCATACCAAGATAACCTATTACTTCTTAACTTTTCATCCAGTGGCGCTACTTTCAGACTCCCTCGTATATACACATTCCTAACCTTGTCCATCTGAGTCACACCACACATCCATCTCAGCATTCGCATTTCGGCTACGTTCAGGCGTCTCTCATCCGTTCTCTTAATGGGCCAACTTTCAAAACCATACAGGACGGCAGGTCTGATAATAGTTTTATAAATTTGTCCCTTCAGTGTTAAGGGGAAACTGGGGTCACAAGTTGTTCCCGTTACCTGCCGCCACTTCATCCATCCCGTATTGATTCGATGCTGTACAGTTCGATCAATTAGGACATCATCCGGAATTAATTACGTACCAGGCATATTCCTTAATTTAAAAATATCACGTGTCTCGCCTCGTCAATTAAATAGGATTACATCTACAAACAAATTATTCAGTTTTATGAAAAATCGTCATTTTAATACCTTACAACTTTTAATTCTAAAATCATCCTTTAAAGGTATTACCGATTTTAATGTGCCTATATCATGTAGAATGATAACCTAAATAAAAAGTAAACTGATAGATATTATTAGCATAATGAGAATAATTGCATAATTATTATATGTAGAATAGGCACCTGAGCCCTAAACCTCCTAATTTTTTGAAGTCGCTTAAGTTCTAAGCGGAATAAATGTGTGCATTTACTCCGCTTAGAACTTAAAGACTGTAATGTGTTACCGTTTTTAAAGTAAACAAATCTACCCAGTAACAATATTAATAGCAGGCCATGGCATAATACTTGCAACCAAACCTTGATAGTCTCAGGGAAGTAATTTAAAACCAATTAAGCTATGATCCGGGGAAGCTAGACTTAATGAAAGGCTTGCTTCAAGTAAAGTTCTATTAGACTGCAAATAAAAGAGTTTCTTTTAATATTGACTTTTGCTTTAATCTTTTATGCAAGCTGTGTTTGTTCAAAGTGCAAAGTAAAAGACAGGTGACTACATGAAATAAAGTATAAACGTGTCATTTTCACTTAAAAGTCCGTAATTGTAGAAAGGTGGTTTTGTCTCTCTTTCATCGAGATTTTAGTATTTCTCATACAGACATGAGTCCCGATAAATAAAAGTGTTATATTAAAAATGACCATTCATATTGCCACGTTGACATTACAGTTAATATACTTTTTTATTCATTCTAATATAGTTTTTGTTCGATTCGTTATGGTTTCGATTCCAACCCAAACAATTGTGTGATTATCACGATTATTTGTTCTATGTCGGGGTGTAATTTATCTATATGTAAATTCAATATAAGTAGCTGTGTAATGTGTTGTGTTCCAAAACTGTTTACATTACATTAAAAAGTCATCATCATCATCAACAGCCTATACTAGTCCACTGCTGGACATAGGCCTCTCCTTAGAAAGGAGGTTTTGGCCTATTATACCACGCTGGCCAGACGGGTTGGTATGGGGTTTGTTTCAAGTTTTCCTTCTCTTTGCAGTGCTGTTGTCCTGTTTAGTTTACTCCCTTATTCGGCTCTTACGACACCCACGGGATGAATTGGAGTGGTGACAATTTGTATTCTTAATCCGTCACCACACGGACTAAGAATACAAAAAGTACCATTCCAAAGCTGTTAGTATCTACCCTTTTTTGGAACGAAGTTCTTATTCGCGCTTTATACGCTGAGCGGATAGGAGTGAGACCTAAAAATGTGTAACAAGACTTTTTTCCGACACTTCTTGCTATAGTTACAAAAAGTTAAAAAGTTCATACACGGCTGTATGAACTTTTTAATAATTATTTCCCAAATTTTTAATTGTTATTAACTTAATTATCCCAGATCAATCAGTGTTTAATCTATCATAATTTATTTTATACATAATAAATATATTTTATCAATTTTTTAATTTAACTCTCTTAACTTGATATTTTAAATTATAAATTATAATGACTGTAAATCAAACGTCTACCATAAAGCGAAAGGAACTTCGTTTCGACCTTGTGGGGGTATCTCTAACGCCGTTTTTAATCATTTATTACGTTTAAATCTCATTAAAACAACACACGGGAATCACGACGGTAGTATCAGAAAATTGCCCATTACTAAATAGGCCGTACCGCCGCTGCGGTACAAGGGTGGGCTCATTATCAACCTGGCAACAGTTTTTATCAGTATCAATAAATCCAAGTCAGTCGCAAATTGCATCAGCCATCAATCTAAACGGTGTTATGTAGTTACGGACCCTACTGAAGGGATGTTAAGGTCGTGAGGTGCCAGTGGTAGCGAGTTCGTCATGCATGTGTAAAATGTATATTAAAAGTTGTATTAATCAACTCAAACCCAATTAGATAGTTTTTTGCGATATTTGAACATAAAAAATGCGCGGTTATTAGGTAACTAATATTTTATATGTAATATACATTGAAATGGTCTGTGAAAACTTTTATTCTATGATATAAGGCAATTTTCCGTGAACCATGCTAAGTAAGCATCCTAAATCAGCTCAATTGAGATTATTTGGTGGTACGCTTGATTTATTTTTCTTCAGCGTTCATAGCGTATAACGCTCACACTGGCACCCTACCCATCCGCCCCTAGGCTAAAGACACAGTATTTACACAGTTATTTCTCTTCGTTAGATGCCGATTTGTCATGAATACTTTACAGATATTGTTTTTGGATTGAGTGCTATCTAAGGCACGGAGGGCTGTGGTTTCACTGTTTAGAGGGTGAGTTGATTGACGCAATTACTGTTATGGATTTTTAAGTACGTGATAAATAAATATTATTATATTGGGGAAATGAAATTGTAGTAAAATGTTTATAAAGTGTATAAGATGTAGTTACGAGTATGAATACGATATTTTGCCAAATCTTTTTTTTTCAATTTATAGAAAATGTATGTTGTCTTTTTCGTTCAAAACTGTTTTAATGTGTATAGTTTATAACCCGTCTGGCCAGCGTGATATAATAGGCCAAAACCTCCTTTATACGATGAGGCCTATGTCCAGCAGTGGACTGTTGTGGATGAGGCTGTTGATGATGATGATACATACTTATTTGATAAATTTATTTCACTTTTTATTGACAAATACATAAGGAAAAAATTACATAACATGTTGGAATGCGAATTAGGGTCTCTTGGCTAAGTGGTAACCGAGTACGTTAACACATTGCAGGTCAGGTGCCAGGTCAATCAGTATAATATAATATAATAATATATATCATATACAATAATTATTTATTTCATAAACATTGTACATTGTTATGAAAAATACGGAGACTCCTTTTAAGTAAAAGAATAGGATAATAGATAGAAGTATAGATGGGTGACTATTTCTTAACACGTGCCTCGGAGAGCACTTTAAGCCGATGGTCCCGGTTGCTATACAAATATCTGTGGCAATCGTTACGGGTAGTTGGAGCCCTAAAAATTCCGACAACAATTCTTCTACAGAACTTTAATTTCGCCTAGTACTTGGGTTGTGAAGGTCTGATAGCAGTTCGAAGTTCAGCCGTAGACGGCTTTTCCCAAACTAGGCCTTTTTCCCAAACTAGGTTGGGGTCGGCTTTAATAGGTCACATAGGAAAAAGGCTCGAAGGAAGAGACTGCGAATGCAAATATATATTATTTGATAAAAATGTGTTAAATCTCGAATACGAATGCTAATATCATCTCGTCACAAACAAAAAGTGTATACGTACTGACGAAGAAAAATCTTTACAAAAAAAGACAGAAGCCTCCATATTATTTCTATTATATTTTGTGCAGAGCAGTCACCGACAGTTGTATATTATACTCGTTGCATTATCGTACAACAATGTGCAATAGTTGGGAGTCTTGGCAGCCGGTGCATACCGCGGCGGGACGACGGGAATTCAATAAAGAAAGGATTATGGGACCAGCTGTACACAGATAAGCCTTCGTTTTGTATTCTTCGCCACGGTTTTGTTTAACAATATTGTGTTTTAGATAGGTGAAAACTGCCACGTTATAAACTATCAGGTTTCTAGTGTGCCAGTACAGAAAGCTTTTAACTTTAACTACAAATGTTTGGTAGTCTTCGTATTCGAAGATATTAATAATAGGTCTTTACCTATGAAATTGCTGTTTTGTATGCAATAAGTGAAAGTACTTATTTTTTCAAACTTTTTTATTTCTGTTATTCGAAGTAATCACCCATGCAATCGACGCATCTTTGCCAACGCATTGGCAGTTTATTGATTATAGATTGACCAAAGCTAGTTGCCGATGTGCAAGCTTCTCCATCATTCTCTCCAGTTCTTCATAGTACACATCTGCATTAATGCTTAGTGGGTAAAAAATTCAATTCCCGAGAGGCAGTACAAAATACCTTTGAAGAGTTTGTTGTCTCCCGTCCAGCTGATTTTTACAAGAAGGACATCAATAAACTGCCAATGCGTTGGCAAAGATGCGTCGATTGCATGGGTGATTACTTCGAATAACAGAAATAAAAAAGTTTGAAAAAATAAGTACTTTCACTTATTGCATACGAAACGGCAATTTCATAGGTAAAGACCTATTATACACTCACAGAGACCAAAAAGACACACGTTCTTTTTTCTTTCATATCTTTATACTGCAAGGACCAGGTGTTTCTATAAAAGGTTGCCTGGAAGACATCGCTTCTGAGTTATGCATATTATTAATGTTTTTTTTTTATGTTTCTGTATATTTGTTTTTTTTCCCTTTGGTGTAAAATTAATAGTATTTATTATTATTTTATCTACTTTTTTAATGGTAGTACGAAAAAACTAGGTATTGATAATGTAGTAGTAAGTAGTAGGCAAAAACCTCCTTTTTAAGGAGAAACCTACGTCCAGCAGTGGACTATCAAAAGCTGTTGATGATGATGATGAGGCTCCCACTAAGAAAGGATTATGGAAATTTCACCCTTAAGGGGTAAACAGATGAACGGTTGCATGGAAATTCGTCATTTGCAAAGTTAGAAACACGAAATAACAAATAACCTGGCAAGCGAAACCGTGGGCAAGAGCTAGTATTCAATAAAGCTTTACGAAAAAGGTACAGACATATTACTAAGCCGTTTTACAACAAACACGCATCCCTAACTTGACAAACAAACCAAGAAAACAACGCACCCCTTCGTACATTCGGTTCAATATATCTCAATGATTCGCTACTATAATCCAACCTGTACCGGTTTATAAAATCCGGCGTCCGTATTCCATGCAATCGAAAGTTCCAGACGATTTACGTGTTACACGCTGAGTGATGGCCCCTATTAGCGCTATCCATCTCTCTGCCCTGAATTATTTATTGGCAAAGATGCACCTAAGTGCACTGCGTAGTATCGACTTGGGATTCGATACAAATTTGGGAGGTTTTTCAACATTTTGTGTATGTTTTTATAAGTTTTGTATACTAGGATACTGAGTAGAAGTGTCATGTACGGTTGGTAGCTGGAAACAATTCAATGTACAATGTATGTTATGACATCCGGACATACAGGATCATCATAAGATCGCCTTTTACACATGAAATAAAGTTTATTCTTTTCTATAGAATTATGTTATGTGATAACCTGTATGAAATTAACCGCATGCTGGAAAAAATCACAAAGATCTTGAGAATTTTGGCTTTTAAATTACAGGACGCAAACTTATTGGATGTTCTGTGATTTCGACGGTCTCCCTACTTCTGAAACCATATCGATAAAGGGAATAATGCTACTTGGATTCAATACATATTCAATATGTAAATGATAAAACAATTAACAAAACAACTTTACGAGCTAGCGAGAACTTTCGATTAGAAAAACATTCTTGTGCTTTGTTATATACCTTTTTTGAGCTTTGTTTGCTTTGATTTATACGCGGTGAATGCTCTTCGCACCATACCCTCCGTTGGGGAAACGGAGGACGTGTGTGGGACTCCCGGAGAACCGGTCTACCCACTAAACCCCACGGCGGCCTACGTCGACAGTCCGGGCAGTCTGGAGTCCTCCACCGTACCGTGCCGTACCCCATGATTGAGACATATCCCAGGGTGACCATGATCCGCTATACACAAATAGCTACTTAGTTGGACATAATAATGTTTGGTATATTTATTAAATAGTAGCTATAGTGTGTGGACTTTATTTAGTAAAGAGTCTATATCCCTTGAATGATCTTTTAAAATAAGCAACATCAGTACATACTCACTTGTCTGTATCAGTCCTTATCTCGTCCTTCTCAGTGCAACTTTACGACACGTATCTCTAAATAGAAACGGCGCTGACGGAAGGGATAGATTTAACTGTCTTCATATCACCTTCAAACAAAGCTATCAATCACTAGCAGCTCATAATCCGGCATAAAAGCGCGTACACACGCGCCGCCGTTCACTTATTATGCGTAGTCACAGATGAACGATTAAACTTTACAGCACGCGTGATACCATCCACAATTTAGTATTGGTTATGAAATACCGAATTTGAGGGTATAACGTTTGGAATACTTAAAATAGTCGTCCATCTGACCTGAACGCATTTTATTTATCTGTTATTTATAAAGTATCGACTCCAAATCGATTGACACGGAAATCAAAATGGATAAAAATAAAAGCTTCATTGTAGGAGAGTTTTCGCAAACAAGAAATTACAACTGCAGTTTTAATGACGATGCTGAAGGCTTTTCAGGAACGGTATCTGCTGTCAGCGATTTGAATATAATATCTTAATCCTTACAAATTATGTATAAGTGTCAATTACCAACTCTTTCACAAAATAGAGTAATTCCAGTAAGAAATCTATATTAACAAATAAGTAATACCCATACTCATAAAAAAACCCAATAATTGACACAAAAATGCTTCGGCTCAGCCGTTTTGAGGTTTTTTTCTTACACTCTCTGTAAGAAAAAATACTAGTAGGTAGTTACTATTGACACTCGGTAAAAGCAGACCAAATTAACAAGGAAAAATCCGAATGTTTATACAAAACACTACCCTATGGCAAACAATATATATGTGAATTTAGTACGATTCCTCTGAGACGAATTGGCGTAGAGATCTGTATGCGCAAATATGATTACTGTCTAAGTATGTGCTGTTGCACAGCTGTATGTCGCGAACACGCGACAAGCGATGCCTAATAGAATACAGATGATGTCACTATTCTCAGTTCTGTAGTATCAACGGAGTACCGACGACTTACCTATAAGTTACGGTGATAGCAATAGGTACTTCATGATAAATTCAGTAAATTAAAAGTGATTTCTGCATCAATGGCTGCCACCCGTCTCGGGTATGGTCTTCATTCTATAAAAGTCAGTAGTTGGTGGTGGAAGACAGCACAAATAATGAAGTATTTTTAATTCTGCTTTTGCAAAAGTCACTAACCAACCAAAACTCCGTAAGTGGTTGGCAATCTATTAGTGTCACCAAAGTATAAAAAGTATATATCATAAGAAACAGTAAGCTGCTTGCCATTAGATCATTTCTCTCAGTTTTGTAGAAAAACACGTTCGAAATCCATCTGTCATAAAACAAATTCGCAAAAACTCAACAATGCGTACACGAATTAAATGCTAATATATTTGTACATCTTTCAAGGCATCTTCGTATTCCAGTAAGAAAATCGTAAATAACAAATATCCAAATCTCTAACTCACCGATACCAAGCTGTTTGATAAATAACTGAATTATTTTAAACTTTATAACTTTCCCGATGTGTTTCGGACGAGTTTAAAACGTGGGAAAAATCTAAGAGTTGAATTCGACAGCCGGAACAACATTTTCGGTGAACTTTTGCACAACATTTTGCATTTATTATAAATGATCTGTATTCGCTGAGTGTTCATGAGTTTATTTATTTGTTACTAAATTACTTACACCCTACTGAAGTACACACAAATTTTACTCGAATGAATAGAAAATAGTGTGTTTTACAAAATTTACAGTTATTTTTTGTAAGCAACTGCTACATATGTATTATTATTACATTATAGAAAAGCGTAAGTCTCATAGATTTGCCAAGGTTCAACCAAAGTTAACACCCTACACCCTCGAGGCGTTTAGCTTACAAAATTGAATTCCACGCAACGTTCCTAGCATAAACTATCGCGGGATGGTTATGCAAAGATCGGCACCATAATGACACGTGCCATTTGAATATAATGAAACCCGCCTGTGTATAACTGGCCCTAGCAATGTAGTTGAATTGATTAAATCGTAAAGTAAAGTGATAATCATATACGGCATTTTCGAAACTACGTTGATTATTTACTGCTATATTTTTACTTTTTGAACTACAGCATTACGCAAGACTACAAAGAGTACTTCTTAGTAAGAGTAAGACTAAGAAATTATGCACCAAGTCACCAGTTGCCATTTTACAAGCAATAAAAATATTTAGTCCAAGGCCAACTTTCATTCCTGTTAAAATACCTGTAACTCTAGTAACTGCAAGTATGTTTGGGTTTTTTCTTTCTTTAATTTTTTAAAGTTCCCTAATAACTCATTAAAATCAAAAGCAGTTCTAATGAGAGCACACTAGAGTATTTTATTTTCACTAATTCAGACAGACAGAGTAAATAAAAAACATAGTAAAAACTCAAAGAGATTACATATCTGTATTACTCGAGACCTTCCTCATGCCTTCTGCATATACAACAGTCACCCGTCGCTTGCGCCATATTTGTCTTAATTGTCACAAAGGACACATATCTCTGTGATTACCATAAATTTATTCGTTAATAAGTAGTCTAATTATCTGTGTTCGTCATCAAAGATAAGAGTGATCCATTTAGATCTACCGACGAATTTTCCACTTCCGTAGTAATGCAGACGCGATGAAATTACATCCTCATTTGTATATCCTCAACATCAAAGAAAGAACATCAGAAGAATTCTTTGTAAAATTAACTGAACTTATCAACTATTCCAACGAAATACATTTCTATTTCGATGCAATGAAACCTGAATATTTTCTCATTTCCCTTGGAGAATCAATTTCTGAATTTGTAAGCTTTTAGTAATTGGGAACGTAGAGATTGCATCAGGTGGTATGAGGAAGTTATCAACTTAAATATATTTTTATTAAAGTATTAGAAGATTTAAGTAGTAGGGTAAAAACTTCTGTAATAATTTTGACAATATTAAAATTTTAACACAATTTTAGAGCATTTTTTATATACTGCTTATAAAAAATGCTCTAAAATTGTGTTTAAATTTTCATCAGAGCATCAGACCACACAGCCAAAACACCACACAAAAAATACACCGACATTGTATTTTTTGTCTTCACTATCATTTTCCAAATAATCACTAAAAGCTTGAATAGTTTATTTTTCTCTTTTGATTGACGCGGAGTTTGAGCATCACTAGTCTTGCAAGTTTATGTAAAGAGCGGGATTTTGTCAGTTTAAGTGTGTCTTACTTCTTTACGATTGATAAAAATATCAAAGAAAGAATTCTTCTTTCTTTCTTAACATTTGCGTTGAAAATGTAACTTATATAAGATTCAGTGATTATCGTTTATTTTAAAAAATATGGGCTTATCTAAGCTACAATGTGCGGCATCATATTGGACAACAAACTGTTTTTCAACTGGATTACCTCTACAGAAAAAGCTAACCAAAATGGTAGGTCATTTCTACCATTTTAACTAAAGTTTCTAACTCGTTATCTGTCGTCTACTACTCGTACCGACAGGGCTAAATTTCCAGCAAAAACTGTATAAAACTCGGCTGATGAGTTGATAAAACAAGTCAATTACTACACCACATGAAGATATTGTATCGGTTTCATGAATGTTTGCAAAGTCCCCCGCGACACAGGATATATTCCTAACGCTGGAGTTGTCTTTTTTTAAATAAAACATAAATATGGCTGACTTTTTTCTCTTTTTATAACTCAAACTACCATTTCGAGGCATCTGCTTTCTGGTAATAGACGACATAAAGGTGACCCCACAGCGAGTGTGGCATTGACTTCCGAAAACGCTTTTCAAAATGTTTTGTTGATTATTTTATACATTGGTGTAAGTGTATTACATTAAAGTATTTCGGAAGGGGCTTATTTACAAGGGGATGCAATAAATTTGTATGAATAATACATAATTTACTATTCCATTGTCTTGACATAAAGAGCATAGATACCTAATGCTCATTTCAGCGTAAAATGTTATATTTGAGTAGGGGAGGTGAGCCTAAAACGGGTAGCCCGCCTAAAACGGGTAGGCTTGCTAGTGAGCGTATTACGACTATTAGTGAGAATGTGTGAGTGCGGACAGGTGGCGTGACTGTCGACGAATCACAGGCAGTCGGCTCATCGCTGTGAAGCAAGCGCTTGCAAGGTATAACAAATTTTTTTATTTTCGCTGATTTTACTAAAAAAAATAGAAGTATGCTAGCTCTGACTACTCAAATATTGTGTAGAATATGTTTACCTAAGTTTTGTGTGATGATTTTATAAGTAATGTGCCTCTAAATTTCGAAAACTCGTGAGTTTTCTGCATTTTGTTTTGAGGTTATGGCCTTGCAAAATAGAAAATGTGCTTTTGGGCAAAACGGGTAGGGGTAAAACGGGTATAAACCCGATTTGCCCTGGTATAAACGTGTAGGTAATTTAGCTGGTTGCGATAAAGTTTTAATTGCTTATTTTGTTTTTATATTGTAGATGGTTAACAAATATAAAAGAAAAACTTCTAACGCATCGTGGGATGAGAACGTAATGAAACTTGCTATGGAAGAAGCTAGCAAAAGCTCAGTGAATGCTGCAGCTAAGAAGTACGGTATAAACTTATCCACCTTGCAGCGGCATATTAAAAAAGGATGCCCGAAGAAGAAACTTGGGAGGTACACAACTATATTTACGAACAGTCAAGAACTCGAGCTTCTCGAATATGTGTTTCAGATGGATAGTTTGTTCTTTGGACTTACTAAGAAAGAATTCTTAGAGCTCGTATGCCAATATGCCGAAATCAACAATATCTCACACCCATTTAAAAATGGAACTGCAGGTGAAGATTGGTACAGTGGGTTTAAAACACGACATCCAGATTTAAGTTTACGCCGTCCAGAACCAACGTCTATAGCACGCGCTAGGGGTTTTAACAAACCACAAGTACAAAGATTTTTCGACTTGCTAGAGGGAGAGGTCGATAAACATAAAATTGACGCGACGCGCATTTACAACGTCGATGAAACTGGAATTCAGACTAATAGCAACAAACCGCCTAGAATTCTCAGTAGATCAGGTAAAAAGCAGGTCGGTGTGATATCGAGTGTAGAGCGTGGTAAACTCACAACTGTACTTTGCTGTTGTAATGCAGCAGGTTCGTTTATACCCCCATTTTTAATTTTTGGCCGAAAGCGAATGGTGCCTAGGCTTCTGGATGGCGCTCCACCTGGATCAGTCGCGAGCTGCACAGACAACGGCTGGATAAACGGACCAACATTTTTAGACTGGCTTCGACACTTTGTGGCTATAACTAGGCCAACTTCGGACAAAAAAATAATTTTAGTAATGGACAATCACGTGTCACACAAATATCTGGATGTCCTGGAGTTTGCTTCAAAGAACAATGTGATCTTTTTGTCTCTTCCACCACACACAACGCACCGTTTACAGCCTCTGGATACGTGTGTCTACGGACCATTCAAAAATTATTTCGAGCAGGCTATTTCACTGTTTCAGCGAACCCATGTCGGGCGCATAATTTCACAGTATGATGTGGCAAGATTGTTTAGTGAGGCCTACATGAAAGCGGCTAGTGCCCACAATGCAATAAAAGGATTTTCTTCCACTGGCATATGGCCAACCAATCGGCATATATTTGATGACAGTGATTATATGCCATCTACTCTAACAGCCAGGCCAGAACCTACAACCGAAAATGAGAATGAGTCAACAACTATTGAACCCGATGTGTCTAATATCAATAATCCTATTGAAATACCTCTTACCAATATTGCTGATGGACTGTCTGTTGCAAAAGAAAACGCTGTTGAACATTCAGATTGCAGTAGAACTATTACACTACCCAGCACAGCAGCAGCGACTACAGGACAAACTGTACATACCGCAATAGTGATGCAACCTGACACATCTTCACCACAAATGGTAGACACAGAACTGGAGTTGCAAGTTACTGAAGTCAACAGACCTTTGACTCCAGAAATGACTAACGTACTAAGTGATTGTACCAATATTCAGCCTTCAGTACCAATAAAACAGCATAAAACGCCACTAGATATTAGGCCACTTCCTCAAATGACACCAAATATATCTACCCGAAAACGTAAAACACAAAAGGCTGAAATACTCACAAGTACACCAGTAAAAGAAGCACAAAGAGAACACGAACATAAGAAGAAGAAACGTACTAACACTAAGCTTGAGGCAGTGAAGAAAAATTTAAAGGAACCCAGCACTTATAAGAAGAAGTGTGGTAAAAAGAATAAAAAATCGAAGGAAGTAAAAGCATCTTGTAGTAATATCAATAAGAGACAGGTAAGATCCAAACGTGGTCCAAAAAATAGTCAAAATGACGAAGCTGAATACGCTTGTTTGGTTTGTACTGAGTTATGTACTCATCCACCACTAGAAGATTGGATCAGGTGTGATGATTGTAATATGTGGGCTCATGAAGCGTGCACTACTTATTCTGGTAGAGGCCATTATTACTGTGATGCCTGTCAAGAATAAATCAGAAGTTTGTTGATTTTATAGGTATTTGTTTCATGGTAGTTTCTAAGTTGATTTAAAGTTTAAAGGAAGATTTTAATTTTAATATGAGACTGATAAAAAATTTAAGAGACTTATAATTGAGGCTTAGATATTTTTTTTGTTACAAAATACTTTAAAAATATGTTATTTTTGTTGATTGATCTCATTATTCAGCCTTTACCCGTTTTGCCCAAATGCGGTACCCGATTTAGGCCCCCCATAAGGGCAAAACGGGTATTTCAAAGGATGTTCTATTTTGTGTTTTTCTATGATTATTGAAGAGAATGATTATGTTTGTTTTTGTTTTTCGATACTTTATTAAAGGAACGTTCCTCGAAATATAAATGTTGTGAACAGTTACGTTTGTAAGTATTTTTTATTTCACATCTTCCTTAGCTTACCCGTTTTAGGCTCACCTCCCCTACTCAATAAAAACTAAAGAAAATAATGTATGCAATAATAAAACTAGTAATTATCTATATTAATCGTGCCATTCGAGTAACTAATTAATCCGTGTACTATGCACAGAATGTCCGAAGATTGAATTTAACAGCTGTTTGGATATTAAAATTATTGAATAAAAATAATAAAGCCGTCGTTCCCCAAGAATCAATCTATCTATCTATTGACTTTACTATAAAATGCTTTCATAATCATTTATAAAACAGTATGGAGTTTGTTAAAATTTTACTGTTTTATGATTTTGAATAAAGTCCTGAGTCTCTTACCGTACCGTCTACATTACTACCCTACACGGCAAATAATAAACAGCCTATATAAAAATAAAACATATTCACATTTAATAAAGCTATATTTCATACAAGTGATAACAGCGGCTGCGTCTTGACAATAATAATAAAAACATCGCCTTGGCTCGCCGGCTAAACACTATTGAATACAATGTTTGCTGCCGATTTCTATTCCCCCGGGAAAATGAAAACGCAGCAAGCTGCATTTCGAATATTAAACGAATATTATTTTTATTATACAGAAGGAATAAGCTGCGAACTTATTAAAAAGATATTTTGTTATATAATATTAAAGACTATATAATATACTAGCATTAGCGGGCGACTCCGTTCGCGTATATGTCGGTCATCGCGGTAACAGTTAGCCATTATTATCCAAAGATGACCTAAAGAAATAATCATAATTCCAGATTAATAACACATTCTCGTTCCGTTACGACTGGTCTGCTAGTTTGGCTTCCTATACTTCTGTTGGCTGGTAGAAATGCCCAGGGCATTAAGTCCGCTAATGATCATGATGATAAGCGCATAGAGTTGTCAATAAATAAATTATAAAAAAATGCATGAAATGATGAAATTAACCCCTTTGCACACTGTTGTGACTCTACGGCACCATATTTCTTTTACTTTATATTGTTAATATTTTAATGTAGACCCTTAAACTCTTTTAACTGGTTTTGTTTGCACTTCCCAATCCATCCTTATAAACATCATGCTTTAACTTTAATTGCATTTATTTCTTGCTGCCAATTTTCTCATCTTTAATTTCGAAAGTGACTGGTTTGCTATAAGCCTGCCTCAGATCATGCCTTCTACTCCTATGATGCTCCTATCAAGCCTATTGCCGCAAGCCTGTCCTTAATTTTTGTAGTAATTCGACCAGATATATGTTACAGAACACGAGACCAGAACTATTTGATCAATTGAAATATGTATGAAATGATGCCTGATATTTTATCTCTACCTTACTTCTAGAAACAATGTTGCCGTGTATAGAAATAGACCTGTATCTGTGGAATCGAGGATTCACAGTTTTTTTTCATACTACATACATTTTCTCTAACTATAAAACGTTTTGTGTTGGCACAAAATGATTCTCGGAAACAATTTCGTTTAAGAGGATAGTATATGTGATAGCACCATTACATTAAGAGGTAGCGCGACAAGTGAAATGTGAAGACTCTCCGAGTTCTACATCGAATAGAAACGAATCGAATGTTACAAGATGTTTTTAGATTATAGGGTGTTTTTGGTAAACTACTATGTTGAATACAGTACGGGGGTCTTTTATTCAGCCACTTACAATTGTACGCTGTAGTAGAAATGTATGTGGTTATTAGATCAGTATTGCTCTCGAAAGACTTTAAAATGCTTAGAGTCTATCAAAAAACATCTAAAGTCTGATCGATGAGATGAACTAGTCAGAAATCACACTATTACTAAAAAGGCTATAGCTTGTGTGTGATTGTTTTTTTTTTTGTACGTTTATTACTTCTTCACACTCAAAGGGCTGAATCAATTTTGATAAAGTCTGGTACTGGGGCAGCTGGCACCCTGGATTAACACATTGACTACTTTGTTTTGAAAAAATGTAGTGCTCCCTTGGGATGAGGTTAAATAATACACGTTTTAGTGTAACTGATAAACCAAGGGAAATACCGAGGGGTACAGCTAGCTATACTGATTATAACAAATCTATAGATTTTTACAACCTAACTGTAACAGTGACACACATAGACGAAAACAAAAGAAATGCATTTTCCCTGCCTAACTTGGAGACAGTTTATACCGTCTGTCTGTACAAGTGATAAACTCACATTCGTATTCAAATATACTAAAACTCTTTTTCTAATAGACATGCGTTCAAAGCAAAAGAGGGCCTCAAGACGCAACAGTTGTCAGAACGAAATCACAGCTTCAGACACTTAAGATGACTTCAAAGAACTTACAACTAGGCACAACATATTCTTTACTAAATAGCAAACACGTCTAGAATATTCCACGAGGAGAAGAATATCTTAGTATTAGAACTTGAATACGAAATGTATAGTCCTTTAGAATTAGGTGAAGCCATGAATAGAATAAAAATCGAGTACAGCTTTGTGAATAAGCTTTTTTGAACATTTGTATATACGAAATAGCAACTTAAAATATAATCTTGAGAAAACATTTTCTATACGAAGAACTTACAAATATATTTTTTAGAAAAATACAGACAAGCTTCTGTTTGTCTGTAAAACTCGGCTGAGTAAGCGTTTACAGATATCTATAAACAGTACATAACCGAAGTTAACTGAATATTTGTTGAATTAGGTATGCAGCTATACAGAACGTTAACATTGCGGAAACCAAACAATAGATAAGAACAACTGAACTAAAATCTCAACCCTCCAATACCTACATACAAACATGACAAATATATATATATCAAAATGACGCAGCGAACAATCTCCAGTGCACGGTTTGTCTGTCAAGTTGACAGACGTAGCCCGCGGCACCGAGATAACAGAAACTTCAGAAGCATTCAAATATTAGTTGTTAGTAGGGAGTAACGATTTTGATGTGTATTAGAGAAAAAACAGCAAGTCAAGAAGCCAAGAATTATATCATCAAATCGATTATCTGTTGAAATTACTTAACTGATGTTATTTAGAGATTCAACAGATGAGTAACGATTGTAAGACAATATCAGTGCTCGTGGTTAGTATCCTACGTACAACGTTCGTATAAAACTGGCAAAGATTTGCTAAAATACATTATTACACTGTCTGACGTTAAATGAAAGGCCTTAAAAAAAAATTCTCGTATATGTTATTTTCACTTAACAAAACAAGCACTAAAAGTGATTTGACTACATCAAACGTGATGTCAAAAATAGGCATCTCTACTAAACCTAAGTACCGTTCTCACATGTAATAAAGTGAAATCAATTTGACTCGACAGTCAACATAACGAAAATTTAAGCAAATATTTGCTGCGGCCAAACTAACCTTAACTTTTCAATGATTTTGGTTTATTTTTACCTTAACCAATTAACCCCTAATTTTTGTCAAATTGGGCAATGCCAGTTTAGGAAAATTTATTATGCTCTGCTTAAACTTTGAACGACAACTTCAGGAGAAAATGTCCGAGATTTTAATTACCCTAACTTCAAATAGTGTGGTTTTGGTTGGCATCGTAGATGTAAGATCCCTCTAAGACTGCGATTATGATCGTGATAAGCTGGGCAGCTGTAGGGCAGAGTTTACTAAACATACATATAATACACAAGACGCCAACGATTCTTACGCATTCTACTATAAATATTAAGAAAACACAATATTACATCAAATGGCATATCTTTTCAAATATCGCTACAAAAAAAAAACAATATAAAAATAATATCTTGTCAGAGTTGGCGCGAGCTCACATCTACAACGGCGCGTCCCCTCCTACCTTCCAACACTTAGCAACGCTCGTGTCGGAATTTTTAATTCAATTATGATAGCGATCATGTTTAATGACCGTCTTCTTATAGCCAAGAACGTTTTTAACCCTCCATTCGACCGTACATTACTTTTTTCTTCCGTTAAATGAAAAAAATGCGATTGCCGTTTTAATGTCTCGGAAAGAATGATAAATTTTTCATAATTGTTTACGTGGAAATATTTGTCTTACCTTTGGAAAAATCAGCCAAGAGCTTTTGTATTGTTTACTTTTTTCGCAGACGCCATCTTGAAATCTCTGTCTATGTCACTTATACTATTAAAATAATTCAAATGATACCTCAAAACTCTACAAAGCCTTTGGGCCTCGGTATTACAAACTGGGTACTTACATAAATAAACTTGAAAAATAATCCTCCTTCTTGCGCAGGCGGATAAAGAGAAAAAAAAAACAGAAAACAAATAAATATGTAAACGGGTCCTACCCGAATAAAATAAAAATGTAATTTCAACGTTAAACTTGGTTTTTACGAGTTGGATGGCCTCAAAAATCCTATGGCGATAAATTTGTCAGCCGAGGCCCTGAAACTTTCATGTTAATTCAATCAAACGCCCTGCCTGCCTCAAATTTGATGAAGGAAAACCGTCTTAATGTGATGTTTTTTTTTTAATTTGTCGGAAAAGGAAAGGTTTTAGAGTCAAATTTAATTTTTTGGGATAATTTACTTTGGGCCCTTCGATTTCTAAGCAATATGACACAGCTATTGCTGAAGGTACAACCTCGTTTCCCGTCGAAATAAATATTCAATGTAGATTTTAGATTATACGCGTATTATACAAGTGTATCTAACATTGCTGGATGCGAGAAACCCAAAATCTATCTAAATGGCGTGCAATGAGAGAGGCCTATGTCCAGCAGTGGACTGCGATAGGCTAATGATGATGATGTAACATTTATCAAAATGTGACGAAATTTAATGAACCTGTACTGATGGATTTCACTGTAGCAAAAGCGTTGTTAAAATGTTCCTCTATTAACAATTTTACATAAAATTAAGTTTGAACTACATAATAACATAATTGTAAAAATGAAATATTATTTAATGTACCTATGCATAAATACGAAACCGAATTTCGTATCATGTTAACGTGAAAGGATAAAAAAAGCTCTCATTTTCTAGTAAAATTAACTACATTTTAACTACAAAAAAATAAAACAATCTAAGGAAACCAAAGAAATGTAAGTAGAAGTTGCGCTCAGAGAGTTTCGTGTATTAAAAAAATATAAATAGGTACGTTGATACATAGAAAAGTATAATATATAGATACATATTACCCTGTATATTATTAAGAAAATCCGTCAAAACATTCCTGGTATTAAAACTCTTGACAGACAGAGAGCTTAACAAACATATATAGGGTTTCCGCTTTTGAGGTGAAGAGTGTTACTGGCTAAAAATAATAATTATTATTATTAAGCTAAATTATTTGCATAGATAGGTATAATAAAAAAAATTTACTTGTCAAAAACATTTAAATTTTTGTATTAAGTTTTCTGATGCTGAAAGAAAAATGTTGAAGAACTGTTGATGAATCTGTCATTCGCCTAAATTAAATAGATTTCATGCATTCTGAACTCCTAATTAAATGCATTAGAGTCTCCAAGATCATGCTTATACTTTCAGATGATGAAAGCAAAATGCTGATGAACCTGCATTGTATACTTTCCCCTCTCGGTAAACGCTTTAAAGACATCCCGAGAAAAAAAAGTTGAATGGTTAATTTGCACATTAAAAGTCAAAAAAGCGGGCATTTTGTCAAACAAATGAAAGTATCGGACAAAGACCACCTCACTGCGAGGGGAGGCTCTCACGTTTCATGTTTCTTGTGTTTATATAAATACTTACTTGCTTGCAACTAACAATGGTGTACCCAAACATTTGTTAGCAACACAGAGCTTGTTACATCTATGTGTATTAAATGTTAAGTTTAAAATTCTGCAGCTCAAATTATGACATAATAATAAAACAAGCTTCAAAGATTGTTTTTATCTATTTTTTGTGTCAATACTGAACATATTTTTGGTTATGTAAGCTTATTTATATTTTCAAAGGTCAAGTACACAATGGTCATCACTTACCACGAAGGACCATGATCGTTGTGCTTGATAATTCCAAAAAACCGATTAAGGGTAATAATATTTCCATTTTAAAGTAAAAAATTAGGTATGTTTAGAATGCGATTACACACCCACGCTTTAAATAAAGTTATAAAAATGAAAAAGTTGTTTCCCATTATCATGAAACTAATTTCTAAGCGAAATATAAATCCATCCAAACCACCGAAATAGCCGGAACAACATAATTTAGTCACTCAAATAAATTATAGCTAGAAAACTAAACTAATAACTTCCATGCGACACATCTAGGTGATTTATAAGTGGAAATTAAAATTTAGTATAATTAGTATTCAAGAATGAAATACAATAAAATACATGACGCCATGTTAGGAATTCGTGCAAGAAATACAGCAGTACAGAACGTTCAACACGATTAATAACTTAACTTTAGCATATTTTTTTTAGAAATCAGATCAATTTCAATCCATAATCATCCGTTATTTAGAACACAAGATAAAGTAAAGCTCGTTTAACATTTAATGCTCACCTGCTAATTTATATTTTTTAAATTCAATAATAAATTAACTACGTATAAATGTTGCTGTAATCAAGTTACATTCGGAGATATGACCCGCTAAACAAGAGCCAATGTACAGGTATTAAAAAAAAATATTGTAAAAGACTTTACATATTACCCCCATCATCTGCCTACCCTTATCCCTATTTTATTTGGGGTCGGGGCAGTAAGTATGATTATTCCATCCTACTCCATCATGCGTCAGCTCACTGTTTACTCCCTTCCTAGTCATATCCTCACTCACACAGTCCATCCATCTTTTCTTGGTCTTCCTCTTCTCTTGTACCCTTTAACTCCCATACCTAAAACTTTCTTCGCTACATTTATCGTCATCCCGTCGCATGACATGTCCATACCAAGATAACCTATTACTTCTTAACTTTTTATCCAGTGGCGCTACTTTCAGACTCCCTCGAACATACTCATTCCTAACCTTGTATATCCGAGTCACACCACACATCCATCTCAGCATTCGCATTTCGGCTACGTTCAGGCGTCCCTCATTCGTTCTATTAATTGGCCAACTTCCAGAACCATACAGGACGACAGGTCTGATGATATTTTTATAAATTTGATATGATAGCCTTCAGTGTTTAGGGGAAACTGGGGTCACAAATTGTTCTCGTTACCTGCCGCCACTTCATCCCGTATTGATTTGATGCTGTACAATTCGATCAATCTCACCATCACATTGCAAGAGGGAGCCGAAGTACTAGAAACTGGAATTTGCATATTACCACTATTGTACATAAATTAGCACTATCTAGTTTAATTTAATAATACATTAAATGAACAATTATTTTAATGAAATATTTTAAAATCTGTACCTAGGCATGAGTTTTGATAATAATAAACCTCACACATCTCACACACGGCAGTCCGATCCCAAACTAGGCGGAGCCTGTGCAATGATAACCAGACTGCTGATAAACATACTTCTATATTTCTAAATACATTCATATTTTAGATAAATTACACCTAGACATAGAACAAACAATCGTGCTCATCACACAAATATTTGTCCTGGGTGGGAATTGAACCCCACGACCTCCGGCTTAGCAGTCAGGGTCACTAACCACTAGACCAACAGGCTCATCCAAAATTAAGTTTAACGTATCAAAACAAATCAAAAAGTTAGCTACCCAAGATTATTTTAAAAGCTACTGACTAAAGCCGCTAGCGTTAATATAGACTTCGTCAAAACTTCCGAACAATTTATTTATTGTTGGAAATATAGCACCCATACACATTTCTGTAACACACAATGTATGAGTACAAAATTAATAATAGCTTACTAAACAACCTCACTTTCTCATTTATAATTTTAGTTACAATTTAGTCGTGTCTTTAAACAAAATTAAAAGCATGTTGACAATATTGTTAAGCAGTATGTATCACTCCATCATCTTTACGTGATTACTTTACATGACAGCGACACGACATTGCATGACGAGGACAGACTGCTACAGGAACATTATGGCGCTTAAAAAAACCACATTTAAATGCTCTTGCTACAAGTTTTCAGTGAGCCATGTAGTGGGACATATGTTCAACCCGACGAATTACGTAACTGTAATTTCGAATTAAATTTATACAATTATCTACCCGTTGTAGACCCACATAATAAGTAATTGAATAATAAAATTGTTGGTGCTTTGTCTTATCTATATAAATATATAGATAACTCGAAATTATATAAACTTAGTATAAACTTAGAGCTTAGTATAAACGCCAAACCTAGACCTTAAAGAGACAATAAAACATTTATTTCTACACAATATTTCCGTTATTATCGTGAAATAAAATTATCTAGCACAACTCTCAGTTTTGAAGATGTCAAATTCATGTACATCTTAGGCACCGTGGATTCTTACTATTATTGCAGTATTTTTTATATCCCCTTAACAGCTCTAATCTATATACTAAATATATTTTTGTGAAACCTAAAAAACTTTCTCATAAATATAACATAATGTGCTGCAAAACATTAAGAATTTATCTTACAGCTGTATTGATATACACATCATTTCATACTCGTTATATTACACATCTATTTCAATACACGCGGTACATTTATATGTACATAATATATCGATTCAACAGACTTTTTTCAGCATCCCTAATTAATTATTTAGTCTGGTCTATTATTGAATGGCTTACTAAATGCTTGTACGTAAAGTATGTGATACTATTGGACAGCTCTAAGGTATTTTTCAGCGAACGTTCTAGAAAATAAACTAAATAGGTGTCTTACTAAAATTATACTTCTATAAAATTCGCAATCCGATCACCATAATTGCTATTGAGACTGGAAAGCCAGACGCCTCTCACTGCGAAGCTGAGGCGATGACCTACTTCAGAATCACCTGCGGCTGTTGAGGTTCAAGGACTTTTGATTTGAGGAGGACTTTGGCAACATACAAGGTGGGCTTTTTTCCTCATCAAGGAGGGCTCCAATTCGTTAGGTCAGAGTTGTGCAATCCATGGCTCACAGAACGCCTGATGTATAATATTTTGGACAAATGACAATGATTCAAAGTCTACGTATAACAGATGTTAATTAACCTTATATTTTTTACCTTATATATGGATAGAAGTTAAAACCTTGTTTACGGTTATAACTTTAGTCTTTGGAGTAATTTCTATTATTATGACAAAATGGAAAAGTATGAGTAATTGGCTACGATATATCTACATTACAGTTTGGTTGTTTTCCATGCATGTATTTACAAAAAAAAAAGTATGTAAGTATAAATATTACAAGCTCTGCTTATTTTGAAACTATATGCAGTTGTGAGTCAGATGTCCGAAAATATGTATTATTTAAATATACAGCTTTCTTAAGACCGCTACTATGCATGCTGCTAATAAATGCAAACATGGTATCTGATACGTTATCGATTCCCGTAAAATTTAGTGCCAAGCGTTATCTATAAGAAATAAAAGACTAGTTATTTAATTTCCAATTAACTTACGCAGCTTACAAACTAACATTTAAAGAGACAGAAGCTATAAACATTATAGTCGTGTTCGGAAGGCAATAAGTATCTGGAACATAGCAGGGCAATAAAATCTTTCAAGCAGTGTTTTCAATTGCCAAGTAACAATGTTAGTATTCATTAAGATGCACTAGCTTCTCCACAAACAAAATTTATTAATTCCGAAAGAGTAAATGAATAAGTTGTCACCAATGTTTGCGCAGGATGCTTCCAAGATAAATATCTTGCAATACTACTCATGCTTTGCTTTAAAAGACATAAATTACATATAATGTATAAGTGTATCTAAATTAAAAATAACGAGACACTATTATGTAAAAAATCAGTATTTCAAGTCCTTCACCGAGAAAGTTGACGTTTCACGAAAGTACAAAAAATATCAAAAACATTTTTGTGCGATGCCAGCCATAATAAAAGCCCAAAAATTAGCATAATAAAACCATCTAATCGTGGAGTTTATAATAACGCAATAGTGTAACGTCCTGATAGTAAAACATTCATTAGAGAAATACCACTTATGAGTGAATTAACGTTATCGTGACATGTTGGTTATTTATCGTGGCTGACATACTATGTAAATTAATTTCGTTAATATTAACGTTTAGTTTGTTTTTTTGCTGTTAATGTTTAATTAGTTTTTGAAACGAAATTTGAGCGTTTTACAAGTTAAAATGTTGTTGATGCCGCATCTGAACTCAACAACGTTGTCTTAAATATTTCATTAAATAAAGATGAAGTAAAGAAGTACTTAGGTAAATATATTAGCTAATTAATCTTTACTAATAATCATCGCCATTTATGGTATTAGAAACACATGTTTAGTCATGTACTTTTGAGCTCACAGTATCTTGTTAAATAGCATGGTCATCAACATCAGGAGAACAGTTTGTAGGCCAAGAATCTTTTTCTAAAGCTTTGAAACATCTAAAACGCCATAAGGTAACAATCCCTTTTACAATAATAAATGGTAGGATATTTATTATTATTGACCAAAGGCATAAATTAGTTGTCAAAATTCAACCTTTTTTTAGATTTTATGTAGGTAATACACGTCAATAGGATACTTGATGAATTTTGTATTAATTATTCACAATTCTTACAATTTATTATACACTTATCCGTGTATGATAAAAGAATAAGCTATTATTATAATACCTGCTAAAAAAAACTACATCTATTCTTCACTTTCGGATACAAGCAAATTTTCGTTCACACGGAAATATCAACTTATATATATATATACACAAACACACACACACACACACACACGCACACACACTCGCATCCACTCGTGTAATTATACACATACACACACACAGACTGTACTTTTATTTTATTCAGAAACTATTGTTTTGTTTCCACAATTATAACTTCATTAATTTTTTTATATTTATAGTAGAACAGAATGTTGTGTTATTGTTCTATGTTAAGTCTATATTGTCAAACACTATGTGACTGTCTTAATTAAGGTTCAGCCTGTACATTAGGGCAATGGGGTCGGTATCTGTCACACAGTTTTTACTAACAAGCTCACACAGTAACGTTTAACTCCATCATTTCTGTGCCTCTGCGTCAAATATCCAATGTCCAGCACATATGAGATTAAGATAGATCATTAAATTGTATGATGAATAATTATTATTATTGTCTGTTTTCACCTCCCGTCATCCCACAAGGGCGTTAAAGGGCTACACATAAACGCGAGGTATGTGTACAACAACATGACCCACTTCTCTAATCGCCGAAATACTAAATGTAATAGTCTTTACCCTCTCCGGAACACCTCCAATTAACCACTCTAGTGGTGGATAATCGAGAAAGCATTAGCCGTCGTAATTAAGAGAGCATGCGCGCGAACCGTATAAATTTGCATGGGCTGCGGTCAGCGAGCACTCGGCAGATGTGGCAGTAGCGTAAGTTATAAGCGGTGGCGACTTTTACAAGGAGGATGCGGATTTAAGGTTAAAACAATTAGCTAATTATTTTTAATATGTAAATTAAGTAGGTAACTAGTTCCGTAATTGCAATATATAATATATTCGTGAATGTAGACTATTTAAGTAAAAAGATAAAATTGATTTAATTGCAAGTACCCGATAATCTTTGGCATTACTTAATCGATTTGATAAATAATATAAAAGAAAGTAGTAGAAAGTAAACTATCTTTCTATTTTAATAATAATATTCAAAAGCAAAATCTTATCCTAACGAAACTTGGTAAAAGGACTAGGTTAGTACAGAAAGAAAAACAGAAAAATTAGTAGGCTTAAGTTATTTTAGTAGTCCATGTAGCATAGCATTTTTCAGAAGATGCCAAAATTTTCAACTTCGCTTAAAATTAAAAACTTATTTGGTAATGCACAATTTCTTGAGACTCTTGTATGCTTTCTTTTGGAGGCACTGAGTATGATAACATCTAGCGATGGGGGAGTATAATTATAGATGAAAAATATTATTTCTAAAAAATATGATTAGGGAACCATTCGAGTCAAGTATGAGCCAAACATGTACTTAAACTTTTGCAAAAGTATAATAGAAGTAATAATGATAAAACTCAGAATACTTAAAAGCTATTACGTACTTACAGTAAAAGTATCCGTGTGGTGACGGATTAAGTATACAGAGTGTCACCACCCCTATTCATCCCGTGGGTGTCGTAAGAGGCGACTATGGGAGCAAACAACGCAGGACAACAACACTGCAGAGAGAAGGAAAATTTGACACAAACCCTATACCAACCCGTCTGGCCAGCGTGGTGTAGTAGGCCAAAACCTCCTTTCTAAGGAGAGGCCTATGTCCAGCAGTGGACTAGTAAAGGCTGTTGATGATGACAGTAAATGTTGTTCGTGAAGTTCAAATTAGTGTTCAGTAACAACATACACAATATATTATAACTATTTACAAAAAGCTGTAAAGATTCCATAATTGAGAGAGCATATGTGCACGCGTTCATGACATAAATTTACACGCCCTGCGGTCAGTGAACAGTCGGCGGCCTTTACAATGGTACAAACTACAAGCGACGGCGATGAAACTACAGTTTAATATAAATCCAATAGTGAGTAGTACAGTAGTACAGTACCACACGGTGAGTTTGATGATTTGCTGATGAAATACACAATAAATAATAAAGTAATTTTAGAAAACTTGATGTTAAATCCCAGAGATAACTGCATTTTTTAAATAACTAGTGTAACACACTCTAAAAAGCGGCACTAGCTCAACTAAATATAATGCACAAAAAACACAATATGTCTCTCGATGCTTTACCATTCACACGAAAATCATACTACCTTTTTCTAAATGAATTTGCCGTAAACAGACATTTGTAAGACGTGGATATCTCACGATCCAATCCCTAAGTCCACAAATGTCCATATCTAAAGCTGTTCCTAATACGGGGCTCAATAAATGGAGACATTTTTCTTTCTATTACAGAATGATTTTGTTTTTAGTTGGCCATGAATAGAAACATTTGTTGTAATTGTTTTGTGTTGATGAATGGTGAGAACACAACAGATTCATAATACATATTTATAGCTCTTAAGTAGGCCATTTTCTTTATCCATATAGAACTTTAACCTAACTTGAATAGGTTTATTGTAAAACATTTTGCATCAAGTCATCTCTCTCATACATAGTAGCATATTGACAAAACTTCTCAGTTAAAGATGGCAACTGGTACATGGAACAAGAGCAAACAGCTTAAGTTTTTATCACAGATATGATCAAGTAAAGTGCATAGCCAAAGACTTAGACTTAGACAGCACGAATGGCGTAGTGGTTTAAGCGGTTGCCACGCCGCTTTCTACTGCTGCTGCTGGTCCAATCCCCACATGGGACTACACTTTGTGTAATCCACTAATTGTTGTTCTGAGTCTGGGTGTTCTTTGTGTCCGTTTCATGTATGTTTGTAAACTCCCCGCGACACAGGATATACTTATTTCTAATGCGGGAGCTGTCTTTTTTTTTAAAGAAAGGCGCGAAGACAGTAGCTATATAATGAATGTCCTGGAACGTAAGTCTTTTACTTAATTTTTGTATCAAACCGATTAGTCCGGGAGGTACCGTTGCATTTTAGGTAGTGTTTTTACGCCGGTCGGTTGCCATCTTGTTCAATAGATGTCGAATGACTGATAAGTGAACCGAGCGTCAGCTGACGCACCCGCGGTGGGTGTAGGATTGAAAGGTTCCGGAAGTGGTGAAAAAAAATAAAAAATTAAGTCATAGTACGCCGGCTGAAATTCATTTCATAAATATTTTACATCATACAGAGCTAAAAAAAAATCGTCAGCTGCATGGTTGAGGGGGGATTATGCGTCAGCCGCTCGCTTGAACTTGTAAAAAAACACGGAAAGTAAAGTTATAGTACGCCGGATGAAATTTAACTAAGTGATTGTTTAAATTATCAAAAGTACGAAAACAACAATCAGCTGCGTGGGTAGCGGTGGAAAGACCGTCAGCTGACGCACTAAGGATATAGATTATTCGAGTAATGCACAGTTTCTTTCAGGGTCCAGCTGACAGAACTCCCCTGTCCGCCCCCAACTGACTGATTGTTTTTGCAAACGTATCTATTAAACTACAGTCTTGTCTAATTTCAACCGGCATATTGAAAATTTAATGATAATCTCGAGAAGTTTATAGCATGTGTAACAATATCGTACGAAAATATTTTGCTGTTTTTCTTGTTTTATTTTACATAGATGAAAGAAATGCATAATATAAAATAATATGGAGAGTAAAATGGAAATATCATCAACTAATATAAAGGGAATTTAAAAAAAAAGAGATAGAAAGATAGAAATCGATATAGAATTATACGTTATCGATAGTATCGCTATCGTCGTCGTCCCCAGATGAATCGTTATCAGAACTTTCGTCTGTCAGATAGTTCTCTTCATCTTTTTCGTGTTCCTGATCTCGAGCCTCTTCTTCATCACTTGATGGGGGTACTTGATATCCCTCGAACCATTTGAAAACATATTTGTCTTCTTTTTCTTCCCATCCTCAGTCAATGGGAGATAATTGAGAAGGCTCTTGAAGGTGAGCGTGGCTCCAAAGGTGCGCGATGTATGAAGTACGCAGTAAATGCTGGCGTAGCTCCGATTTACATGGTGGGAAGATAGCTCCATCGATACGGTTTTTCCACTTCAGCATATCGTTCTTATTATTAGTTTCGTAGTTTTTACTAAATGTGGCGACTCGTGTAGCGTTGACATCCTTTATCCCTAAGAATCCGTACAGACGACAAACAAATTCTTCAATCGTTGCGAAGACGTGGTCTATTGTACAATTCGGGATATTTGCGTCTCGTTTCGACCTAGAAGAAAATATTTTGTTCTTTCACATGAAATGACCTTGATGAAATTTGTATCGTTCATATGTAATGAAATTCTGTTTTATCTATACAAGAGGCAAACATTTTAAAAATCTTATTTTAAAGTTGAGAACAAAAAAAGTAAATTAAATTTATTATAATTATTTATTAAAGTATTTAAATTTAAAGTAAAATAAAAATATTTTTCGTTGCGTATCAACGCTACAAACTTCGATATTATTAATATTAAACAGTATTAATCAAAATGAACTTCAATCAACATACCTTGACGCTGCAGATGTTGAAGGAGTATCAAAAGTTATCCTGTATTTTGGCGGTATAGCGGTAAATTGTCGATAACACTTTGAATGATATTTTTCAAAATCGTTCAATTCTAACGGCACTTTGACAGTTTTCAAAGATAAATTATTTTTCTGACGAATCTCCAATATAGAGGAGCATTTTTTTATGGTTTTGTCAGAAAAAGATATTAAAATTTCTTTTTTATGCCACAGAACAGACAGAACGGTTGGATCTTCGACATATTCGAACTTGCGTCCGTTCTTTAAAGAGTACAACCGAAACTGATGTTCCTTTGAAATTTTAGGGGGAGAGGCTTGGGTAACCCGAAGGTCGTGTTATGGTCTTAGGCAGCTCCAGAATCTATGTCGAAATATGTGTTTAAATATGTGTTGATTCCGGTTTCGGCTTGAAAATATCTCGAAACTGTACTTAAACCCGTGCTAATAACACTACTCTGCTACTATCAACAAAGATCAAGTTGTGGAAAGTGCAGGAAAATCGGAGTCACACGCGATTAATTACTGTGAAGTGAGAAATTTGCGAGAAGTGACTGGTGTGAAGTCGTGTCAATTGCAAGTGACACTTGACAGTTCTACCAACCTTAAATATCGAGGAGTGAGACAGAATCTATGTCGAAATATGTGTTTAAAAGGAGACAGCGTAGTAGCAATGCTCCAATATTTTTAACTTTTACTGCGTCAGCTGACGGTCTTTCCACCGCTACCTACGCAGCTGATTGTTGTTTTCGTAATTTTGATAATTTAAACAATCAGTTAGTTAAATTTCATCCGGCGTACTATAACTTTATTTTACGTGTTTTTTTACAAGTTCAAGCGAGCGGCTGACGCATAATCCCCCCTCCACTATGCAGCTGACGATTTTTTTTTAGCTCTGTATGATGTAAAATATTTATGAAAAGAATTTCAGCCGGCGTACTATGACTTATTTTTTTATTTTTTTTCACCACTTCCGGAACCACACACACCCGCACCCACCGCTACTTGAGCAGCTGACGGTTGGTTCACTTATTGGTCATATTAGATCAACCATCGATGACAATATCAGCCGGCTTACTATGACTTTTTCATTTGCAACGGTACCTCCCGGACTAGATGCAATATAATGAAATATATTATAAATAAATGTGATCGAGTATTAACCGCGATATTTAACTAAGTACGCATAATTCAAAAGCAGTTTACTACTATTATCAACTAAATACCTACCAGCGTCAGACATGATTTATGTACGAAGTAAAAGGAACTTCCTAATTAACTATATCATGAAGTTACTCTACGAATGGTCCGAGTGAAAACCTAAAATTTATGATGAATCTGAAATCTCTGCTTTGAAAATTATGGTCAGTCCATTAGATGATGTCGGTAATGCATTAAATTCCTCGACATTTTTGCTACAGCAAACTTTCAAGACAGTAAAATTAAAAAAATAAATAAATACATAAATTCATAAATAAATCATGTCTGACGCTGGTAGGTATTTAGTTGATAATAGTAGTAAACTGCTTTTGAATTATGCGTACTTAGTTAAATATCGCGGTTAATACTCGATCACATTAGGTTAAGGTGACAATAAAATCGGTCTCTAGATGCCTGTGTGCGACGTGCACGTTGCAACGGAACGGCGTTGCCGACAGTGTAGCGAAGGTACCATGTTTTCATCATAAAATGAGATTTTCTCTTTGGTGATAAATTTTATGGTCAGCGGGTTTATGACAAAATATATTGAGCAGTTGCTCATGTCATTATCAATATAACGACAGAATAGTAAGAAAAACAAAAAATGCGCATAAATATAGATTAGTAGTATTTCTGTATAAAAATATTTCATAGGTTAAGACCTTATTTACTTCTCTAATATATGTATACCTATCATCAGTTCAAAATGAAACCATCCAAAGGTTGCCTGGAAGAAATTGCACTAAGCGATATGGCCGCCCTTTGTACATTACATCTGTTGTAAATTACTTTATAAAGTCTGTAAAACCCTGGTGTACAAATAAAGTATTTATCTATCTATCTATCTACCTACTGATAGTAGATAAAATATTATGAAGAAAACTAAAGTATAAATGAGGTACCGCGCACATGTTACAGTTTTGCTAGTGAATGTTTAGAAGTTAGATATGTATTATCATTGATATAAGTTTTAACTCAATGTGTGTTACTGATACGTAAAGCTGTTATTGTTTCAAATCACGCTATATTCGGTAGACCTACACAGAGGATCGAATTAGCATATCAACGACCTAGAGGAACACTAAATGGACAGGAATTCTAAGAAAACGAAAATGTGGGGTCACACACGATTTCTTAAAGGCATTTAGACCGCACAGACACTAACACGTACGCCTGGTCACGTCACTTAGATGATTCTCTATTAGAGCGATATCTATTCCAATTGCAGTATCTTCGGAGAAGCAGATGGCCGGTGCCGATGAAGCTTAATGTAACCGAGAATACGTACTCAAGTAAATAGCGTAGGCTTATTAAAACAGCAAATGTTATGTTGCGAATCGAGTGTCCCGGACGTGTGTAGCATGTGAAGCAGTGTGCAATGTTCAGAAAACGCATCAGCACCTTTGTCTGTAGTTGTTTGTCATAACCTTCTTGTGTCATTGTTTATGTGATTTTGATGGAAACCTTCAGGAAAAAATTGATAGTTAAAGAAGCCACTTCCAAATAAAGAACCTCTTCCTTTTTTAAATCGTGTAAGAAATAAACTATCCATAACATTTCATCATCATCTTACCATCATATTCAAAATATTTCAATTATATCAGCAGGAATAGGGAAATGGGGCCACAGGAAACCTCACCCTGAAAATAATTATTACTATTTCTGATGAATAGAAAAATAACTTCTAGGTCTTCTTCATAAATTTAGCCTCTCTAGAATAGGAGTCTACAATAAAAAGTATTTGGTATTTGTAAGTACTTATTAAATACGGAAGCAAAGCAGCTTTTAGAATGAATTCGGTACGAAGACCTACAAGCTTTCATTTCGTAAAGTTTCCTCCTACAGCCCCTAAGGATGACGAAATTAGAAAATTTGACGCACTTCCAGATTACATTCCGATCTAAAATAAACTTGTGATATTTGGAACATGAAATGTAGACTCACATTTTAATTAAAACGTGGATTACACGTGACAATATTGCGTGTTAAGGTTTCGACACGTGATCGATAATATAATTTGTGCGTTGAGACGCGTTTGGCTGGGTAACTTTAATTTAAGACTGAGACAAGAAGGGACATGAAGCCAGCAAAAATTCTGTACAGCGGTTTTTCCATTCTTCAGAGGAGAAAGTGAATTATTTTTCATTGTTTGATAGCAACGTACGCATTTCAAGACTATTTATTTTATAGAGGGAATGGTTCATAAGGTCTACTGAGTAGGTGTTTTGAGTTGATTCCAAAGTTTGTGATTTAGTCCATGCCTCTAAGCTAGCCGTCATCATATTAATATTTTTTTTAGTCCTTCAAAACCGGGAACCTAACTCCTAAATATGTATTTGCTACAAATTATAAGTATAGTAATAACTAGCAGGCTGCTGGTACAGTCAAGCTGTTGGTTCTATACAGATATCCGTGGGTATATAACTAGATATTGCAAAACAGAACATTGAACATAAAACAAAATTGAACATCCAGTACCACTTACATTACTTATTCATATCAAGTAAAAAAGCTACTAATCTAACATCCCGCATACAAATAAATCAAAAACCAATACGCATGGTTATGGTCACCGTCTTTTAGGTAAAATATCTGCTTCGCAGCAACAGCTAGGACCGATTGATTTATACCGACTTGGCCACGACGTGATGAATTACTCTGTAGAGATTTGCACAGAGTAATTTTTGTGCAGAGGCAGCTGGCACATATATCAAATAATGGCTGAATGTGTGTTGAAGCGTATTGGCTGGATTTATTGTCTATCGATCGACCGTTTTTCTTTTATTATTATTATATTAATACAAAATAATAAAAACAAAAATAAGTTAAATAGTAGTTTCCGTTCGTAATGTAAATATTTATCTGTTCCAGATTATCTCGAGTAAATCAATTTAATTTAATTAAAAAGAAAAAATAATCGCCGAGACCTAAAATGAAGGGTTACTTCAAAGCAAAATTTCAATGAAATAATATTACGAATGATTAATAGAAACTAAAATAGATAAAGACCAAAAATAATGAACATTTGTAAACCGTATAAAAACAACCTTATAGAAACATAGCTTGGAAGTAAAGCAATTTTGAAAAGGTTCGCCAATGAAACATTAAACAAAAATGTAATTTCCTTAAAAAAACATGACAGCTTTGTAACTATTATTCTTTCATTTACAGAGTACTGTAGTAACTGATTGTTTTATCTCGTGTCTTTCTCATTTTTAAGAGATACCTCAGTATCTCGAACACTGTTTCAACAATTACATTTTTTAACCTATAGGTATATTAGAATATACATAGGCTGTATTTTGTCAAGTTAATAAATACAAAAGAGACGGGATAGTTTAACAATGGTATAATTATGATATACATAGCCTATTTATAGTTCTTTCATCAAAGAAAGCACAAGATTTGGGCAAAGTACGCACTAACGGGTATTCTATTTGAGAAAGCGCCTCGAAGTAATCCTTTGGGCATTCCCGAAGTCACTACGAAACTTAGGGCTTTTTTCTATAACAAAATGGAATATTAATATCAATAGGAGTATCTAAAAGATAGTTATGCTTTATAAATACATCCGACGGAATGTTTTTAGATATGTACCAGTTAAAAGAATTGCAATCCTGGGACTAGAACACCTCTCAAATCATTTGCACTCCAGGATCCAGTTCATTCACATATTTTATATAGAATTGAAAAAGACATACGAGAGCAAAGTGATAGGCAAAATCTAGTTGTACATTAATAAAACAATATAAAGTAGAATGACATTAATGCAACATTTCACAGCTGGCACTAAGTGGCCCTGCAACACAATAAAGTATGGGCCAGGGAGATGTATGGCGTTTCTTGTACCTAAACCACCAGGGATTTGAACCAACTATGCTGCTAAAGGATTCTACTACGATATCAGATTAAAGTGGAAGGATGGATAGTTTCTCTGAGGTGAGAATTGCGAGCTTTGTATAAGTTTTTACACGTCTCTAGCCGAGAACGCGATTAATCGGAAGTTTTCCTCACGTCAGATTCTAAAATATGTTTAAGTGTAAATGGTAACTTTTGGACTAAAAATGACTTGCAGGGCAGATAAAAAATTACACCAATCTTTTTACAATCACGCATAAAGTACCTATTCCTTTTGACCAACTTAGTATGAAAACCAACTAAAAAACGATAAAAAGAGAACAGATTTATAGAACGGTCGGCCATCTTGATGTCCCGCTATTATGTATCGCAATGACATTTTTTTAACGATTCCTTTTCTAAATCGATCAGCGTCGACTTAAATCGGTTCCAGACTGTTCTCAGTTGTTGACAGTCGTTAAAACTTCACAAATTGCCTCAAACGACGTTTACGGAAATTCCCTTTACTTAATTAAAAGTTTCAACTCTCTGGTCCATAAGTTTACAAGTCTCCCAACAAATTTGAATTGTTTGTCATTTGGTTGCAACGTGCAAATAATTGTTAGAACAATTGCAGTGAACTAAATATTATACGTTGTTTTTTTATCGCAAATATAATCAGTGGCAGCGCGTACCGCTATAAATTTAGGTAAAAATAAGCTCTCAATAGTTTATAATTTATTATAATTACTCATTAATAATTCATTAACTAATGTAATCGAGTAATAAAACTACTCTATGCGTGATTAAATCAACTAAAGCCTACGGGAAATGAGGTTAACCACGACTCCTAATGTTGTACTTTTTTACTTGTGAATAGGAAGTCAGTGCTTGTTTCAGGTCATAGTAGAATAAATTACTTGTTTTTATATAATTTTTCGTCCTTATTTTCAGTAAACCATGTAGGTATTTCATTTTTCTGTTCTTGTATTCTAAATCTGCGTATGTGTAATCTACGAGACCCAAATATAGGTTCCTAGGAACTTTTTATTAAACTAACAGTTCAATAATATATGTAAACTATTTTTAAATATAAAAAAAATAGTTAAAAAAAACTAAAAAACACGCTTTCTATAGAAAACCAAACTAAAAAATAGAAAATAAATTTGAAAAAAGCGTGGGGTGCTTTTTACTATTGACAACAGGCACCCAACGCTTTTTTTAAAACTAAATTTTATATATATATTTTTTTTAATTAATGTATTGTCATCGGTCTTCGATATATCTACAAAGTTTGAACGAATTCTGACCGTTTAAAGTCAGTCAAAATTACGCCCAAAGGAGTCGGTTACAAACATACAAGTGAAGCTAATATAAACCGTGTAAAAAGGAAAGAATTGTAAACTGGTAAAATTGTGAAGAATATGAGGAACGCTGTTCTCAGAACCACTTGTATAATATACGAAAGAACGATATTGTGAATTATATTCCAGGAAATAGTAAGTATATTGAATATCAAAGAGAAATTGGCTGTGGTACATATAAGCTGCTTCGACCTCAGTACAGGAGCTCTCAATTAGGCGGTAAAATTATTCAAGAGAATTGCCAATATCTTAGCTAATTTGCTCAGAAATGTCGTACGATGATATATGAGCTCTTAAGGACTGCTATCTACCCGTTCCTTTTATTTTTTAAACTAAATTAAACGAGAGCACACTTTTCAATACATTTTCCAGTCAACTTCAATATTGATTTAATTATACCGACCCAACTTTAATTTACTACCAATTTATACTTTTTATTCCATGAGAAAGATATGAAATGTGTTTGATTAATTTTTGTTATGAATATCGTAAAAAATGAGAGAGCAACAAAGAAATAGTACTTGTCCTTATTTCTTGTACTAAATCTTAATCTTGAAAACTTAATATTTTGATTCATAATTCTAACAACACACTTGAAAAAATAACGTGAATCTATATTTTCGCTGTTTCTTCTTTGTGAATTTTGCAGACACAGACGCTTTTTCCAAGTAGTGTATTTGAATTAAACGCAACAAGCTTTTTAGTTCAAAATCAAGATAACAGAAAATAAAGAAAAGGTTTTTTTTTTCAAGTCTAATGTACCCGTCTACAGCTTTACTCTATTTGAGACAATTCTGCAGCCAGCTTTCAACTGAGCCACGGCAATAAGCACTTTGAGAGGTACACATACAACATATTTTACCAATTCAATTCACTTAAAATATAGACACATTCATCAAGATAAATATATGGGTATTCTTTACTCAACCTTACGCTCGTCGGTTCAAACACTTACATCAATGATCAGTGTGATTGTGTTGCCCTAAAATATATTAAAAAAGATAAAGTTATCCTAAAGCCTTAAGATCTGAGGCAAGGAAGTAGCTCTCGCTACCACTTACATCATACTTTTTTAAATTTTCTGTTTAAGTCACCGTAAAACAAGGCTCATTCCTAGAACAAGGAAAGAAGAAAAGGAAGGATACATATACTACAATTTCCTTCTTCTAAGCTAAGCCATCTTTATCCTATCTTGTTAGCTACAAAATAACACCAGCATTTTACAACATTTTTCTTACACAAAAATCTACGGTGAAAAACTAATTTACAAAAGAAGCATAAGTAAAATTTGAGGTTTCGCGGTTTTTATCATATATATATATATATATGTGTGTATAAATATATAGGTATGTACTATATGATAAACTAGCAATGTTTTATAATGCAAGTGTAAGATTAACAATGTAAGTCTATATAATACACAAAATAAAACGCATACATTTGAAACGAACGGTGATTTATTCAAAGTGACTGACTGAATTTATACAAAAACGAGTGACGAACTTAATCGTGGGTTTGTTTTATATTACACACGTCATAAGAAAATTTAGAACCTTTTTGAGTTTTTTGAAACTTGGTTTATATGGAGAAAGACTGCATTAAGATTATAATTGGTTTTCGGTTTTGGAATTATAGTTTATATTAATTAACTATGTTTAATTCTTCATGGCACGAGTTAATAATATGGGTTAAAGTATGAAATTGCCGTTGTTTAATAAAAGATACTTTGAATTGACATAAAACTTCATGGTGTAAGTTTTTCGTGTGTAACTTTTTTCACATGTTCCTATGAAGTTCTTCTTTTAAAAAATGTGCAACATTAGACTTCCGACTGTCAATTGTTTTTTTAGCTTAAACTTGAAAGATGTATACTTCGAAAATCTGAGTCTGAGAATCTGTTCAGGCAATAACAGCAGATGTTTACTGTGCCGAACTTCGAACAATGATGGCGAAACAGGCAAAGTAACAGTCCCGACTCGTGAATCGATCTTCACTATTATTGCTCAAGGATAACGCAAGACCTCATATTGCACGAGAAACCGTTGTAACTCTACAGGAACTGCAGTTAGAAACCATACGTCATCCTTCGTACTCGCCAGACCTTGCTCCAACGGATTCCCATCATAATCACGGTTAACTTACTCAAATTTCTGTGTAGTTTTTGCTATTTTACAGCCAAATTAGCTTTCTGACATAAAATACGAACGGACAGTTTAAATAACGTTTAATTAATCATAACTCTTCTAATTAATTATCTCGTTTAATTAATTATCTCTCTTCTCTTCTTTTCGTGCGACTTCTTATTAATACAACACTACAAAAATTGTTTAATTATTCTAAAGAAGTAGTACTAAGGCTATTTTAGGTCATAATTGCTTCATTGGTATTTAGTTCAAAGGCTTGAACGTCTAATATTGTGTATAATATGAAACATCAAACTAAATACAGACAGTATTTCAGCAACAACAGTCTCAATCAACCTTAGTGAAGTCTGAATTAAATTTCTTGTGGTCTAAATGAAGTATACCTTAATTCGATTCAACAAAATAACTATTAGAATTTATTAAGATCAGCTGCATAAAAAAATATATTAGGTTTTTTTTTTCTTTAAAAAAGACAACTCCCGCACTGGGAATAAACCTGTGTCGTGGAGGACTTTACAAACATACATGAAACGGACACAAAGTACACCCAGACTCAGAACAACAATTTGTGGATCACACAAAGTGTTGTTCCATGTGGGGTTTGAACCCACAACACTCGGCGTAATAGGTAGCGGCGTGACGACCGCTTAAACCACTACGCCATCCGTGCAGTCAATTTTGTGCAGGTTTGTTACATTTATGTTGTCTACGTTCATACGTGGTAATGGCTGAGGTTTGATGAAGTGATTGCTAGTTTGATTTCCACTCAGTCTACTAATAACAACTGGTGTCCCATGTGGGGGTCGAACCACAACACTTAGCGCAGTAGAAAGTGGTGAGATGACCCCTTTAACCACTACGCTTTCTGTGCAGTCATATCACGTTTAATAAGAGTACCAGTAGTCTATGATCCACGTTGCTAGTACTTATATTTAAAAATGTAATTATTGTCATTGTCAAACACATAATAACCTTTCGTTTGATTACCACAAATATTACAAAATATTTTATGCAATAATTACAGAGGTAACGACTTTGATATAAGAAATGCAATAAAAAACTTTCAAAATATGTTTTTTTTTTTAAAGACAACCTACGTACTAGGAATAGATCCTGTGTCACGGGGGATTTTACGAACTTACAGCTTAGTAGGAAGCGGCGAGGTGACCGATTAAACCACAACGCCATCTGTGCAGTCGCGAAATAATAATAATATTTATTGTAACTAATACAACTTGTTCAACATAAAACTAAGTTACACATTAAACAGCTACAGCAACACCTAGTTTGGCAACGGTGGCTATCTCAAGCCACCGGTGCCAAATTTGCGGTATACATCTATTTTGGATTTTATTAGATACGTGTTAAAACATATTCTTGAACTAGCTGAGACCCGCGGTGTTACCCGCCTTTGTTGTTATAACCGCGAGCAACGCCGCGGGGCGAAGCTAGTCTAAAAAAAGTAGCCTAAGTTACTCCTTATGTCATCAGCTATCTGCCAGTGAAAGTCCCGTCGAAATCGGTCCAGCCGTTCCAGAGATTATCCAGAACAAACAGACAGACAGATAGACAGACAGACAGACAGACAGACAAAAATTGTAAAAAATGTTATTTTGGCATATGTATCATGTAAACATACATATGCATTTAGTAAAAGCGGTTATTTTAATATTATAAACAGACACTCCAATTTTATTTATTTGTATAGAAGATATTCAATCATATACGTTTCTGAGTATTAAGAAATATTGTTAAGTTTAGATTTTATCACAAAACCAAGTTAGTCATAAGTTTTTTTTTTTAACTCTGGACTACAACTTTACTCTTAGAAGTAGAATTTGTACAGAGTGGCGACAGGAGAGAATGAATGAAGAAATTTATAAGAAGAAGTACAACAAAATACATGTTATTAATACTTATGTGTATGTGATTCCTTTTGTTTCTCGCGTTTATCAGCTCTTATAGATGACTGCCTTTATGGCATTTCATAAGAGGACTAGTGACGTATAAAGGACTGTTTACAAGTCACTGGGTTCATGTAAGCCTGAAGGAAATACACGTACATGCGACATGATTCCTATGTAGGCAGCGAGAAAACGTTATTGGCACAACTATGACGTAATAAGACCGTAATGTCATGTTATAAGATCATTAATACAAAAAATAAAGCTTAAAAAGTGCGCTAAAAGTTAAGTAAAAGACTTTTATTAGTCATTAAGTTAATTACATTTTTACTTTCCAACAATAAAATAAAAACACTCGTCCCTTCCGTCCCTTCATCCTCCAGGAGTAGATAGGTACGTATTAAAACGACCACGTTTTGTCGACTACAATTTTAGCTACACTGGCGTAATAGGAGTTAAATAAATAAATATACTTGTAATTTCTAAATATATATATATATATTATACAATATATAAATTAAAAGTAAGTAACTACCGCTGCCAATGGACAAAAATCACAATAGTGCAGCTAAAGAGTGCAAGCTTTAAGTGTAAGTCTTCCCCTCCCTCATCCTTACATATTATAGAAGGAAGTGACTCGGCCACGTCTGTGAGTCTGTTTGAACGCGATAACTCAAAAACTACCGAACGTACCTACGGTTACACACTACTTACGGTTTTCACCAATAGGTAGTGTGATTCCTGAGAAAGGTTTAGGTTTCATGACAGTTTTATGTAAATTGACTGACATAAAACGATTATTGTGGAAAAGGTCGCAATTTTTTTTATGCCGGTTTATATACCGTGTGGAAAAAGGATCACGGTTAATACCAAAACTACTAATTCATATTAAAATGTAATATTTAACCATTTATTAGGAATGGGAATTCGTTTCTTTATTTGCCTCAAATATATTATGATAGCTTAATATAAACAACGCCACAGCCTTACGCATACATGAAAAACCGATTCAAATCCATTTCCCCAATCTCCACCCGAGCAAAAGTCAAATCTTGTTTACAAGCAAAACTATTACATATTTCATAACCCCAAAAAATGTACCTTTCGATGAAAAATGTATCAGCCATCTATCACCGAAGTCGTTTCTTGGTAAGTCAGCTGAACAAAAAGTTCTCGGGGTGAATAACGTCGTGCGAAATTAAATCCGGGGCTATAAAGAACAGATGACGTAGTACCGGTTAACTTCTCTGAAATGGCCCGGAGTCGTTTTGGACTGTGTATTTTTTGCTTATTTTTAGATGGCAAAGAGATTTGTTTTGAATGGCTTCCAAGTTATTATTTTTATTTACATTTTGATCATCAAGTTTAATGAAATTACAATCAACTTAAAACAAAGTGAAAAAAATACATACCTCAATTAATGTTACACAACGATATGTGTCACGCCGAAAGTATATTACGGATAATAAGTTTTTATGGTCACAGAAAATTAAATTTTGAATAAAAATCCATAGATAAAAAACCTCCTATCCTATTAATTATTGTTTTGTCTAGGGATTGGAAATAATCATTAAAAAGACTTTTTTACATGGAAAAGAGAGTCATTTGTTGTGTTCTGGGAACTTTGTCCTGACGAAAAGCACAGTTAAGCTAATATTTCTACGCCACCTAGTATTATTTTCCATGTTGCACTTATGTATCAAAAGCTGTCCTTACCTCGTAGTTAAAAAGCGATATCTCTTACAAAATGCATCGATTTACAGTATTGTTAATTGCAAGATTCAGATTCGGCATAATTAATGTTGCATTAGACAAGAAGATTAATAAACAATACATGACGTCAGCTGAAGTAATCAGTGTGACTTAGATGCTGTACTGGTGACGTGATTCGATTCAATTATACAAATATATGTTGATATGCTAATCAGCTTGTAATAAACAACATGTACATACCTTATCTCTGAGCATATCTCTGACCCTCGTAGCCTGGTGTCTACTTCTGTGCAGTTCAAGTTGCAGCTCTAAGCACCGCTCCTGCCAGTTGATGGAGCCCACCTCCGCGAGTTCGTACTCCAAAGGGTCTAACCGCGAGGAGTGCGCGATTGGCCTGCAAAAGAGTTCATATTAGTGCCTTATGGCGGGACCACATTATTTGAAACATAGTTTTGGGACAGTGAGAGATGTAATGCATACAGAGGGGCTACTTTGTTGAAAACTTCAGTTGCCAATGCACTATACAGGTATATCAAGATTTTTGTTTATTGTAACTGGCTCGATGGTTGACAGCTATCACAGCATTTAAATACTTTAACCCTAGTGATGTTACTTGTGCGTTGTCGACCCTTTTCTGTCTCAGCTCTGTTTACACTAATCGCCATCAAGTAAACGGCACTAACCTATATAATGTTTTATGTCAAATGTACTTACATAAACAACGTACATTAAACAGAGTTATATTAAACAGCCGGTTATTATAGTTTGTAGAGAGTGTAAAATACAATCAAAAGTCTGGTGAGAGAGAGAAATTGTACGCGTTATAAGCAAAGTAGAGATTGATCAACAGTCTATGCGGTATATCATTAGCGGCACGTCAAAGTGCAAATTATGAAGAAGGTATTACATATTCACTTCCATTAGTTACGATTTGCATAATATCAATGTTGTGACAGGCTATTTTTGTTATTTTTTGCTGGTGCTCTTGTGTACCACATAAACTAGAATAGAATAAAAAAGTAAAACATTTGTAAACCATTTTGTGTTACTTAATATCGTAGTAAACGAAAGCTTTTAGAGATGAGCCGAATTTTTTTAGAACTTACAATGAAAACTTAAATATTGTATTACAAAAAAACTGAAGAATGTATACAAGTCTACTTATCAAATAAATCTACGAGTAACAGCATCATATTCAACCTCATTAAAAAAGTAATTAACACATCATCCTGAATAAAATTATTCACATACACAACTACAGAGACACATTCAATACACGTACACAAGTTTCAAGCACAAATTCGATTCACGTAACCAATCTTCAGCCAAAAATGTACAGAACACTCATAAATATTGGGAGCCTTCATTAATTTAAATGCACAATATTCCGCTTCACTATAAATACTTGAACGGGGTTTAAACAGCCCAGTTGGTAGCTTTCACGGGATTAATACGAACAAATGAGGTATTATTAATAATAAATGATTAATTTGCCAGGGAGACAGCTGGATTATGTGATGAGATCATCAAATGGAACAAATTGTCTTAATGAGTTTTGTATATGGAGTTAGTCGGTTGTAATTTGATTTTCGACTGTATACCTTTTTTTAACGCCTTTAATCACGTGAGTATATATCGGGTTATAATATCGACGATTAAAATCCCTATGAGTAAAATGTCGATGGTCAGAACATCTAAAATTAAAATGTCGAACGACCATAAAAACGAAAATTAAAGTAACTAAAGTTTATATGGTCAAATTGTTAAATGACCTACGTCTAATATGTCTAAAAACTTATATCTACTAAAGTGACAGCGGAGGACCTAAATATAGAAGCAGATCCTTGCATTTAGGTCCTTTGATGTCACTGGTCTAACCTAACCCAAATAATTCAATAACAGTAGATATTAATTTTTAAACATTTGATATTTTAAGCACTCGGTATTTCAATCTTAGACTTTACTAAAACTTACTACTTTACTAAAAATGTCTTTAGTCCTGTCAAACAACGTTTCTCATTCTGGAAATGTAGTGCTTGACAGGACTAAACTAATTTTAGTGATGTTTACTCGTAGTTTAGAGAGTTTTCGAACAACAGAATTAGCACCATTGACATTTTACATTAACATCGACATTTTACCTGTAGTTATTTTAATCTTCGATAAAATGTCTTATTTTTGTAGACGATTGTATTTTAGCTTTTCATACGAAGATGTATAAATGAGTCCCTTGAAAAAAATGCTTGCATTAAAAAGGCTTGTCCAATTGAGGTTTTACTAAATAAATTATCAACTCACAAAGACATCACGAGACATTAAAAGCGTAGATGAAGGTGGCAATCCCATTAGTCCAATTTATTATATCTGATATCTTTTGTATTCTGTTAGTATGTTTATAGACAGCTTACTCCAGATTATAAAAAAAACAATGGCACTCCGAGAGTGCCGACAGAAGTGAAAACTTTAACAATTACGTGTGCATTTTTGAATTGTCAGGAAATATTTTTTTAATCGTCGAAGTGTCGGTAACGGCAACGGTAACAGTGTCGCTGGTTCAATGGTTTTTTTACCTTCCCAAAAATGAGTTTTTTGTTAAACCATAAAATACATTCTTTTGTTTTTTGTTCAAAAATACCCAACTTAAAAAATAAACAGTGGTTTGACATTATTAGTGGACACGTATCAAAATCATTACAGAATACCGGAGGATATCTGCCTAGGCGTCCAGACCAGACATATTTCTTTATGCAATTTCTTTAGTAGAACTCACGGTGCCCTGGGAAACGAACATCCTTAAAGACCACGCTTTAAAAAGAAACAGTTACTTTGATTTAACCAACGAAATAACTAAAAATGGTCATGTTGTTGCGTTGTATGCCGTGGAAGTGGGTGCGAGGGGTATACCATGTATATTCCTCTATAACCTTAAAGACCTTGGATTGCCAAGAGCTTCAGTAAGTCCTTTTCTTAAACGAATATCCAAAGCGGCATTGCTTGGCCCGTATCAATAATGGTTAGGTAGAGGGGGTAAAACAGCAGACAGTGTAGGTGAGCGCTGACGCGTCGCAAGAAGTACTCCCTAAACCTATACCGGGGTCGCAATTCAAAGGCGCTGTTGAAGTTGCATTCTATCACGAGATGGACCCGGCACCCGCACGGTGAATCACTGGAACGCTAAGAAATAGGTCTTAAAAAGAAAGGAATGCGGAATAGTATAACATAAACTAGAAAATCGCAGTGATATCGTACGTACGAATACATTGTATACTTTTTTTACTATCTATAATTACAAATTTTATTTCAAAAGAAGGTAAAATAAAGGAGATATAAAATAATATGTTATTTCGACCTGAATGCAGATCTCCTAAATAAGCTGGACCGCCTTCTGAATAACTGCTTCCGGTACATTCGCAACCTTCGCAAGTATGACCTGTCTGTCTTACGTTCCCAACTGAACTGGTTACCCATTCGCTTGCGCCGCAATCAGCGAGCTCTGACATCTTTATTTTCATTTCTCATCTCCCCATCCTCACCTACTTACCTTGCTCCCTACCTCCGTTACTTGTCGTCTAATCATAACCGTTCCGTATTGCGTCCGTAAAACAAAAGCATCTCCAAACAACATAACATTAAATATAACATATAAACGCTACATAAATTTTTGTACCAAAATCTTAAGGAAAGTAAAAACAAGCTATGAAAGGGAACACACAATGAAAGGGAAAATCTGTGAAAAATGACAACAAACAGTTATGGAAAGTTATTAAAACCATTACCAACACTACAAAAATTACGACACCCCCTAAAGAACTTTTAACCCTCTCTTCAACACCTGAACGGGCACTGCAAGAAGTAAACAGCCACTTTGTGAATGTTGGGACCCTGCTGGCAAATAAAATTACTCAAAAAAATAAACATTCCCACACACACGCTCTAAATTTAATAAATATAAAGGAAAACATAACAAGTCCAAGTAACTCATTTGTACTCTTAGACACCGACGAACAAGAGGTACAAAGTATTATTACTCTCTTAAAAACAGACTGCGCCTCAGGAAACGATACTATTTCTTGCAAATTTTTAAAACAACACAAACACACATTAGTACCTATTCTGACAAAAATTTTCAACGATTGTCTAACATCTGGCATTTTCCCAAATTCTCTGAAAAGGTCAGAAGTATGCCCTATCTACAAGAGTGGTGACAGAAGTTGTATTAGTAATTACAGACCAATAACCATATTACCGGCTATTTCAAAAATTTTTGAAAAAATAATAAATACTAGACTAAAAGCCTACCTTGAAAAACACAATCTCTTATCACCTAATCACGTATTGATTAGGTGATAAGAGATTTCGAACGGGGAAGTGTACCGAACATGCTGTGAACAAGCTGATTGGTTTTGCAAGCACTAACGTCTCAAAGGGAAATAAATGTATAAGTATGTTCTTAGACCTAGCTAAGGCGTTCGATACAATTTCTGTTCCCATCTTATTGAACAAACTCGAGGAAATCGGAGTTAGAGGTGTTCAACTTGCACTCATAAAAAGTTACCTTTCTCGGCGAGTTCAGCGTGTTCAAGTAGGACAGTATAAAAGTACATATCTTCCTGTTACTCACGGTGTTCCGCAGGGCAGCGTCTTAGGACCCATTGTATTTCTCGTATATATAAACGAGCTCACACAACTCAAACTTACCCAAGGCGAAATCATCTCCTTTGCTGATGACACAGCCCTAGTTTTTGCCGCTGACACTTGGGATGAAGTTTTTGACGCTGCCCAGCAGGGTTTTAATACTGTTACGAAATGGCTTCAAAGAAATATTCTAACACTAAATGTAAACAAGACAAAATATATTTGCTTCAGCATAAGAAGTAGTTCCGTGATTAACGATAGAAATAATATTGTCTCACACGAGTGTTCCTTGGGACTTGACTGTTACTGTTCATCGTTGGAGCGTGTAAATGTGATAAAGTACTTGGGTGTTATAATAGACAGTAATCTCAACTTTAAAGAGCACATCAAACACTTGTGCGCCAAAACACGTAAACTCATTTATGTCTTTAAGAACTTGATCAGTAGCAGAACCGCTGTTGATGAAGCAAATATATTGTGTGCTATGTCAGTCGCTCCTAACATATTGTATTACCTCATGGGGAGGCACATATAAAACCGTAATGAAGTCCGTTGAAGTTGCCCAGAGAGCAGTACTCAAGGTTTGCAATAATAAACCCATTTTCTATTCCACTGCGGCACTTTATGAACTGTGCGAAGTTCTAACCGTAAGACAATTGTATATATTGAAGATTATAATGCTACAACACAATAAAATGACCTATAATCCACAGTTGTTAAGGAGACGTAGAAAATATATGGTGTGTAAATTTCCGTCGGGGTGCAAAACTAAATTTAGCAGACATTTTGCTGACTTTAACGGTCCACATTTATATAATAAAATCAATAAAGTTCTCAATATTTATCCGCAAACGGGCACACAGTGCAAAAAAGAGTTGATTAAATATCTGCAAAAACTAGACTATGAAGAGACTGAAAAACTCATGAACACTATTCAATGACAGTTGCAAACATACACACACACACACACACACACACACCACACACACACACACACACACACACACACACACACACACACACACACACACACACACACACACACACACATACACACACACACACACACACACAAGACCACATTATACTCAAGCACATGCACAGACTGGATTGATTTTATATTGTATAGCTTACATACAATATATAATAGTAAGGCTTAATGTGCAATTGGGGAGTTGGCGCTGATAGTCGAAATACAGGCTTCGCCTAGTTCGACTTCAGATGCTTGATTCTTTTAATTTTAAGACATATTAATATGGATGTTTAAAGATGTAACCTGTAAGTTTGTGTGTGTAAATTTATAAATAAATAAATTTAAAAAGAAGGTACATAACCTTCTTCTTAATGAGACGGTAGAATCATCGAATAGATAACGATAAGATGTACGAATATAATGCGAATATATGTTTATACTACAGAACACAACAATACATATACTATTATATATATATATATATATATATATATATATATATATATATATATATACAATACAATTTGTTCGTGTATAAATTTACGTGCGTTGTGTAGTGTAGCGTATATTTTGTGGATTAGTATTAAATAATAATAATAATAATAATAAATCTTTATTTCGGAATAGTTTCCATATAATGTTTATGATATATCTTTATTTTGGTTACATTACTTATGTAGCTATCTGTAACCATTTTTTAAACATGGAACTGTTACATACCCTGTCAGCAAGTTCCTTAATTATAGTGTTCCTACACGAACCAACCCGGGCCATAAACGCCGCGATTCGGCTTCTTTGGATGGCATTAAACGTGTTCAGTCTTGCCTCTACAAACATTGTGGAGGCGCTACAGAAAGGTGCTAACCCCATAAGGTGCCTATAGATATTATTGTACTGAACACGAATGCCATCCAAAGACCTCTTCGTATATGCAGTCCAGAGTTGACACGTGTAGAAATTCTGACAGTATGCTCTGAACAGGTGCACTTTAGTCTGTACATTGGCATTAAAAAATCTCCTGGCAATCATATTGCCAACGACTGAGAGTGCTCGACGCTGTCGATCGATATCAGCGTCATCTCTCATGTCTGACGTGAGTATGTGACCAAGGTACTTGAACCTCCCCACCATGTTAACTATCTGTCCTCCTAACCACACCGGAGGCACGTTCTGAGGACCTCTTCCCGACCTGAATACCATCATTTCAGTCTTTTTTGCATTGTATACTAACTCATGCTCTGTAGCATATCTCTCACATATAGCTAGCAGTCTTCTTAAGCCCTTGATCGAGGGGCTGAGCAGGACCATATCATCAGCATAACTTAAGTTGTTGACGTATCTGTCACCAAGTTTGAGCCCTACCGGAGTCCTGCTCAGCTCCCCTATCAGGTCATTGATGTAGAGGTTAAACAGGTCAGGAGAAGTCAACCCCCCCTGTCTAACACCACATGATAGCTTGTAGCTGTCCGACATAGCTGTCCCCCACCTGACACTATTATACTGATTACAGTACCAGTATCTAATCAGTCCAACAACGCCCACCTGAACGTTACTGTTATCTAGTTTCTCCCATAGCAAGTCGTGATTAATAGTGTCGAATGCGCGACTTAGATCCAGGAAACAAGCATAAACACTTGTATCTTGGCTGACGTACTGCGACACGACCTGTTTTAGGGAGAAAATAGCCATGTCCGTTGATACCTCAGAGCGAAATCCAAACTGTCCATCATTTATCTTTAAGGATGGACTCAACTTTTTGTGTATCAACCGTTCAAGTACCTTTGCCACTACCGTTGCCAAGGAAATGGGCCTGTAGTTGGAAATGCTCGAGACATTACCCGTTTTGTTCTTGGTTATCGGTACCACAACTGTACGGATAAGATCAGCAGGCAAGTACATATGTCGCGCACAGAGACTGAAAAAACGAGCTAAAATATCAGCAATATACCGGCCCGCATAAAGTAGATGTTCCAAGCTTAAACCATCATGGCCTGGGGATTTTCCACGCCTCATCCCTCTGAGTACATTGATAACCTCGTCAGAAGTGACGTGGAAAGCTTCCTCCTCTGCCTTATACTGCCTAGAAGACCCCTCGGGCCACGCCCTCCTTGTGGTAGGCCGCGGTATATCAAAATGCATTCGAAATTTGTTTGCAATACCTTTTTTATCAGTTTCACCCTCTACACTGATCGGGGCACTACTCTTAGGGTTCAGTTTTTTAACTTCAGTCCAGAAACTACCGAAATTCCTAGCTGACGCATGTTGGGCCAAAAAGTCCATTTTAATTTTTTCCTGGTTACTCTGTACGTACTTAAGCGCAGCTTTAAAGTCTCTGCGCGCAGTACACATTTGTTCGTAGTAATATCCCGAGCACGGTCTACCATATGTATTCCATTCTATGAATGTACGCCTGGCCAGAACGTGATACTGTCTTACATGGTAGTTCCAACCCACTATATTGCGTTTTTTGGTATCTTTATAGACATATGTACATTCAGCGGCTCTTTGTAATATATTTACTATAGTACTATATATTCTATCAATTATTTCTATATGCTTTTTATCATTACATGAATTAACCTCACACTCCAAATTAACATTATTATTACTATACATTAAACTAAAGTTATCACAACAAATTTCACGATATTTATCACATTGATCCTTATTTCTATAACCCCATCTAAATTTTAAATTGCCGTCAGTTCTAGTATCACTTATCAGTCGTTTGCAACTAATATTATTAAAACTTACCTGTATCACTAAAGGGAAGTGATCGGACAGATAAGCATCATACAACACGTGTACCCCGCTTACCGCTGACTCGGCCGCCGTGGAAACAAGGCAGTGGTCAAGCCAGCGTTGCGAACCTGTCGCGTCACTTACATATGTATATGCATTTACATCTAATCGCTTAACATCTATACATGACAAAAGCTCCTCAGAGCAGTAGTCCAAGAGTTCTTTGTAAAACCTCGTACCAGGGTGCGCATTAAAGTCCCCCAAAACAAAAACACTTTCTACGTCCATACTTTCAATTATTGCACTAATATTAGCTAGACACTGTGACATTTCATAAAAGTTCTCTTCACTATCGGTAGGCATATAAACACTGAATACTAGTAAACTTCGATCATCATGCTCAAGTTTAACCGCAACAATACGATCACTGTTACACTGTACTATTTCCGCACGTGCAAATATTCTGCGGTCCCACAAGAGAGCGACCCCCCCGTACGGCCGCCCACGCACCACTCCTTGTCCCGTGTCGATAGCAGAAATACCATGACTACCGAAATGCTCACTGATTGTAGTTAATATACCAAGATCATGAGGAAACAACCAAGTTTCCTGTAGTGCGATTATGTGTTGGTTAAGACAAAAATGTGTAATTTCTTGTATAGACCTCTTCAACGATCTGCAGTTATATGAAATACAGCTAATTATGTTTGTGTTATCCATATTAATTTATTTGTATTGTCTTACGAGAATTAGTCGGTGCGTAGGGCGCTTGTGGCCTGTCACTGGTTCGATTACGCTCCCAGTACTTCCGGAACACAATATTAGCCGGCCAGAATTGAGTAGCGCTGTCATTCAAGAACAAATCAATATTAATTAAGGGTACAATCACTTTAAAGGCATTGAACTCCTTATTTATATTATTTATCTTGACAACCTGTACATCTAAATTAGTCTTATATTTAATAAATGCCTCAATATCCTTGGAAGTGGTATCTATATGTACTCTAGAAACAAATAAAGGTACTGTTCTATCTGCGGCCTTAAAGTTAAACTGCTCCAGAGGTTGAGCGCTCCCTCTTCTGTTCTGTATTCTAACTAATTTATGACGCTTGTGATGAACCTTGGTCCAACCATCCTTTAGCTTATCGCTACTAGAAGTACCACCACTTTTAACAGCGTCTGCCATTGTGTACTCGGACCTCTCAGCTGTTATCATAACACCTGACGCGCGGGGCGCGGGTCCGGGTACGTCCTGTACGGTACGCGTCGACGCATTCCCCGTGACCTCTGTGCCCGTGCTTCGCGTCGTTTCGTTAGTAGTCGTAGACCGCTCGGGCAGGCGCTCGGCGTTGCGACCACTCCCTCCGCTCTCCACTCCCCCGTTAACCACGTACGGGTCGCGGCCGCACATATTCAATGGTATTGAATTTCGCGCCATTTTATCCGCGCCCGGCGTTATTTCTAACGCCTCATTCATATTACACGATAGATTGTCCATTGTAATAGACACATTTTTCGTTGATTGTTCTAATAATACTTGTGTATCCTTGCGGCCACTATGCAGTAATGTATCTTGAACCAATTTTTTCAGTTGCTGTATTTCACTCTGTAATGATGAAATCTCGACCATTGGCGAATGTGATGCTGTTTCAGACTTTCCGCTACGTATAATGGCAACTTCTTTTTTGAGCAGAGACATTTCCTTCAGGAATGTCGTCACATCTATGTGATCAAATGTAACCGGCGGCAATTTGTTAAGATCTCTTGCCACAAATACCGGTAAACAGTCAGGTTCCGTTTCCTTGATAATCTTCACAATATCCTTCACGCTCTTCTGTTGATTACCGTCTTTTCTTCTAGTAATCTTCCGGGAAGGCGCCAACAAATTGAATACGATTTGCCTGGCATTCTCAATTTCAGATTCAGCAAATGCACTCATACATATTTGTACAATTGCGGTCTCAGCAAGCGTATCCACTTTGTTACAAACAAAGGCTAACAGTTCATTAATCAACACATTACAACCACTACATTTTACGTCCATATCACTGCTGACGCCTCTCTGCGGAGATCGCGCCATATTACCGCGCACGCACGTGTCCTCAAAAAACGACACACCTGCGCGACACACCTGCGCGGACTATTGTAACCTATGTGCGCCAATTTTTTTTGTTGACGGGGTGGAAAATCCACCACTCACGATTCCTACACCACCTAAAGATTGATTGAATGAGAATGTCTTGGGCATTAAGTCCGCCGGTGTACAAAAGTGCCTAACGTTATAAATAAATAAATAAAATAACCACCTTTTTTTAAATGTAACATATATTCAGTCAGACTCGGCAAACTAAAACATTATGAAGAAATATGAGCATTATGTTGCTTTTACTTCAAACAGCGAGCTTCTGTCCTACAAATATACATTGATTCCTTTTTAATTATGATATATTATAATTTTCGTACTTTTAAAAAGTGATTTCATCTTGATTTTCTTCAATGAGTTCCTTTATATGTTTCAGCTTTATTTTCAACGAACAATTAAAAAAAAAAAGGAATAACGAGCATATCAATTATATTTTCTATCCTTGGAAGTCTTTTTAAACTATGTACACATTATATTAATAGTTACATAATTGAACAATGAGTATTGTGTACCTTTTTAATCGGTGGAACCATGTATCTTTTGTGGGGTACCAAAAAAAAAGATGCCCTGTAAATATTTTCGTATTGCTATTATTTTCTCTGGGGATTACGGTCAACCATGCTACATAAGAGGGCCTGTCAACAGTCACAGATTGAGATATCAGGATCTTAAAAACAGCTATGTAAGTTAGGAAGTCAATATTTATAGGGTAAATTCGTAAAAAAAATAAGATAAATAAATGACTTACCTTGGTGGCGGTGGAGGCGGATCTCGTGACCTCCTCGGCAACAGTCGGGGACTATTCGGCGTACTTGCCGAATGCCCCGCTCCACTGTGGTCCGTAAACCGCGCGAGAGGGTCAAAAATCTGCGACAACCGCCGCGCCCTCTCCTCAGACATTTTAACACTCACAAACACAAACACAACACTTAATAATTATATCATTTAATCACATCACGGCTCAGTACTGTCACAGTCACAAATGACTATTTCGAATGGTCCGAATGATTCAAACTGCGGAAGTGGTTATCGTGCGCCGCTGACAGATGGCGCTGTAGATGACGCAGGATTTGGCGAGCAATCCCAGCCGCCATGTTGGTGCGTCTGATCTTTTTCACAGTTTAATTTGCCTTTGCGACGCCACCCGCTGTATTTAGAACGCTGAAAAATAAATAATAAGTATTAGTTGACGTGTCATCGTTATCTGGTTCGATAGGGAAGCGAGGAAGGTAACGCAATTAGCCATGGGTTTTGGAGACATTTTGGATCGGTGTCAAAATATTGTCGACAGTTAGTCGTTAACTAAACGACTGTATTTCTATTGCATTTCGACACTTAATATATTTGGTTTCCAATTACTTGTCTAATTAGAAAGAATAATTTTGCAATAGATTTAAAATTATATTTATAATAAAACTGTTGTGTATTTCTACACGGTCATTAAAACACTGTAATGTCACGTTTTGTAACTTGATTTATAAGCCACATTAAAAGATGTAAATAAAAAATAACACTAGCTTATAGTAGACCAGTTTAACGAGTCCCATAAAACTATTTTCAGCTGCATTAGCATAGTACAAAATTGTTACACCGACTTTTGTTTTTTTTTTTTTCTATTCCTGTTACATGACTTGTAAATAAATTACAATTTCTTTTAGATAACCTCAAAAGAAGAATTTTTACGGATAGTTTATTTTTAACGACCACGCTTGTGTAACATTTAGAACAGGCGTTGTAATCCTTGATATAATTAAATAAATTTCAGTAATGAACCTAAATAACGCAGTTAGCTGTAGCGTCATAAATTGCGTTATTTAGTTTCATCACTAAGTAGACATAATGTACATGCATGAAAGTGAAAACGAAACGCTTTGAGATACGCATTAACTCGTAATTGGTAATTAGTTGCAAATTGGGTTTAAATAATGCATTGATCGCAAAAAACGATACAAAATTTAGCAACGAAAGAACCACTCGTACATACATCTCAGGGTTTCCCAAAAAAAAACAAAGTGTTTTGTCCTAACGCATACCCTCTAATTATATTTGAATAGTGTCCAAACACTTGTAAATAAAATTTCATATGCTTAGAATTAAAGCAACCCGTGCCGACTTGCATCGATACATCTCAGTACTTGCATACTTTGGCGAGTCAGAGGTTACGCATCGAAGTGTGTGTTATTCCTTCCTTGTTTTTATAGTAAACACATTTTCGTTCAGTCAAGATAGAAATGGCATTATACAGTTCTAAACCAGGGATATTTTAATAGGGAATGTAACAATAAAACTACCTTCTAATGGAGAACTTGGCAGTTCTGTTCCATAACATTCGTGAAATTAATTTAAGTGTCAATGAAAGCGTGACTCTATTTGTGAGTGCATTCATTATTAGGAACTAAATTTTAAGGAATTAAATTTACCTAACTAAATTAAAAACCTAATTTGCTCATACTAAGTTTGGAGAGATTTAGACATATTCGAGAAGCGTCGACAAGAATCAGTTACAAACTTTGATAATTTGTTCGACATTGCACATACCGATTCACTTCAACTAATAAAGATAACTGTAGATAGGATGTTCTTACAGCACCAGAGAGAGCCAGGTCGACCTGGTTATTTTCCTGGAGTGAACAAAAAGTTAAACAGTAAAGATTCCTCTTTACCGTTTAACTAGTAAAAAAGTAGGCCTTTGATACATCTAGGAACAAAAACGTGGGGCTAGGTTTTATGTTGGTATCTCTGCTTCGAAGTCATCTTATTAAGGTTTAAAGAACTTTATTAATACTCAAGAACGTTACAGTCCACTTAGTGAGCATAATATAAAATAAGAATTTTAACTTTTGTTTCTGAAGAAATAGATTAGATTAACAAGACAATTTGGGCACCTCAACCGGGAGCGCTGCGTCCCATACTAATAACACTCTAATTAAAAAGTTTTTTAACACTCCAAAGTTGGTAGCAGATTTAGATATGTGTCAGTTAACTGTAAACACAGACTGTTTGGCATTGTGTCAATAGTAGTCTATTGAGGCACTTACACTCAACACGACAAATTTCCCATTAGCAAGTCTTCCATTCAAAAAATTCGTACGGAAAAAGACAGATTTGTAAAAAATGTAGACCGAGAAATACAAGAAATTTGTAAGTTTTCTAGGGAAACTACACAATATACGCTAAGAAGCATCCCCTCCAAATAAGATCTTACTGACTCACTTTACGAGTCGTTGATGACTTCGCTGAAAGCAAGTCCTTGTTCAATCATTTCAAAATTGATTACAGTTATCCAAAGAGTCCTGTCGTACTTCATGGTCTAATAATACTACTTTTCAACAATTAAGAAACTGGTGATGAGATGTATACCCTGACTCTAATAAGTGTAATAAATAACATTCCTTTAAGAATAAACATAAAACAAATGTATGATATAAATATTAAATAAATAAATTCTGTATAATAAGTTTATTTAGTGAATAATAATTATGTTACGAAATGTCCTGAACAAAATTCATTCAACAATTTCCTAAAAGTTTGACTTCAATTCGGCACGGGTTATCGTTATCTGATACCAATAATATTTTTTATTTTAGTATTTGGAGTCATTAAAAAAAATATAAAGGATGTCCGACCGTCCATCCCGTGGGTGTCGTGAGGGCCGACTAAGGGAGTAAACTACGCAGGACAACAGCACTGCAAAGAAAAGAAAACTTGAAACAAACCCTATACCAACGCGTCTGGCCAGCATGGTATAGTAGGCCAAAACCTCCTTTCTAGGGAGATGGCTATGTCCAGCAGTGGACTAATAAAGGTTGATGATGATGATGATAAAGTGTGTGCTACCTACTTAAAATCGTTTTTTTTTTTTGTTCTTTTACTGTCTATTGTCTGTTTTGCCTGGGACACCCTTATCCACAAATTTAAAATATTACTACAATTTTGACTAATACCATATCATACAAGCAACTTCACAGAATTCAGACAATTGTGAAAATTTTAGGGAAAAGTCAATAAACAACCAATTACACAGCAAAAATAAAATAACCAAGTTTAATTTGACACTACCAACTTACCCTTACTGTAATACTAACGGACTAATGTATACATATACTAAAACTGCACTTAAATTAATAAAAGCACTATCAAAAGTTGTAAAAGAACCAAATAGTTTATCGCAAGTTGTGAACGCTGAAGTATACTAACTACCAATGAATAACAGGGAGACTCTTTGATATTCAAAATTAGTTCGTCTCACCGGTTTCAATACAGACAGTGGTTTTCAAAGGGTAAACTACGGTTGAATAAATTATCATTATCGATGGACACCAGACGGTATCATAATTTAGCTTGAAGATGGGTGAATGTTTATCAAGACATTCTAAACGAAGAACATTTATAAAGCTAGCTCGACATCGTGCAAGCCATTTAAGCCTGTAAAACTAAATGGGACACAGGATTACATTATAAACAATAACGGGCTTTGTATAATTTACAATATTTGAAGTGCGCAAATAAAAAGTTGTCGACAACAACAAAAAACAAAGAAAGGAAAAAGGGAAGTCAAAACAAAAATATTTGAAGATTTACTTTCTATTTTAAAATGGTTAGAGTGTAGCCGCTTTTCTTCTCAGGCGGACTACTCACCGGCTGACCCAGTGGAGAGATTCAAGAGATTACCTCAGGGCGCCTTGTATGAGAATAGAAGTGTGTGCGTGTGGGAAGCCTATGGGACTCTTTAGAGGAAAACAACTTACACCTCAGTTATACATACATGTATATTTCAAAAAAAAGTAGATCAAATTTACAATAAGAAATTAAATAAATTAAACAGTGTGGGTACAAGAAAAAGAAAAAAAAACCGCAGCGGAGCTCGTTAGAGCCGAGCTGATGGTGCTCGGTGCCTCCTCGTCGTCCCTCCAGGAGGTTACTTCCTCTTCCGCCCGAGTCGGCTATTTATATTAGATATGGATAAAAGTTTAACAATTTGCAATTATAAGTTTAAGTACGTAACTCTTGGGTACGGCTGTCCGCTTGCGTCGTGAGCCGCGCAATCACCAGCTTTGCCAGAGGGTACCGAGAAACTTGAGTCTGAACCAGAAGGCCACAAAAGAGCAAGCACGCCGTCTGAGACTGACCGTCTTGACCCCGAAATCTGGGACCCTACGAATGGATTAGCACTCATATAATTAATCAGGTTCCAGAAACAATTAGGTTTAAGAAGAATTAAGACCATACTCACCACTCTTGTGGGTAGAATTGAACAGATATTATATTACGAAAAACAAATCACACAGCAATCAAAACCCTATTTAAGATCGGAAGGCACGAGATAGCAGAGTGTCTCCCGTGGCAGAAAGCCGGACTTATATATCCTCGCTTCAGGAATCTTTCAGAAATTAACCCTTCCTCATCACTTCACTTTGACATTTAAATTGAGAAAGAAAACAACGCTAACAAAATCAAAAGTAACTTGCTTTCCACCATAGCTGAACACTTTCAATACCTATACAATTTGTCATGACAGATTACCAGAACAGATTAAAAAAGTAAGTCTTTTTAATTAATCTATCATGTCTCAAACCAACGCCATCTAGTGGTCCGAAAGTGAACAAAGGAGATCAATACCGTAGCTACAAACTACTTTAGATAAATCAACAACAAAGCGATGCGGCCAACAGGTGTCGCTTTTATCAATACCGTACGCATTACTAATATACCAAAAAAATAACTGTTACAAGAGACAAAGTGGAGAACGAAGGTTTAAAATAGACCGAAAATGATTCGGTCTACTAGCTAACAAATAAATATTCCAGAATAAAATGTTCTTAGTAATGTGGAATTATAAAATAAAAAAAGACAGTGGTAACTATGACAGTAAATAAAAGTGAAAATTTCGCAGAATACGCACACAAAACAAAATGATATTTAATCGCATTGACAACATCTTCCTTTTTCAAGTGCGTTAAAAAATATCTGGATTCCAAATCGTATTCAAGCGTGAACCAAGTGACAGAATAACTTTTAAACCAATTTCTATTTGCATTCAAAGATTTCACAGTAAAAGGTACACAGTGTTTTGCATACAAACATAATATTAAATTAAGGCTCTCAAACTCACGCTAAAATATTCTTCATTCATTCATTCGTTCGTTCAGTAAAGCATTCATATTTATTCCGAAACGAAAACGCTTTGGAGACTGCAATGGAGCCATCATCTCATTTGAATGGAAGAGTGCAATTTGTAATCATATTTGCATAGGTTTCGTAGTCTATTTGCCATTTTTACATTTGACTTTTGTGCTCTCACATAGAAAATTTGCTACCGATAATGATCCTCTTAACGTTAGCGTAGCAAAATATTAATGTTTATTGTTCAAAAATGTCGCGTTTGGTAACGGGCAAAGCGGACGAAAGACTTAATTTAAAAGTAAACTGCGTCAGTATTTTTCTTTTTTTAATTTTTTTATCAATCTAAGTTAAAGTGTGGCGCTATCTTGTAACAGGTTGCGCTTACGGTACGTTTCTCTTTCTTTACAAATAGTTAAAAAACCTGATTCCGAAATACAAAAACACTGGATACAAAAACTACTTATAACATGTAATATTTAAGACCCTACATAGAATAAAAGTTAAAAAAATCTGTAAATTCCAACAGACAAATAAATCATTTTATTATAAAAATGCATGCTATATTTTTTTTTATTATTAACAGATATTGCTAAAAGTAAAGTTATTATACTATTAAATAGCTTGAAAAGCACTCCACGCTTTTTCTTAAAAAATAACAAGTAAATAAGTTACACATGCTTCAGCACACGTCTCTTAGTACGTAGCAAAATACACTACCGTATTTTTAGGTATGGATAAAGCCGTTAATCCCGAAGATCCTGATCAAGATAATCGGCTTAATTATTGTATTGTCATCGATCCTTGATCAAAATCTCGTTCGAAGATTTCTTTACAATATATACCAAACTAATAAAAGCGTGTCCAAAAAATGTTTCCCGTTTATTTAGCCTGATATAAAGATTTGCCTAATTCTGCCTATATCTACATTTATAAAGAATAGAGGCAGATATGGAAGTCTTACTATAAAAAAAATATTTCTCACAACTCGTGTACCAAAGCGAATGTAACACATTATATATGTAGAACCACTGTCTTTAAGTGTGTGACGATATTCAACAATGATACAAAAGATTTTTATTCATGTGTCGTAATGTGCCGTGAAGTAGGGGTCTTTTTAAAGCTTCTTTTTATTCCTTTCTACGCATGAATGAAGAACGTGGAATACTCGACTATAGAAATTTTGAATCGCATTTATTCATAACACCAAAGACATTATTAAACTTATATTCAAAGACTACCGGTACTTGGTTGATACTAAGAAGTAATCTTTGAAATAAAATCCCATTATTATTATTAAAGCTAAAGTTTGTGAAGATGGAGGTAAGGATGGATGGATGTATGAAATTTGGTAACAAAGACTAATAATAGGTTGCAATAGCACATATGCTAATTTTATCAATCGACACAACGGAAGCAAAACCCTTAGCCAAAATCCAGTAGATTATAGATAAAAGCTACAAGGCGAAAGTCAACACTAAATAATGATATCTGTATTTAACTCGATTGCTTGAGGCTGGATTCAAAATATCCTACACTATTGTAGGTGTTTCAGAAAAGGATTTTAAGGTTTTAAGGTTTATAATCATTAATTATTCCGATTTGTAAAGGAACATAGTATTCAAAATTCATATTTTTAATTAAATATTATTTTACAGGAGTTGTGATGACTAAACAAGTAAGCTAGATATTCTTAATACTTTCCCGCTCGATGTTGTGTATGAACGTAATCGTACCGTCATCGTATGTCACTGCTGTAAAAGTGAAACAAAAAATTGGTAGAAAAATGAAACCCAAAGTTTATTGCTAATTGGTTAATAACTTTACAAACTATACAAAATGTCCCTGCAGGAGAATCAGATTTAACGGTACATTTTGACAGTAAAACAATAAAATGATAATTTAAGCCCTATTGAACCAAACACCGCGGCAACGTTTCAATTTATAATTATACTGACACAAAATAAAGGCATGCATGCCTAGAGGCTATGGATGGTTTTAGAATTAAAAAAAAACAACAACCCAACACATTTTACGTACGAATAGTGCAGTAAAATACTTTTTTCATAACTAGTTAGAGTCCTTATCGGATTGCAACTAAATCGACCTGGAACTTATATAATATCAATGACCCAAGCACAGATGTGCGATATATATGAAGATACTGTAATAGTATTTTTAAACGTTTCTAAAAAAAACGAATCTTCAAGCTAACATTGATAAAAAAAAGACAGTATTTTACAGATTGAATAAAGGTCTCAAAATAACATAAATGTTGAAACACGAATTAAAGGCCTACATTTTGCCGACAATTCTAAATAAACATATAAATAAATTACACTCAGACAGAAAAAAATATCGTGCTCATTACATAATACCTTCACAAGACCAATATTACGTAATACACCTGGATGGGAATTGAACTCACGAACTGTGGCTCAGCAGTCAAGATCACTAACCACTGGAGTCTCTAGACACAGGGCAATCCGACCGTCCGAACAATCTTATCTTTGCAAATCATTAAACACCCGTTACTTTAAGAATCTCACAATGCCTGCAAGGAAAATCTTTGCGGACCTCTCAATCGAATTATTAATATAATCATAAAAAGAAGGCAATAAAAATAAATATATTCTCATAAACTTCATAGCCGAAGTTTCACAATGTTAGTAATCTAAATTCTTACTACTATTATAAATGCGAAAGTTTGGCTGGATGTTTTTGTCAATCACACCAGAACTCGGCGGAAATGTACAGTCTGAAATAACACATAGACTACTATGTATTTATCCCGGAAAAATTGTGTACCAAAATCGACATTAACGTCAGCATAGCTACGAGCAAAAGCTGGTAATGAAATAATTTCCAAACAGTAATAACCACCGACATGAAATTGAAGTCACAAAAAGATTTATTTCTCCACACCCCACCTGATTTTTTGTCCTCGAGAAATCCCACAATGTTTATTATATAACAGTTCAACTGAAAAATTGCCAAGGAAACTGAAATTACGGGGGCACTGACCAGAAAATGGACGGCACACCCAAAACTCTACAGTTATATAGCCTGATTAATGTTATCAAGCCAGTTATCTAGAGGCACCCTTTTATTGGGGCCAAACCCTTTTTTAGAAATTTGGACCATCCGCGGAAATTTTTATCTGTAGAATTATTTGTTTTAATTTAAAACGTTTTTGTTTCAGAACCCGTTCGAAAGTTGGAACTTAGTTTAGGGTTACATTGTTTGAAATGTTTACTTTGGAGAATTCTCAACCCTTTTGGATTCATTTGAGGTCTATTTATACGAACAATACGTTGTATTCGATTTATACCCAAACGTGAAATGTAGGTGTAATATACATATGTACAGATTGTAGTCTTAAACAACAAGATTTTATGACGTAAATAGCTATCAATACTGACTGTCAATTGTATTTGACTAATGCTGAAAACAGGACAACGACTATCGGTTCAGCTAATATATATCTAATAATAAAGAATTTAATGCTAGATGCATACATACTATAGATAAACTTTATGCAGAAAAAGTTCAAATGTTCTGGTTCATCAAACGAATATTTATAATGATTGGGAAATGCACAACCTCTGTGTCAGTAGTCACGAACACTAACCACTTGACCAACAAGTCAAAACGAACTAGACGTTTTGATAGGTTTTTAGTCCGAGTTGCCAATGTCTGACTTGGAATGAACTGCCTGCTTCTTTTTTTCTGAACAATCCCAGAACGTTAAAGAGTTCATAGGTTCTATTGAAAGGGCGTGTACTACTTTCGTCTTTCTCGTCACTTTCCATCTAGTGAGTTAACACACAAACGCCCATTTCATTTATAAATTAAAAAAAGCCCTATTCTATTTTTGTAGATATCTTTGTATAAATGCGTATTTATAGCCTTAAATAATGCCAATATACAGGATCGCTGTAGGTTTTATTTCTGTATACTTTGCTAAGATAGATACGTGTAAAAATATTACAAAGTAAAGTCCTTTTTGTCAATTTAAGAAGATTATCTTCAGTATTTCCTAAACCAGGAGTAAAATTGTTTGAAGAAATCACAAACTCGGCTTTTTAACCGACAATTTTCACATATGCAGGGAGTACATCTTGTAAAGCCCTTACACGTCAAATACCACCGTCTGCGTAAGCCTAATGACTGAAGGCGACGTCTCATTAGTGACACACTTTAAACCCTGCCGTTGTTGAAAAGTCGAGAAAAGAACGACACAGTATGATCGAACGAAGCGTGATAGTACGAGATGGAAGTAGTGAATTTAAAAAATGGCATTTATGTCACCATCTCCAACTTCATAGCGGTGACTGAGGCTAAAAACTAAAACCAGATAAAGACAAATATTCAACAAAGAATCGATCGTCCAATTACCTGTTTTCTGCCTTGTAAATTTTCTTCGTTTGTAAAAAAATCACCGAACCAAATGGTGGCTGAAAGATTAAGCTTGTCTTCTATAATAGACCACAAAAGGCGGTGCGCTAGAATCATGTGTTGTGTTTACAAAAATAGAAGAGGGCACAATGTCTTTCTTCATATAGTTACAGCGTTTATATTGGACCATTAAATAAGCATTAGAAAGACAGTCACTAACTGCAGGTAAACCAATGATGTCATCTTAGTTTTAGACTCTCTCTAACAAGGGTGAAACTCCCCGAGTTACATACGTAAGTAAAGCCATTTATCCTTTATAAATATGAAACCACGGAAGTTTCTATTCCAACAACACTGAAGCAGAGTCGCAACATGAGTTCCACTTCTATTTAACCACTGAATATTACCCAAACATTTTAGAAAAAGGACTGCCTTTACTGACATGGAAAATAGTAAAATATTATCTTCCATATTGCTGACAGTGCACAGGGACGTAAGGCGTGTATGATTAGACGTCTTATCAGGGCGCATATCGTAAAAAGCGACTAAGCGAAAAGTTTAAAGGTTCACGAAACGTAGAAGGGTGTATAAATGCGTTGTTATGATCCTTTAAACTAAGAGACAAGATTTGTAAGTTTTATGCGTAGAAAATTTATGTTAAGATTCTATTTAATTTCATTTCCATTGTTTCATTTTCAAATTGATTGAATTGTATGATTTGTAGACTGTATTTGAAAATGGAACAATGGGAAAAATCAAACTATTCCTATCCACGAATGCTATAAATCCACGAATGAGAATCTACTCTTTTCAACTGAAAGGTACGAAGAAAAGATGTAATGGCTTCGCCATTGTGAATGACAGCCACCAGATAAGTCTCAAGACCATAGATTAACTACCTATAGATGTATATGTAGACTTTTTTGTCGGATAACAACCCTCATTAGCGTCGTACAATGTAGCTGTCATTACTACTCTTTGTTCAAAATGGCGGTGGAGCAAATGGCGCCTTTTTATGCGATGTTACGGATGGATTGCTCAGGTGCTAAGGATTTGTGTCAGTTTTTTCGGGACGGCATTTCGAGAACATATGTACAAGTTTTTTTTTGGTATTTGTTAGTAAGGAGGTACTTGTAGTAAACGCCTGTAAATGGTTAAAATTTTAGTACTCAATTCATTTAAATATTTAAAATCAGTGTAATTTTATTACAATGGACATATATAGTTATTCGACTGGCTCATCGGAGAGGATTTCTGTATTTTTATCCATTTCTTAAAACACATACAATAAGCAATGCTTAGTTTGGGTCTAGATAGCGATGTTATAATACAAACACTACTACTTGACAGCTTTATTAGAAATATTATTAAACTCTATAATATACTGTAGAATTTGACTGTTTGCCTATCAAATAAAGATACTAAAGCAACCTAGATAAAAATGCTATACACGCCGTCTCGGGTACTGATAGCCGGGGAGCCAGCTAGGGTGACAGATGGCCTCACCTGTCACCCCCAGGCCTGCGCTTATGGAGGACGGAGGTCATTCTGCGACCTCCGGCGCCTGAGTCGCCTGCGGTACCTGGCCCGTTCCCGGGCCTGGCGGGAGAGTTCTAAACCTCTCCCCGTTCCGCTCCGCCGTCTCCTTCGCGAGCATAACTTGCTCGCAGAAGGAGACAGCAGAGTTCCACGCACTCTCGCTCCGCACGATAGCCGCAATCAGGCTATCGAGCGAGAGAACTCCCACTCCGATGGTCGCCACGAGGTCTCGCCTATGCTCAACCCACGCCGGGCACTCCGCCAGCGTGTGGAGAGCCGTGTCCACGGTCTGGCCATCGCAGTGGTGGCACTCAGGCGTTGGCTCCTTGCGGATCAGACACAGGTGATCCCCGAAACATCCTTTCCCAGTGATCACCTGCGGTGTCGGTATGAGAGGGTCCCGTGACGCCTCTCGAGCCAATCCTCCATAACGGGTCTTACCGCCGCGATGACGGCGTGCCCAGGTCGTTGATTACCCTAGGAATGAAAATTATTTTTAGTCCTGTCCTGGTCTAAATAAGGTCTTTATGAATCTAATCTGTGAAAAGATAATGATGTATCACTCGTTTTTTACGTTAGAGTTAGTAGTTCTGCGCCCAGAGGATCAGACGGGTCACCTGATGGAAAGTGACCATCGCCGCCCATAAACGTCTGCAATTAAGGAGTCACTAACGCGTTGCCGGCCTTTTTGGTAGGAGTATGCTCTTTTCTTGAAGGTTTGAAGGTCGTATCGGTCCGGAAATACCGCAGACGATAACCCGTACCACAGATTGATTGTGCGGGGCAAAAAGAGTAGGCGGCAAAAACGATGGCGAAAAGTTACGGCTGGTATTAGTCCAAACAATTCCAAGGAGCACTCTCCATGATATATGCGATAGAGTATGCAGAGTGAAGCCACATCTCTACGTAACGCTAAGGGATCGGGCCGATCGGAGATGTTTGGGCTATCAACGATTCGAGTCGCTCTTCGTTGAATGCGGTCCAGAGGGAGAAGCTGGTACTGAGGTGCCCCTGCATAGACATGAGAACTGTATTCCATATGCGGCCTGACTTGCGCCTTATAGAGCTGAAGGCGGTGGGCCGGAGTGAAATACTGCCTCTATCTGTTCATTACACCGAGCTTTTTCGAGGCCAATTAAGAGATGACTTGGATGACTTTAAGTGTTCATCTCGCCACTCCATCATTTTCCTACAATAAATCAACAGAAATACATAGGACCACAGCAATGCAAAAAGAAGAAAAACTTGACATAAACCCTATACCAACCCGTCTGTCCAGCGTGGTATAGTAGGCGGAAACCTGCTACTCGACTGTTGGTAATATAATGAAATCCACAGATCCAAATTCTAAACAGAATAAAGAAAATCTACTAACAACACCCTACATACTTTAACTCATACAATTGTCTCAAATCTGAGTGTTCATTGTGTTCGTCATCAGAATAATTTAAAATCTCCTTCCATACAGAATTAATTTCGTAATGATCAGTTGTCTAGTCTCAAAGAATGAATCACTGTAGAAATTTATAAATAAATAAATATACCTTAAATTAAACCTGCAGGAAGATCTGTATTTAAGTATCTATGCGATTTATTCTCCAACATAAGTATTAAACAATGTTACCTACGCTTAAACTGCCACTTTCACAGCGCTGTTTACCTCAGTTTTAAAACAGTGTTTTAAAAGTAAAGTAAACAGCGGACAAGGGTCGCAGATTTAAAAAAAACTATTCTTATCTTTCTAAATTTAGGAAATCTGTGGCGTGCAATGGGAGAGGCCTATGTCCAGCAGTGGACTGCGATAGGCTGATGATGATGATGATGATGATGTACTACGCGCTATATCATTATCAAGACATGACACGTTACGGGACAATTATCAGGATCTATTGGCCGCTATTGGCGCATGTGCATACAAATAGCGGCCAATAGATCCTGATCGTTCCCCTCATAATACGGAAAGTTTATCTTTTGAAATTATCAAAGAGGATCACGAAAATGCTAAACATCATCTAACAAACTAAATCAATCTATCGAACAAACTAAATCTGATTTTACTTTACCTACGGAACCCTGACGACCAAAATCACTAGAAGAAGTAAAAAGTTCCACTATTGCTGTTAAAATGGTTTCTTAACGATATGCCTATTTTTCCGGGGTAGCTTATTTATAAGGTCAATCACGTTATCGTGAACATGCGGAGGTAAATGAGCCTCCGGGGTCGTGTAAGATGGCCAAATAAGGCATGACCTACATTGGCAGAGCTATGCTATAAAAATTGAGAATATTTTTTGCCAATATGTCAACCTTAGAATAAAAGCAACGTAACCCAAAATTCCTGGAACTTCTAATTTTGTTACCTTGTACCAACGTAACCTGAACATAAAAAGCCTACTTTTAATCTTGTGGGGAAAAAAGAGGCCTTTTTTTCCGAATTTTTCAGTTCACTTTCATTCTCAATGTGCGATATTTACACAAGGTCTTGATAGTTATGTGAAAATATGTAGATAGATAGGTCAAAATATGATTACGTATGAGTTGATCAATCAGACTAAGGTGGTCTTATTGATCTACTCTTGAGGTACGTATTGTACGAGCTACGGTGTATCAACTGCACGGATGGCGTAGTGGCTTAAGCGGACATGTCGCCGCTTCTACTGCGCTGAGTGTTGTGAGTTTGATCCCCACATGGGACAACACTTTGTGTGATCCACAAATTGTTGTTCTAAGTCCGGGTGTTCGTTTGAATGAATGTTTGTAAAGTCTCCGCGACACAGGATATATTCCTAGTGCGAGTTGTCTTAAAAACAAAAATCAAAAGCAATACAACAGAACTTGGTGTTTAATTTTAATATTTTACCTACTTGCGTTTTACATATTAAATTGGTATTGACAAATATGTATAAATATATCTGTTTGTAACTTCTTTTTTCTATAGTTTTTTAATAGTTTTATTATTCTAAATGGAATATATTTATATTATCGCTCTATTATACACGTGACATGGCCCTAAAGGGACTTACGGTACCGCGAGTTTTTTAGGCACCCCTAAAATTAGGGTAATCGATCCTTCACGGGGTAAATGAGGAGCAGTATTAAAGGAGTTGATAGCTTTATCGGCCATTTTTAAGCCGTTTCAAGCGCCCTTAATGGTGTTACACCTTGATATGCGGTGTTTAAAAATTTGATGATGGTGTGAGATTTTTTCTGGGCAATAATAAAACTAGAATATCATTATATACTGTGATCTAGCTATTTCTGTTGCTCGATAGTTACATTTATTTTATATAATTGTGTCTGCGATAGGTATTAAGTGCATATCTCTGAAATGCCTTATGTTTCCCGTAAACATAATTATACATTATGGGCCGCGATAACATTTAGTTTACATTAATTTTACTGAATTGAATTACCTAATTGATAAACAAAAGTCTCACTAATAATATATAAAAACATTTAATCATAATTTTCTTTCCTGTTGGATATTAAAATAACTAACTAAAAATGCATATTAATCATAAACAACATTTTACAACGTATACATTGTTCTACCTTGTCTTGTATACACGCATCTGATTCGGTGTAAATTTAGGCCAAGATGCAACTATGACCAATGTTCTGGGACCCCGAGAAAATTCTTAGCCATTATTATGCCCCAAATTTTTAGGCAATAGAGTATTATAAAAAGTAATTAACTCAATATAGCCATAATATAAACTACACTTAAGCTGCTGCATTGTAGTAGTATCGCCAACGTTTTCTCGACAGAAGAAGACAGAATTGACCAATCTTGTAATGTAGAAGTGTTCACGTAACACAGCAACTCCATTACAAACAGCTTTATTTTTATTATCAATCAGCTTTATTATCAATTATTATCATTATTTATTTTAATAAATATACATGCTTTTTTATATCCATGGTAAACATAGACTGCAATAAAATACAAACATCGTGTTGAAAACACAATAAAAAATAATCACTTAGATAAGAAAAATACCAAATCGAGTAGAAAAAAAGGGGAAGCAAAAATACCGGAGCAAGATTGACGAGTTCCCGGCGTCTGTAACTGACGTAAGCAATTTAAACGATTCCGTATCGGAACCGGCTATCATTCAAACAATAAACACCGATAAATCCGTTTTATTTTTTAAGGGAAAATGTGTAGAACAAAACATTTTTCATGTGTTAATAAAAACGACGTTTGCATATACAGGAGTGTTATCCGTCTGTTTTGTCGAGGTATGTATCCAATTCAAAATTCGGTACAAATGTACCTCAAGGTTGTAAACCAAAATGTCTAGTCGACGGAAAAACTAATGCTGACTTTGTATATTCGCCACACTTCACTGTAATTATGGTAAAGCTTTCGGTGAACAAAATTAAAGCGAAATAAGAAATTAAATTCTTATCTAATAAATCTAAAACTATTTCAACAAAAAAGAAATAATTAGGTTATTAGCCTTTTATGCGCTCTACTGTGAACAATGACAATTAAAATCAATCATACTAGACAGTTTTGGATATCGGCATATTTATGACACAAAGACTAATAGACTTTAATACAACCCTCTTATAAAATATCGCAAATTAGTACTTGGCAAATAACTTTGACAAATAACGCTGAATATCCCAATAAACCCCAAAGGCAAATGTGAGACGTTTTAAATTTAAAATATTTACTTAAAAATTAATGACTTATTTTCAGAAACGTTTCGACATGGCGTTTACTTAAATATTTGGAAGGGTTACTTGAAATTAAACAAAGGTGAGTGTGAAGAATGAGGAAAACCTCTGCCCTTAAATGGACTTAGAGAGAGTGACTGACGGACAAAGGGTAGTAATGAAATACACCAACGTAGGCGTCAATTAAAACTGTGATGTGACTATAATTGAGGCAGAATTTGTTACTTATGATTTAAGTACTTTTATTGACGTTTTTTTTTTCAAAAAGTATGATTGGTAAATATAGCATTATAGGCTTCGCCCGCGGCTTCACTCGAGTGAAAGTTATTATTGGTACATAGATGACAGAGCGATTTGGAGCAGATAGACGAAGAAAGCTGATCCCACTACCATTTGAGATGAATAGCTTAGAAGAGAGACAGAGAGTAATTGGTCTTGGTCTGGTCTGGTTTTATAGTGGTCTGGTACCTATATTGGTGTTTACCCTATTCAGGTGTAGTATAGCGTTTAAGCTTTTCGGTTGCAAAAAAGTGAGCTTCTATTGTTACTTAAATAAATAAATTATTGTATGCCTCGGGAACAGTAGTTTTTGTGGAGGAAAAATATTCTACGTATCTACACCGTGTTTTGACGGATTAAGAACACAGAGTGTCACCACTCCCATTCATCCCGTATGTGTCGTAAGAGGCTACTAAGTAACTGAGAAGGACAACAGCTCTGCAAAAAGAAGGAAAACTTGAAACAAGCTCTATACCATCCCGTCTGGCCAGCGTGGCATAGTAGGCTAAAACCTCTATTGTAGGTAGAGGTCTATGTCCAGCGTTGGATTGTTAGGGGCTGTTGATGATGATGATGTCCGGATCCTCGACAAAATATTCACAAATTTCAGCGTTATTTATTGAGTAGTTTATCTGGGAAAGCGTAAATAAGAAGCAAACTCTTTGCCGCAATGATAATATTATGAGAATAGAATTTTACCAAATTTTACTGAACACAATTTTACTAGATCTAAGATTAACTCGTGTGAAAATTGCAGCAAGATAATATCAAGACTAGTTACGCTATGGAACATCTAAGACAGGGAATAAGACGTCAATTTGGCACCGTGCCCAACATCTAGCACTTAGGTCATCCTTCTAGATGAATGTATAAATTGGGTACCCGATAGCTATTTCGCTGTAATGAATATCAAGTTTATCTTTGTGCCTTTAACTGAGCAGAATAAATGGATTGAAATGGTATTAGTATAACGTGGACAATATACATTGTCATTCTATATAATTAATCTTCTTCTGTGACCTTTACAAATGTGTGTTTATTATCACTGGATAAATTCAACAATTGACGTCGATTGTTGAATAAAATTTGCCGTATCAACTCTCTTACACTTCCCCCTTCACTTTTTCACGATGGCACTCAAAGACCAGTACCGATCTTGTAAATTTTAACATATTTTTATCGAGTGACTCGTTTCCTCGTTTGCCCCCCGCACCATTTAAGTATCTGGATGACGATCTTGTACATATGACCATCATCATCAACAGCCTTTAGTAGTCCATTACTGTACATTGGCCTCTCCTTAGGAAGGAGGTTCTGGCCTACTATACCACGCTGGCCAGACGGGTTGGCACGGGGTTTATTTCAAGTTTTCCTTATCTTTGCAGGTGATGGTGACACTCCGTATTCTTTATCTGTCACCACACGGATAATATATAACCGAAGCATGCAAAAATAAAGTGCTTCCAGACACTATGATTACATATACTGTGCACATAACTATCTTATTATCTTCATAACTTATCTGCAAGATATTGCCGTAATATGCACATATTTTCACGTACAATGCACCGCTATTCTAGGTTAACTGGTAATAAACACGGAGTATGTTTAAGGCCGAGTGTTTTAATTGCACAGATGAAATAATGCTACAATAATGTACACAAAATTAGTTATTTTAAAAACTGTAGTGTTTTTAGCAACCTTTCAGTATCTATGTATTATATCAGTTAATCAAGTTTCAATAGTACAAGCTCTGCTTAAAAACAAACTTTTTTTGAAACAAGATATCATTTTGTGTCAAATGTCCGAAAATATTATTATTTCTTGTAAGATAGACCGGACAGTCATCGTTTATTCGGTCACCTCTTATATGTTTTATATGTATATTATTCCTACGCCGATTTTAGGTATGTCAGCTTTCATAATCCGATGTCAAAAGAGAAGGTTCTGTACTTGACCCGTAAATATGTATGTATTTCTGCATTTTAATTTTAATTATGCGACTATTAATCCATACTTTATTGTATACGTGAAAGTTTGTTTGTTTGTCACGCTTGCACGCCTAAACCACTAAATAGGTCTTTTACCATTGGAAAGCTACAATATCAGCAAGTAACATGGGCTACTTTTACTGCAATAACCGACATACACGCGTTGCGAAGCAAAGCAAAGGAGCGGGCAAAAGCTAGTATATTGTAAATGTGAAGGTGAATGCGTTTGTTTATTTGTTTGTTACGCTTACACGCCTAAACCACTATACCCGTTTTAAAAAGTCTTTCACCAATGGAAAGCTACATTATCAGCAAGTAACATGGGCTACTTTTACTGCGATAACCAACATACACGCGTTGCGAAGCAAAGCAAAGGAGCGGGCAAAAGCTAGTATATTGCAAATATGATAGTGAATGCGTTTGTTTATTTGTTTGCTACGCTTACACGCCTAAACCACTATACCCGTTTTAAAAAGTCTTTCACCAATGGAAAGCTACATTATCAGCAAGTAACATGGGCTACTTTTACTGCGATAACCGACATACACGCGTTGCGTAGCAAAGCAAAGGAGCGGGCAAAAGCTAGTATATTGCAAATATTATAGTGAATGCGTTTGTTTATTTGTTTGCTACGCTTACACGCCTAAACCACTATACCCGTTTTAAAAAGTCTTTCACCAATGGAAAGCTACATTATCAGCAAGTAACAAACGCTACTTTTGCTGCGATAACCGACATACGCGCGTGCGGAGCTAGTATAGATAGATAGAAAGCTAGTAGTGACCGAAATTTTTAAACCTAATTATTTCATATGATATTATTTTATATACATATAATGAATATAAAATTACGTTTATAAAAGTACAAATTTGACTCGTTTTATTTTAATTATGGCGACTACTAAACTTTTTTGGTCTTATATATTAATATATATATATATATATAAGGAACTTGTATATAGCGGTACCCGCTGATAATAGCTGGAATAGTAATAGATGGTAAAAATGTTTGATTTAGACTTGCACGTTGAAGTGGAACTGTTCGAGAGTAAAAAACAAGTTATTAATTAAATAATATACATTATACCATCTTGGTACACTGCAGACTCAGGCAATCCTAAGTTCTACAACTACAGAGGTTTGCACTGGTCATATCCTTGTACCGCAAATATGTGTGGCAGTACAAAAAAAACCACTTGTACAAAACTCATAAATTGTAGTATGTACAGTACTCTGTGTGTATAATAATGGCAGTTTATATCCAGTTAGGTTTATTAATCACAGACATATTACAAATTATCATGATTTTGTAGCAAAAAATAAATTACGTTACAAGTCCCCATCCAACAAGCAATGTGGCGTAATAATGTGCACACACACACAGACATACGAACAATCTTTACAAACATACCTACACCCTCGTATTCTAACCCTGGCACTGCGCTCAAAACCCAAAAGGCAGATTTTAATTACCGCCAGTGCCGCAGGGCGTACCATTGTGCCTTTGTGCGAGCCTATTTCTGTTTGTGAAACAACTGAAATTCGCTTTAGAGGGCCGAATTTGTAAACTGTCTCTTAAATATAGGAGAGTGATGTGAGCTTTTTGTTTGAAGATAAGATTAATTGAATATTTGAAAATGTTTTATGTTTAATGTAAAGATTTTTTTGTATATAAGTAAAAGTATCATATAGTTTGCCTCAGTAACAACAAAAGACATTCTAAATTAAATTACAACAATTCAAACAAAAAAAAAGATATACTCGTACATATAAATACTTATTTCTGTGTAACGCTGACTGTTTTTTGAAATGTTGTTACATGGATATTATAATTTAGTACGAGTATAAGTATGCATCCTTGACTTGGTTATCAAATAAGTTATACAGCTTTATTCCACAATAGCTGAATTAAAAGTTGGTTTTATATAGCATGCATAGAACATCGCTTTGGATTGATTTTATATATAATAAACCCTCGTGATAACTCAATGTACATAAAAATGTGCATATCAACAATTATTAAACTGTTTTATATCTGATTTCGTTTCTAAGTTTTCCTTAACCTTTTAACTATATGTGTCTTCTATCTTATATTTTAGATATAAATATGTTTTAAATTACCTAGTATTGAATGGAAATGTTATGGCTGTATCAAATTGAGATGTTTAATGACTCATTTCATAAGCCAAATATTAAGACAACGCCCAAGTCATTTTATCAGCTAACCTTTGAAGTTTTTTTATTTGCCTTTTTCCCGAATCTATATTTGCATGAGTAAAAAAAGTATATTCAAAAATATAAAAATCACCGGTAAATATAACGATGTAGTTAAAACAATAATTCTAAGCTATGCAATATTCAAAGCTCAAACCTGATCTAGTTTAAATTGTTTCGTTAGCATAATTTATTTATAGTATTCCTGATCAGCCTGATTTGTAGCATACATAAAACTGGAAATTCGTAAACCACTACGAATAATGACGGCTCGCAATTTGTATATTTCAATTGTGTGTCCAATAATCGTGTATTAAACGGCATGTGTATAAATTTCGTTAACTCTGCAACGCTGTGTGGTCTACACAGTTAACGAAATTTATACACGCGCCGTTGTGACGAATGTACTGGTGTGTCGGCGCTAAAAATGTAATTCACCAAGTCCATTTACATGGTGCATTGATAATTTATGTTTGAATTTATCGTATATGCTCACTGAGCTGGTAACAATATCCACTGCAGTTTTATATTTACTTTATGATTGTCACTGCTAAGTTGCGAACGTATATAAGTCACTAGTTGACCGTCTGCGTCTTGTTGTTACTTTTTTTATTGAAGCTCGGGTCCTATTGGTCGTAGCATGATGTTAAATAGCCTTCCTCGGTAAATAGACCGTAGCGCCTGAGATTAGCGCGTTCAACCAAACAAACAAGCTCCAAAACTTTATAAAGTAAAGTTTAATAAAACTAAACATCACGCTTTTGTAACTAGCGGAACTAAAAAATAGGAAATAATTTTCTATGAGTACAAACAGTAAAATTAATTTAACGTAAAAATGAGTTGGGTGCTAGATCTCAAATGTTGTAAAAATATTTTATTGACAGATATTGGTAACATTCAAATTATCATACGAGTATTATAAAATATCTTGAAAACCCCACGCTTTTTTACGATAACATGTTTTTTTTAAAGAAATTATTTTCTACTATTTAGTTCGATTAGTTACAAGAGCGTGTTTTTTTAGTTTTTTTTTTTTAACTATAATTCATTTTTGCTCTTTTCGTCAATGATTATTTTCTCATTAAGACTAAAAAGGTAACAAATGAGTCACGTCACATATGCTTCAGCATACGCCTTAGTACGTAGCAAAAGACACTACCTAATGGGGCAAACTATTAAAATATTGCATTGTCATCGATCCTTGATAAGTGTGCGAAGTTTCTTACTTCGACGTTTTGAAGTCAGTCAAATCACGTTCGAAGATTCCGTTACGTACATACACACATACCAAGCTAATAAAAGCTTGTTGATATTATTATTATACACAAATTCTCTGTCTCCATACTAGCTACCGGCAATTCGGCAAAACGAAGCCGACTCGTTACCATTTCAATGTTTAATTCTTTATCGAATAACCTCGTTACGAAATTTAACCTCTAAAGCAACTTCAGGCTTAGCCCCATATTTTCATAGCCCATTACGTAGTTTTTTACATGCCTTAGATATTACTTTTGGCTATAAACAATATCTAGATATCTATCATTGGCATCTTATTCATGCAAAATCTGTTGCTCTTTGTGCCAATTTAGGTTTTAGTAATACAACAATAGTTACTTAGTCTGTTAGAAAGTGGTTACCAGGGCTTGCATACATTCGTAACATCAACATAGTTAAAATAAATATCGCCCCTGCTCGTCCTCTCGCCGACATTCTACCGACCCGACCCACCAAATACATATGATCCCGGTCGTTCTTAAGATCTTTAGTCGGGTAGCTCTAGTTGGAACAATAACCTTCATAAATATCAAACTGGGGTCATGAGGTACTTAACTAGCCTCAACATCCCATAATTAATTATATTTACCTAAATATGTCACATGTCATATATAGTAACAAATACTATATGTGCTTCTACAGTGGTTCATATTTTATGAAAACGGATATCTAGAAATCGACATAAAAGACTTCATCAATACGTAAAATTTAGAAAGATCGACCTGACAAAACAGGAAAAGCAGGAAAACAGGAAAAACTGAGCAAAAGCAGGTAATATTTCACACAAACCTACTGTACTGTGCCTACCGTACGTGAGGTACCTACTGTACCATATCATGACAGATTTTCTCTCTCTCTACTAAAATAGTTAGCAATTTCTATAACTCCTTAAGCATACAGCCATATATTTTTAAATAGAGATTTAAGCCTTGGGTTTTAATTTCGTATCATGTGATAGGGTACGTAACACCGAGATTGATCAAAGAATTATTCCAATAGCAATGGCATCCCTTAGCGGTAGTGCATTTTAATCACGGTTGAATGTATTTAATTTGCTCTCAGTACATCCAGGTTTCCTAACAACGTCATTTCTCAAACTTTTTTTGCCACCATGTAACCACCACTAATAAAGCTCTAAATGTTTCATGTTCTGGTTCTAGATTTTAAAGGCCTTTACGGCATGTTAAGGGCTTAGACTTAATAATTATAAAAATAACCTCACAGATCTCCACTTTTTTTTTTGGGGGTCCCCGGATTTACCCCGGGGTCTTTTTCCTTTTTTATTTTTTTTTTTATCTTTAAAAAAAACCCCCGGGGTTTTTTTTTTGGGGGCCCCCTTTTTACTTTTCCCCAAAATTTCCCGGCCATAAAAAAATTTTTATTTGGGTT